>JAHLSL010000012.1:281840-612663 GCA_025920805.1 Petroica traversi
GATTTTAAGTGAACAGGATCAACCCAAGCAACAGAAGCTTAGGGTTGTTGGAGAAAACATGAATCCTGGAAAGGAATTAATTGCATTAACATTGTAGCAGTTGCAGCTCTAACAGAAAGGGTCCTAGGTCAGGGTCCCATGCAGCACATAGAATTTGCATTGGTTGGCAGGTTGTGATCTGGAAAGAAACTGTAGTGTATTTAGGGGCTTAAAACGTATGCCTGTAGCGTGTTTAGGGTGAATTTATAGCAGCTGTGAGACAGAACACTGAACTGTGAGAGGCCCAATAAAAAAGGAAGGGGCAGGCACAATATGTGAAATACGCATCTTTGTTTTAAGGAGCCCATAATCCCTTTGGGTTTGGGTCCAGACTCCTGCTAGACCCTACACAGAGGTTGTTTGTCATAGTTTGGCACTGGCTTTTATTTCTCACAGAGTTTGGAAGTGTTCAAGTGTGAAGACGTGGTACTGGTTGTCTCTGAGGTTTAGTAACTCAGTAAACCTCTCCTGCTCAGGGCAAAGGATGAGTAGATTATAAAAAGAGAGATCTCACACCGTTAACATCAGACAGCTTGTGGTAGCTCAGCAGTGGAATATTTTACTAAAAGACCACTGCCCGTTGTTCAGTAGGAAAGGAGGTACACAGCTCCCCATGGTTTACTGAGGAATGCAGCACCTTGTTCCCTGGCAGGCACTCTGGTGGAAAAGGCTGTATGGAAGGTATCACAGAAGAAATGGGAAAGCAGGGCAGAGAGAGAATGATGCATCTGTGCAGAGTAGCATGGTTACAATCTGCAGGTAAATATTTTGGATTTTTTTTCCCATTTGGATATTTACTTTTACATTTTTAAACCATGCTAAATAGATTTCTTGCCCTAATTTCATATAGCTTGCAAACCATGGTGAAAAAAGACAAGACAAGTGGAAAAAGAATGAAAAGGAAAGATTACCTGCCCCAGTCTGAAACTAGAAATTCCCGGGCTCCCAATTGACCCTTGACATGACACTTGGACTCACCAAACCATGGTGTCACCAGGCAGAAACAGAAATATCTCTGCAGGACCCTTTACCTCTTAATCCAAGGGGCCGTGGATTCCTCTTCCAGCTTCTCGGGTGTTTTCCATGCCAGGCTCAAACCCTTTGGCATTTACCATGCTTAGATGGTCATGAGCATGCTTGATGAAGGAATTCACAGTGAGGCCATTCAAAAGCTTTGTTTCTTAAAGCTGTAATATTATCCTCATTCTTTTTACTCATCAAGTATTATGAAGATTAAAAGACAGTAAACTCTCACTGTACTAAAGGTTTCCTCCAACTCAGGTGTGTAATAGGGAGGAAAACTGATTCAAAGGCCTGTTGATGAAGTAGGGATTGAGGACAGTGGAGCTTCAGGAATCAGTATTTCTCAGGTATGGCTCATTCGGTTGGGAAGCCAGTAGGGAATTTACAGATTAGGTATTTTAGGTTCATCAATTGTAGCTTTTTGTTAAAATGAAATTTGCTTTTGTGCATGTCTAGGCAGATGTGGGCTAGATGGATTTGTATGTAAATGGGAGAGTGATATAAATGATATCCATCATACAATGTCTTATATAAAAACATGATATATGTGTTACAAGACATTGTATGTGTTCATGTTATATATAGATTACTGTATAAATGACATGTATCAGCTACATCCACCCAAGCATCTGAGACTTTTTGTATAAGATAGGGTGGAATTTATTCCTTTCTGGGAATAACTTCCACAAAAAACATTGAGGTTAAAGCTGTTTGCACTGTATTTTCCATGTTAGTGCATCTGGCAGCTGGATTCACAGGGGACTCACTGAAGGAGGCAGTGGCAGCTCCATCTCGATGGGCCCTGTGGGAAGCCTTCCAAGCACCTCCTCACAAGGACATGGGAAAGGGTGCTGCGGGTCAAGGTGAGCACACTGTTCCCTTGCTTTGCCCTGCCAGCAATCGGCAGAGCAGCAGTGGGGCAAATGAGAGTCATGAAAGCCTTGGACAAGCTGGATCCATGGTGCAGCTCCAGGAACAGGCCACTGTGGCTCATGCTGTGGGATGTGGTAGTGGGGAGGCTTTACTGATATCTTCCAAAGGGTGCAGGGTGGGGAGGGATGCAGGTGTCTGGGGTAACAGGTCTTGTCACACTCGTTCTGGCATGTGATTTACAGATACAGCTACAGGCACAGCTGAGGATGTGCACTCGCAGTGACATTGAATATGTGACTCCACTTTGCCCTTGACACAGGGCGGCAGAGAGAGGCAGTCACTTCCCTTGGCAGAACGAGAAGAGTTTCTTGCTAATGCCTTCCTTCTCCTACCCAGAATCTTCCCATGTGTCTCTCTGACAGGAAAGCTCACTAGCTATATTATGAATATATTAAAAAAAAATTTAGTGCATTATTGAATCAGTTCTGCCTTCAGATATTAGTGAGTCAGGAAGGTCACAGTTATGAAGCCATAGAGGATCTCATTAATGGAAAACATTACTTTGTTTATAATCATTTGAGTGCTTTAGTGTAATTTGATGACTATTATGCTGAGTTAAACTTCATAATGAGAAAGTTCTGACATCTTACTTAAACCTCTGACATGTTTAATTTTGTTCTCTGGGTTTCTTGGTGCAGGTATGAAATGGCTTATCTAGATTTTAAGTGATTTGATATTTACAGCTATCCAGAGTGTACGTGTAAGCACAGAACTAATTTTTTAAAATGTGGAGATCCAGGTAAATACCAGGTTAGTGAAAAGAAATTGTCAAGACATTTAAAATTGTTTTTATTTCTCTCTCCTGCACTCCTGCACAAAAGTTATTAAAATGAAGTCATGCAGCAAGTAAGGCTATTTCTCCTGAGAGAGGAAAGAAGATAATTTTGGATGACTAATGTCTTCTGATTAGGGGCTCTTTCACACAGGCAACTCTCACAAATCATTGCTGCACCCTTGTAAAAAAACTGTTCTCTCTTCTGATTCTACTTAATTATGAAGAGGATAAAATAGATTCCGTTTCTAAGAATTTTGATAACACATCTGAATTATGATTGCCTTCCCAAGTCTATTTTCAAGGAAAAGGTAAGCTGAGTTTTTTATTTTTCCAAGAACAAGCCTCATCTGTGACAGTATCAGTGTGCAAGACTAATTCTGGGGCCATATCCTTTTTTTGCACCCAAGCAGGTGGTACTGAGGGGAAACAACTTGGAGACAGTGGGAGTCTCATGATGCCTGGGCTCTCTTAACATGCCCTACAATTTACAGTAACCTCAGGGGTGTTGGAGTTGACATAAGTGAGGACAGAGGTAGAGTTGTTGCAGTGCTCTGAAACTGTTTTTTTACACAGCTCTTTTCCATGCACAGCCATGATGCGAATGAATGTGGCATCAGTATCTCTGGGACATTGGCTGTCTCCTTGCAAAGAGTCATGAGGTTAAAACTTCACTGTTTCTGGTACTTGGTCACTGAAAAGCAGCAGATACTTATCACTTCCAAGATGCACCACAGATGAAATGAATAATTGGTTAAGGGATAGAGATTTTTTCCATGTATTATTGTTTTGGTTTTTTTTTTTCTGCATGTGGCAGGAAAAAATAAAATGTATCTCGCAAAAATATTTAATGTGCATAATGTGTTTTCAAATGTGTTAATGCTTCTCTGAGGATTACAGTCTAAGGATTTCAAGAAAATTACTTAAAGATAGGAGATGATTGTAACAGTTGTGGTTTTCTAAAGGAGCTTTTTCTGACAGGAGGTTGGCAAATGGTTCCTTACTATTTCCCAGGTCCCAGCTGGTTATGGATAGTATTCAATGACAGTGTTACAGTCTTTACAATTACTTCTTTCGGAAGTTGCTTCATGACATAAACAAACCTTAGAAGTAGTGATAAGGTCCTTATTATGATTATGTTAATATTTTGTTCTACATGCCTTTATTAAATATTTTGTGGCTCCCAGTATGTTACTGGTTGCAAAATGTTTGGTTTTACTCTCACGTAGGTTACCAGGGTAGATGAGTGATCTAAGCTTGTTGACCTCGTTCTCCCACTCCAGATAGTAGTGTTGTTTTGAAACCCAAAAGATACAGCTGTTTCATTTTTCCATTTCCATAACAGTGTGCCAAGCATCTCCGGTTACAGCTCCAGGGATGACTTCTTCTCAGGATTCATGGCAGATCTGATTTTTGCAGATACTGATTGTAGCTGAAAAAGCAACAGAAAAAAATATTTTAAAAACAACTGAATGGGGCCAGTGGGAAAACAGCTGTGCCATAAATAATTTCCTGATGATGATACATCACAAAAAAGGAGGCAGCTGAATGCCAGAAGGGGAGAATGTCCAAAAGATGCTTTGCTTCTGGGTATTTTGCTCTTCCAGCAGAGGGTTTGGGAATTGCATGTCAGCTGGACAATGGCATTGGGTCAACATTCTGCCACTTAGTGTTGGAGGAAATATTGCAGTTTCAAAGTGTTAATTAAATGGCAGTTTGTTTCTTTACTGTTTCTCAACATTAGGCCAAATATCTCATTAGCAACCCATATTTTAGATTTAGGTAGATGTCAGGCTTTGTCTGGTGAGAGATGTTTACATGACAGTGTAGTCACAGAAGGGAAGCACATAGTGAGGTTCATGTTTATGTGTGGAAACTGTTTACCTAAAAAAGTTCAGAGGAAGCCTCTGTCATTCTCTTGTACAGACAGTACCACGGAAAGAACAGGCTGTTCTTTTTGTCTGCATCGAAGTAACCAACAGGCAACAGAAGGCAATTATTCAGTTGGACAGAAAAAAAAGTACCCAGTTAGAAAGAAAGATCCCACCAATGATTTTTTTCCTCTTCTTTACAGTCAGCTGGGGAATCCTGTTTGGATGTTGCAGTCCCCTGGAACAAACACATTGAAGATAAGAATACTATGGTCATAATATATGAAGACCTGAAAGGGGTACAGCAGATGCTGTTTTACTGACAGCCAGAACACATCTGAGCCCATTCCTTGAAATCTGCAGAAATTATGAGGAAATGGCACAGGTTTCTGAAGGAACAAAATCAGGTTGATTTTAGTGACAGGTTGAGTCTGGCTAATACAGAAGCAGAGATCCAGAAAGCAGAAATGCAACACAGAAGACAGTGCATGAAGTTAGTAGATGATGGCAATGCACATCCCAAGTGGCTAATTCCCTTTTTTGGGGGTAGGCATATTGCACATCTCACTTTCTCTGTACTGCTTTCAGAGCCTGACTGCCAGTGTAAAGCAGACAGCTGAATTCTTTGGATTCTTCCCAACCCCTCAGCAGGTCACTGCAGAAAGGGTCACTTTCCTGCCAGTGAGAGTTAAAGCTCAGGAGACTCATGGTGCTGTAGGCTTGATTCTTTTCCATAAGGTAAATCTGTATGTGTTTTGCCAGAGTGGTGAATGGTAGGTGAATTGTTTAGGAAACACCAATTGTTCTTCAGGAATGTGGCAATTGGTGTCACCCCAAGGGCCAGTACCATTCAGTAGAGCCCTGTGTAATATAATTAACAGAAGTGCTCCACAGCACACCCTCTGTTCAGGTATACACTAAGCACCAACTAAAACAAGGAAGTGTTTTATTTTGTCTTCTTTGACTACTGGGGATAACCAGTAAACTGAGTGCTTCCACAAATCTTTCTTGTTGGGTTTTCTAAATAACCCTGAGGATTGCCCATGGACCACAGTCAACTCAACGAATCCAGACTATACACAGATTGATCTTTTAGTCATGGATCAGGCTAGAACCTTAGAAAACCTCCAAATGTGGGCTCTCCAAAATCTAGATTAAAGGTGGATTGCATCTCAGAGCAGTGTCTGGTGGCAGCACACAAAAAGCTCTTGCAGTTAAAAGCCACACTTTTGAGCTTTCTGTGTTGGTTTCACACTGCTGGTCACCTTTTCTAGTCTTCTGTAGCTGTACAAGGCACACGCCAAAACTTCGAAGGCAGACCAGTAACTTCCTGTGGTTGCTTTATGTGCACATACTATTGAAAACACCAAACATAAGGTAAACATAATAAGTGTGTATTCTTCTGTCAGATATTTTTCCTTGCAGGAAAAAAATTATTATCTGGAAATATGATAATAAGAGAGAAACGTTAATCTTTTGTTTTACATTATATTCTTTGATCCTTGGAATCAAGGGTAATAATTTCCTTTTCTTTATATTCACAGTGTTTCTGGAGACATGAAGAACCTTTTTACTGAAGCTCAGGACCAGAAATTGGCTGCCAAATTCTAGTTGTAGAAGTAGTAGCTAAGCTGGGAGTGAAGTTTAAATATGAGGTGTATCGCAGGGCCTGAAACTCCCTAACAGAAAAAACCTCTACTGTTCAGGCTGTTTTTCATTCGCTTCTATGAAATAAATCATCCAGTTAAATTTTTTTTGAAAATCAATGCAATTTGCAAATTGTTTCTGCTGGCTTAACTTACACCAACCATCCTTGCCTGTGCAGTTGGTATCATTGAGGCCACTGGAGTCTCTTAAACTTCCTGTAGAGCTTTGTCCTCCTGTATTTTTAACACTGATTTTTAGCTTGGATTTCTTGTTTCTGGTAGAATCCTGTGTGGAATGTATATGCTGGAATTAAACCTGCTGAAATAATTGGAAATATATTCAGTAGGTTGGAAGTGATTTTCCAAGGGTTTTTTTAAAGCAATCGAGAAGTGTCATTTTGGTTCTTAATTTCTAAATTCATAGGACTCATATATAATTTTAATTTTTAAGTTAATGGTGTAAAATGAAGTTTCAGAAAGTCTTGTAGTTGCATTTTGCTCCTTTCTGCATGCTGATCAATGTAATAAAAAAGTAAAGGAACTTAGTGGTAAAAATTTTCTCTTCAGTAATACTATTTTTCTTTCCTTTGATAGTTTGAGATCACTGGAAATGGAGCCTTTGCCTGGGTTACCTGGGTTTGTTTGGGATATTTTAAACTTAAGAGTAGTACATATGCTCTCAGATCCAGGATGTGGACTTTTCCTGGATGTCTGAGAGCTTTGAGCTGTTGCTGTCCAGAACAGAATGACTGTGCTTTGGTGGAGCCAGGACACCAATGTACACAAGATGGTTTACCACTGAATGGCCTCATAAAAGGGTGTCTTTTTATGCTGCAGTTTTCCCTTGAGAGGCTGGTTAAACACCAGTCTTTGGCAGCTGGTTGTTTTTCTCTCCAGAGACATTTCTTTCTTTATCTTTGAAGAAAAGGAATCCAGAGGAAAAAGTGCTCAGAGAAAGAATATGTGGATAATGGGCACACAATTGCTAATTTAGCCAGTAGAGAAGGTTACAGTCTTCTTTCTCATAGTTTGTCAGCTTCTGTCTGATAAATAATTGCTTGTGGTAGATGTGCCTTGGCCAGAGAGAGACCTCAAGTGTTGGATACTTGAGGTGTTGACACAAATGAACTCTGTGAGAGTGTCTGCTGCACGCTTTGTTAGCTGGTAAACACAACAAACTCCCGGCCATTCAATGCTAACAAGAATCCCTTTCTAAAAGTCTGCCACTGACAGGGGAATGATTAAGACAGCTTAACCTCAGTGTACAGTTAGGAACATCTTGTCCTTTTGTATTCAGGTCTCCACAAAATCTTGTAAGTCTGTTCTTTTCCAACCTACTATCCTTTACTTTTCTTCTCTTCTAGCCATGTTTATTGCCTCAATGACACCTGTGTACAGCTCATGGTTGGTGCAAAACCCTCCAGCTGCTGGTCCTTTAGGTTGCCTAGCTAAGATGCCCATCTCCTGAAGACTGGCATTCACATGGTGAAAGAGGGTCAATGCAGGTGTGTATTTTCTTTCAGAACTAACAGCTGTAATAATGGTAATTTAAAATAAGAAAATCAAAAGTGAGGTGCCAGTGAGGATGGAAGAGCTAAATTGAAATCACAAAATTGAGTTGTATCAGAATGAAGTAGGTTAATACCAAACAAATGAAAGTTTTGGGTCACTAAAGCTATCTTAAATAAATTTGAGGTTCCCTGTAACCTTTACATAGGCACTGAAAAAGAGCACCAGCATTCCATGGCTATTTGCCTCAGCTGTACCTGCTGCAGCAGTAGGTCAAGATTATTGCTAAGCAGTTAGTAAAATTAAGTTCAAAAGATTTTGGTCAAGAATGATGTTGAAGCAGGAGCACTACTCTCCATTATTGATAGGTCAGTAATAGCCAGCCTGGGCAGCTAAAGTACCAGATTGCAGTGGAGTATTCCAAAACAGTTCAAAAGGAAATCCTGTCTCAAGATGCTAAATAAGCTGCTTTTAAACATATTCTTAAAAATAGACTTTTTGACCAGCAATGTTATTTAAAATGAAGCTGTTTAGCTATCTGAGGGAATATTTTATAGGTGACATTCTAAAATTCCTTCCATCTGACCTCCACATTCTTCTCAGGGCTTATTCACATACTCAGTAATTGTCAGCTAATGATGGGCATTAAAGAATGAATATAAGACTTGTGAGTGTGAGAGTCAACTGATTTCTTTTTTTGCAGCTTTCTCTGTGTTACAGGTTTGATTCTGTTAAAAATGATGTGGTGGGGTAACAGGGAAGAAAACTAAACATAGTGTCCTTGGAGGGAGGGAGAATTTTTACCTTCCTCAAGCACTTTAGCACATTCAGGGTGAAGAAGAACCGTGAGGTGCTTTGAGATGGTGGCATTGCAGGTCAAATCCAGTAGCCCACAAAGATTGCAGATATTGACAGCAGCTAAACCAAACAAACAGAAAAATTAAGTTCCTCATTGTGGAAACTCAGTATACACTCTTTCCAACGTAAATACAGGAAGCAATTTTATACATGTATTTTCCATTTCTATATGTTTTACTCTCTATATATTTTAGCTTTTATGTTTTTTAGTATGGTACTCAGCAGTGAAACTTTGAATACTATTTTTGATGCACAACATTTAAGGAATATGTTGGATCATTTAGCTTCTAAGCAAGAGGGTGTTTTCCATTCTCTGACCGCAGTTTTGATATCACTTTTTTTCTGTATTTTTAATCTGCTTCACAGTTACCATTTTGCAGCAGTTGTAGGTATTCATGGTGTCTACATTTATGGTAACTGGTAAATGCTCTTCTATTAGTACTTCTGTCATCTCAGTTTTCCTTATGAGCTATTCAGTAATGATCATAAGGCAGGAAAGTACATCTAAATAGTATTGAAAAAGAAATTGGAGGTCTTCTCTTGGAAAAGAAAAGAAAAAATGTATCTTTTCTATGCAGAAAATAGCTCTCTTTTGTGTGTTCAGGGTGTCAATAACCCAACGAAGAAGGAAATGGATTCTGGTATTGAATTGTAATTAAAGTAAAATGGGATCAAAGCAGACAGAACTGAGCTCAATTTTCTCATTTGCAAAATGTGAGTAATTTATATTGCATCTTTATGCAGTACATTTATTGGAAAGATAATTAATGTTGAATTACAATAGAAGTGCCATAAAAGCACAGGGCACATATGACATCTACAGGAACATCAAATAATTTTTTCTGAGGGTAGGCTGGCTGCTATAAAGGGTGCCAAATGGATTTATAATGAAGAGGGACATGAAATACAAAAATCACAATCTTTTTATCACAACAGATGCCTGGAGTTATATTCTAATGTAGGATTTTTTTTTGTTAAAGTCCAAATATCGATGTGAATTTTGGCTGTAGAACCTTTGGTGGGAATTTAGCACTTTCTGTTTTACTTGTAACACCCTTCACAGCTTGGCAGTGTACACTGGAAGTGTCAAAATGAGAGTGGCCAGTGATTGTTACAGATGTTAATATTGTCAGGATTGATGTAGGGGAGAGAAACAAAGAACAGCAACATTCTGAATGCAAGCGCACTGTATCAGTGCTGTGTCTGAGTGCACTGCTAGAGCACTCTGGAAAAATGTCATTTATGTTCAGATATTTATGGTCTTAGATAAAATTGTCCTGTATTGCTATTGCACCTTGCAAAGCATGTCAATTTGATATATAAAGTATTAGCCAATAAAATACTCAGTTTGTATCTGAACGAAATCTTTTTCATATGATTATTTGGCTTTTGCAAAAACTTTAGGGGCTTGAGAAAGACAGATAATTAGTCTTTGACTTTGCTCAAAATGTGAAGCAGTCAGGAGCAGTCAGGAAATGAAAGGGGGCTGGGAAGCTTGTATCTTGGGAGACTTGTGTACTTGTGAATAATTTAAGTTTATTGACATATGCTTGTGGGGTCTCCAGTGAGTTTCCTGCTGTTTTATATTTTACAAGCCAGTGAAACCATTTTCATTGCTAGAATGCTCATTAGCATTGCCCTAGTAGGTAAATAACTCATAGCTGTATTTCTGATATATCCACATATATTTATATTCAGAGGTAATAAATGAAATACTAATCTTAAGCATTAGACATACATCCCAATAAATGTTTAAAAAAACCCCAAACCTAACAAACAACCAAAAATAGAGCACTTATAATCTTCTCTCTTTCTCATTTATTTCTCACAGAGGGCTATTGGAACAACTTCTGCAGATGTGGTGAGACCTGGTGAAGGCTGGGCTTTTTGCACCTCCATCCCTGCAAAGCCAGGTGTGTTATACCTGCAGTGTCATGCCAGGTGTGATCCCAGGGCCCTCACATGCTGAGAGGAGGCTGCAGAGGAAAACCCTCTCCCTTTGCCTAGGGAGCAGTTGGAAAACTCTGTGGCTGCCACAGCCCAGGGCCTTGGGGCTCTCCTGCTGTAGGACCTCTCTCTCTTGGGCTGTCTGGTGCTACATGGCCAGCTTTTAAAGATGAGAGGAGTTGTTCTCCCATTTCGAAAAACGCAGCTTAGCTCTTGGAGCTGGGGCAAACACTGCTAGGAGTCTGTTCCCCTCCTGGTGACTGAGGGTGCCAGCCTGCCGGGGGTGAGCAATGATTGCATGGTGGTGGAAAGCACACTAGATTCCTCATTCTGTCTGAATCTCAAACTCCTAAAGATTTTTCTAGCAGTAAAGCCTGACTGTGTTCTTGCCAGAGACAGAAAAAACATGGCATAGGGGCATGTGGGGGAACGGGACCACATAAAAACAAGAGGGTACAGAGGGAGATCAGCTCTGAAGGCTGTATGTGTTTGATGAGTGTGTTCCCCGTATGGCTGGAGATCATAATTTGGAGCAGAAAGCCTCAGGAAAGCCACCTGCACAATGGTGCCTGTGGGAAGTGTCTCAGCAGGGCAACAAATGTGTCAGAACACTGGGGTTTGCTCAGGTCTTGTTGTACACAAAGCACAGTATTCATGGTCAGGAGTAAACAGAGCTGTAAACCATCTTCTGTTCTTCTCAAATCCAAATGTCTCTGTGGCACTTAATTGCTTTTGCAGGCCATTTTATTCCTCTCCAGCCCCCGTGCCCTGACTGTTGCCATTTTAACTCAGCAATCTGAAGCACAAGAGACAGACAGTGTATTTTATACATGGGTGATTTCATGGTTTCTGGGAAGTGGAGGACAGCCCTCCAGGTCTCTCTTGTGTTGCATTTTCCACTGTCCATATTTTCAGTGGTTTATGATTGAGGGCCATACAAGTGCTTTGTCCAAAAATGAATTGCTTGCTGGAAGCCCAAGGGCACTGAAAGAGAAGAAAAATGCTTTAGTATAGAAAGATAACTATGTAATGAGTAGAAAAAGTATCATTATTAACTGATGTAAATATAAAGCTGTTTGCTGGCATGGCTGATCCTCCAGAATAACAAGAACAGAAGTAGCCCGAGTTTGCTTCAGAAGGAAAACTGCTCAAAATTCAGCATTAAATCACTGAGTATCGGAGGAAGAGACGATCCATAGCTCAGGTCCGGCTATACTGAGTCTTTCAGAAGATGTGGATACTTCCAGGACTGAATCCTGCTTGCTGCCTCTGTAGCCCACCTGTGGTAGCATGTAACTCCCCTGGCAGGTCTCACTGCACCCCAGTGCTGCCCTGCTGTCCCCTGAGGCAGTGCCAGGTGTAGTATCTTGGGCACAGGAGCTGCTGAGGTGCTACAGCAGTTTTATGGTGAGCTTAAAGAGACAAAAGGAGCTTGAGAAGAAACATTGAATGTTTGCTGGGTGGTTTTCACAGAGACAAGAACAAGCTAGCCAGGCAGGAGTCAGCTCCAGTCTGGGAGTGATGATTACTGCACTTCTGAGGGTTCACATCAGCAAGGACGAGCCTCTGTGGGTGACAATGATGCTCAGCAGTGTGACCCACAGGAAAGCACATGCACCATGGATGCAATAGGTGTGAGTAATCCAACTTGCCAACTCTAAGCAAATTTGTGAAATGTCAGTGCCGCCTGAGGTGAACAGGGTGGGTAAATGTGTGGCACCATGGAGCTGCTCAAGTGAAGCAATGAATGAATTTGTTTCAGGATGGTCAGGAAAAGGGCACTTGTTATTTGCACATTAAATATTGATACCTGCACTCACTAATCTTTTTAATGGCAAAACTGAGTGCAATGTGATTGAGTTCTTGGTGATTATATATAAATCACCTTCTTTTAGAAATAATTTTTAGAATTAAATGCAATGTTTTATTGCTGGCGTTCACAGACTTTTGGTAACTTATGTGAACACAATAGTTAGTTGGCATTTAATTATGTGTGTAGCTAATCCAAAAAATGTAATGTTTTATAAGGATAATTGGTAAGTTGTCATGTAGGTGGTTTCTCTAAATGGGTTCATAGCATTTAGAAGGACAAAAGAAATTGCACATAAATAATAGGTTATTAGAAATAAATGGCTATGAAATTATTCAAAGTATCAGAAGTGGACAATTCAGCGTACAATGGAACTCTCAGAATGCTACAGCTACAATATTTGCATAAAAAAACCTCTGAAATTTGTAGTTGGCCTTGTTTCCCATTTAGAAAGCCTTGTGTAATTATTATACTAGTTCCCTTTTGAAAAAACTCATTATAATGTTAATTGTATTAACTCTGATGCTGTGAATAATTTGCCATCCATTCAGTAAAAGTGATTTGTGTTTTTGGCCCCTTAAATATGAGTGAACCATCTTATGGGGATATGTGCTTGATATCTTTGGGACTGTCTTCATAATTTTTGCATAAGAGTGTCATACATTTAATGCTCTATTTAGGAGCTAATTTGAAGTTGGGGAGGACGTTTGGATCTATATTTCTCTTTGGAGAGCATAGCTGAATGCTGGGGATTGTAACAACAAAAAACCCCTTATGTTTTCCTTCTGTGTACCATAAATATTTTCTGAAATTAAATAGAAGAAGAGAGCAGTGCCACATTCCCTTCTCAGATAAATACTCTCCTTAGGATCAGCTGCTGCTGTGGCACTGGCATCAGTCTATTGGGGATGAGTTTGACCTCTTAAGTGCTCTCCCCTGTATACTGGAAAATGCTCCAAGTCTCTTTCTATTGAGGGGAACAGGAGGAAATTAACATTGTGCTGGTTTTTTGTGCCATGTGGACACAGCTGGGTTGCTGAGGGGCCGGCACTGCTTTAGTCAGTAAGTGCTCGTTTTGTTCCATCTGTTTGATTACCAGGTTCAGTCAAGAGTAGTATATGAAAAGACCTATCAAAATGCCCTTCAGCAAAACATGGCATGATCCTGCCCTGCAAATGTCAGATTACTATTTGTATTGTGACAATCCATTTCTCTGTGCAGATGGAAAAGAAAAAGCCTGTTATATTTTTGCAGCATTACAGGAGAGAGATGTGGAATTATGGGGAAAATCCTGAGGGACAGTGAATTCTCTGTAGTTGTATGTAATTTAATCACTTCTACTCTCAAGGCAATAGTCCTGAGAATGAAGCCATCAACATCTAGGTACTGGCAGTGGTTACAGGATATGAGGAACACTGGACTTTTTGTTTTGTTCTTTTCACTGCTTTCCTTAAAATACAATCTCAGGTTCCTTCAGGTAGATCCCCAAGGGATTTCAATGTCTCAAGCCCTGAGGTCAGACATTGATGCATCCCCTTTTTTGCTCTTCCCTGCCCCACAAAACAAAAATGCATCAGGGACTGGTCCTCTCTGTTTAACCAAAGTGATGATGCCAGTGTCCCCTTCTTGTGTTTATGGAATGACCTTACAGTGAGATCTTACTCTTAATTTTAATTCTTTCTGCAGATGGAGGGATCAAACCTGTGTCTCCCAAGACAGAACAAAAGTGCCAAGTTGTGGACTCCTGTGATATAAAGAGGCTACTCTCCTGTTGAAGAGAGATGGGAGCTGAGGGACTAAACTTGAGGAGGAGGGAAGGAACTTGCACTCTGCAGTAGTATATTCATTAATCACCAAACTCTGCATTGTGCTGTATTTCTCCAGTGGAAATGGCTGCTACTGCTGTTCCTGGTGTGGACAGCAGTGCTGTGGGTGCAAGTCAGGCAGGCATGGGAGGTCAGAGGTCCTCAGGCAGACTAGGAAATGTCCATCTGCTGATTCTGGCATGGGAGAATAAAAATACGTGGACATACAGGCATGAAAACAATATGATTCTCAGGTCAAGTGGAAATTTCTGGTTACAGAGTACATTCATCTGGCCAGACTCCTTTGCCTGTCTTATACTTACTGGATATGAGAGCAGTGCCCCGACTCCATCATTTTCTTGTATCTCAGTACAAGGAAGAGGACTGCTGGGAAATAAATGTAAAGAAAGGAGGCTGGAGCAATTTGAAAAAAAGCAATTTCTGACAGGTGAGTGGTGGTAAAAGGTTTCTGAGGATTGCTAAAAAATTTTGTACAGCCCAGTTGTACAGTTCTGGTTGGACCTCTTTGTCCAGCTGTTCTGTAGCTTTTAACCTCTGTTGTGATTTACCTATGCTGTATCCTAATCCTTGTCTGATGATATCCATTCTGGCATGTCCAAGAAAGCACAATGTGGCCTGTCCCACCTGCTCTGTGGCAGTGTGGACACACTTAAAGCTTCACAGAAAATATGGGGAAATCATAGAATCATAGAACCATAGAATTGTAGAATGGTTGGGTTGGAAGGGACCTTGAAGATGATCTAATTCCAAACCTCTTGCCAGAGGCAGGGGACACTTCCAGCTAGACCAGGTTGCTCAAAGCCCCATCCAGTCTGGCCTTGAGCAGTGCCAGGGATGGTGCATCCACAACTTCACTGGGCAACCTGTTCCAGGGCCTCACCACCCTCACAGAAAAGAAGTTTTCCTCTGATATCCAATCTAAACCTACTCTCAATTTGAACCCATTCCCCCTTATCCCATCAGTTCATGTTCTTGTAAATAGTTGTGTCCCATCTTTCCTGTAAGTTCCTTTCAGAGACTGGAAAGCTGCGATTGGGTTACCCTGAAGCCTTCTCTTCTCCAAATTGAACAATCCCAATTCTCTCAGCCTTCCCTCACAGGGAAAGCGCTCTATCCTCTGACCTGAACTTGGTAGCTTTCCTCTGGACTCATCCAACAGGTCAATGTCCTTCCTGTGTCGGACAAGGAGTGGTTTGTTTGCTTTTGATGGCACTTTGCCACTGGTGCCCAGTTGGAGAATGGGTGAGTTAATCTCTAGTTTGCAGTGTCATTTTTAGCCTGTGCTGTCTCTGCAACTCTTCTGGACAGAAGAGATAAAAGCCAGCATTATGTGGAAATCTGGGAACATCAGCCATTTCTCAGCTCTGAAGTGTCATTTTGCCCCTACTGTCCTTTTCCAGGGAATCTATTCAACAGCACAGACCCTGCTCACCTCTGATCCTCTAGGGAAGGCCTGCTGAAGAGGTGAGCCCAGTGCTGCAATCGGCAGGTGTCAAAGATTTGTTAATCACCTCAGGCCAATTACTTCAGGAGGGATAACTGAAGGGATCAGCAAGATGGAGAAGAGGAAAAGGAGACAGAAGGGCTAGGAAAAAAAAAAAAAGAAAAGTACCTGTGAGTTAAAGAGGTAGTAAAAACGTCAGGGTTATCAGCATTTTTTCACTAGTCTGTTCACACTATAGAGGACTTCCTCTCACCATAAGTTGCATGTTACTAATATAGTTACTATTATTTTCACACAAACGTATGTTAAAAAACAATTTCTTCAGTCTTGTAAACTTCTCATTATCTGTTGTAATAATCCCCAAACAAAGCTGAAACTGCTGTAGTTACTGACCAGCTAAATGGCAGTTTATTGACCAGCTAAATAAACAGTTATCTCCAGCACAGAGTTTACTTTTTTTGTTTTGTTTTGTTTTGTTGGTTTTTTTTTTTTTTGTGTGTGTTGCTGCTAATAAAATTTGATAACATTTTACTTGTGGGGAGATTTTAGGTTGATGTTGAAAGACGTGCTAAGCGTTAGCCAATTATGTTACACCACTTTCCACTACAACTTCTAATTCTGCTCAAATAGAAGGATCCACTCGGAACCTAGTTTTCCCCATGGTGTTCATTTTGAATCAAAAGTAACTGATTTTTGTCTTCTCCTGATAAATGTTTCTATTGATTTTTCTACTACTTAAGCTTGTGCTGTAAGGAAAACACTTGTTTAAATCAATTCTTATTCTGAAAAACATGTAAGAACAGGCTTAGTTACAGGTCTTCTGTAGGCCTGGTGGGTGTTCTTCCTGCACCATGGGAATGTTTCTATGATGAGGCTGTTGGAGTTAGGTCTATTAGTCATGCTCCCCCTCCCCCTTCATCCACCAGCCTCCTTGATCTCAAATGGTGGTAAAATATTCCCTACAGACAAATGACTGTTCTAAGGCGGGTGAGACCCAAAGTCCTTCAGGAGATTGTTCTCTCCATCCTTAAATGGATTACTCTAAAACATTTTCCTCCAGTCTGCTGTACAAAATGCCTCACCTTCCTTGAAGCTTTTCATACTTACATGCATAACCATGGTGGAAAGCAAAAATGTATGGCCTACATTCAGTCATCCCTGCATTAACTACTCATCAAATAAAATTGACTTATACTGATCTTTTTACTGAAAACCTTGCATAGCTTTTTAAAAGCACCTTAAATGCTTTATTGAGCTAAAGATCAGATGTATGGTACTGAAAAATTCTGATCTAGTTATATTTATTTCTATAATTGATATAATTCTAATTGTTCTTCCTTGAGTAAAGTGTGGGTGGTTCTTCCCTTCATATTGCTTATGCAATTGCTTTATAAGTTTGCAAAAGTATTTGCTGTTCCTGTGGATTAAAGGGTCAGCTATTTCTTGGGGTTCAAATGTAGTTTTGACGTAGCTTTCATGTGTACTGCCAAATGCCAAGGATTGCTAAAACCTTGTTTTGTCACAGGCAGGCAGTGAGGTACATTTTTTTGGAACAAGGTAAAGATCCTAAGGACAGTTGATTTTCTGGAAAAATGTAAAAGGCTTGCTGACCTTTTGAAATTAAGTGTAACTGAACTCCACTGTTTATTGATCTGCACAAAAAAACCCTCCCAAATGCCACAAGTTGCTTTGTGAAGTACTCCTGCCTTCTGGCATGAGTTGAAGTTTTGAGCATTAGAAAGTGTTTTGATTATGCATTTAAAAATGAGAAATGTGTGTATATACATTTATATGAATTCTGTGGGTTATGATGAACTCTCAGAGTGCTAATGCCAGGCTGCAAACTTCATTTTGGTTGCAGGGTCAGTCCTTGCCTTCCTGCTCTCTGTTCATCTCTAGTGTGAACTTGTAATTTGAAGCCACTGAAGGGCTGCCAGTAGGAGGCTGTCAAATTCAGAGTTGTTTTCCTGTGTGCAGCGCTGAGCAAGATGAAGTAGGTGGTGTATCTTCTATATCAGTGCGTTATATGACTGAGCTCTCAGAAATGTCTGACTCAAAAAATGAGTAACACCTCTATTTATGGTACAGTGAAAAGGTGTAGGAAGTTGAATTTGGACTGTTTTTCTTCTTAAACGATAGTCAAGGTTTGGGGATTCACATTAAAATCCATTATTTCTAGGCAGTTCACAATGAACTATAAAAGAAGTTTTTTAGATTTTTAAAATTCTACTCTGAGAGGAAGAGCCACAGAACCCACAATGGGCCCTAGTAAAGTTGTTGGCCTCATGACTTTGTTAAGTTGTGTTCCTGATCCAGGTAGTTGGCAGTGCTTTTTCCTGTATGTTTTCTTGAACATATCTTGAGGGTATGTTTGCTTTCTGGCAGCCTTCTGTGGACAAGCCACCTTACTGGATGCTGCCAGAGGTCTTAAAACCAGTGACTACCCTTCTCAGTTGTGCTTACATCTGGGCCATGTGACTTCAAACAAGAGTTGGCCACAGCTTATGGTCCACAGCAGAGGAAGTAGGCAGTGCATTTCATGCTAACACAAAGCATTTATTGTAGCAGTGAAGAGTTGCACACCCAGGCAGCCTCTGGGCATTTCTCTGTGTGGAGTCATTTCCTGCTGTGCTGTGTTTGCAGCACTCCTCAAAGGCTTTGTGTGATATGCAAGAGCAGTGCATGTACTACATAAGAAATTGTAACTTATGCCCAGTCAGTTCTTGAAGGAGTTGTCTTTGTGTCAGCACAGTTTTGTTGTGACTGTGAAGTTGCTTGTTATGGAATGTGATCCCTATCTTAAGTGTTTATGGAAACCTTCAAAGGTGTTTGAGCTTCAATAATAACTTGTAAAATGCCTTCAACAGAACAAGCAGTACAGACCTTCTCTCCTTTCCCCTTATATATACATATTCTTTTTTATAGCTACATGATTTTATTTAGAAACCTCTAGTAACACTAGTATTGGAAACACTTTCAGTTGAGATCACACTAGGTTTTTGGTGATAATTTCAAGCACTGGAACCTGAGAAGGCCACTGGGGTGCAACTTGGCAGATAGAGGGCCAGTTTCATAGTCCTACACCACCTAACCTCAGACAACATCAGGCTTGCACAGAGATCCTAATAAATATATTTTATAAATAAAAATAATATACCTGTGTTGCAGCTGTCTTAGAATAGATTATTGCAGTTGGAAGGTACCTACAACAATCGTCTAGTCCTACTGCCTGAGCAATTCAGGGCTGGCCAAGTTAAAGCATGTTATTAGGGGGATTTTTTAAATACATCATCAACACTGACAGGCCTGGGGCATCGACCATCTCTCTGGGAAGCCTGTTCCAGAGTTTGACTACCATCTTGGTAAAGAAATGCTTTCTAATGTTCAGTCTTCCCCTGACACAGCTTTGAACCATTCCCATGTTTCCCATCGGTGGATACCAGGGAGAAGAGCTCAGCACCTCCCTCTCCCCTTCCCCTCCTCAGGAAGCTGTGGAGAGCAGTGAGGTCACGCCTCCACCTCCTTTGCCCCAAACAAGACAAGCCCAAAGCTCTCAGCTGCTCCTCATGGGACATTCTTTCTGATCCTTTCAGAAGGAGGCTTTGCTGCTGTCCTCTGGATGCACTCAAGAACCTTCACATCCTTCCTAAACTGTGGGGCCCAGAACACCCAAGTATTCAAGGTGAGGCTGCACCAATGCTGAATTCAGTGGGACAATCACCTTTGTTTGACTGGCTGATGATGCTGTTTGAAGCACCCCAGGATGCATTTGCCCTCCTGGCTGCCAGGGCACACCCTGCTGGCTCCCACTGAGCTGCTGCCAGCCAGCAGCCCCAGGGGACCAGTGGCCAGGCACGTGTAACCTCATCCAGTACAGCCCTGTGAGCCTGAGCCTGCTCATCCCACAGCTGGACAGCTTCTCCAGAAAGATGCTGTGAGGGGCAGTGTCAAAAGCCTCCCTGGAATCCAGGAAAATTGCATCCACTGGGCAGGTGACCTTATCATAGGAGGGTATCAGATGAGTTAAACCATATTTTTCTTTGTGAATTGATGTTGGCTATGCCTGATGATTGCATTGTTCTTCAAATGCCTTTCAATAGTACCCAGTAGAGTCTTCTCCATAATATTTCCACACTGGGCGACAGGTCTGTTGCCCAGAACATTTTCCAGCTTCAGTCAGCAGGGACCTCCCCAAAGTCCCAAAACCTTTGGTACCTGATCAAGAGAGGTCCTGCCTTAAGTTCACCAGCTCCTCAGTACTCTGGGATGAATTCCACCAGGCCCCAAGGGCCTGAGAATGTTCAGCTGATACAGCTGGCCCCTTAGAATTTCAGTGTCCACAAATGAAAAGTCACTCTTACCACACTTGTGGTCCTCTGGCTCTGGGGGGCCAGGCAACCAAAGGCGTATCTCAACTTTTCAAATGTGTGTATCTGTAATTGCAGTGGAGTATCCTAACCATATGCTTGCTAGAAAGCAAAATCTTCATGCATACATACATACATACATATGTATATATATCTATATTTTTAAAAATTATCTTGAGAACCCTTCTGTGTGGAATCTTTTACACATGAAAATCAGGATCATACAAAGACTTGTGTGGTGTTACAGAATACTTCCCCACTTGATAGAATTGAATTACAGAATCTTATCTTGTCATTTGGAGAGTGAAAGATCATTAGATGCAACTAGATCAGTCTCCTACTCTTATCTTAAGAAAAGTTTAAAAATTCATTATTTTCAGATAAATAGGATCACTCCTGTGACTAATAAGCTAGAAAGGTGGGCTAGAGGCTATACTTCATCTGCACTAATCTCAGTGACTAATACAGAAGATGATGGATAGTAATGAAAAGGGCTGCTCTGAGTTGTTTTAAAAATTGAACCAGATAAACAACCCTTCATCGATTTCCTGTCATTACTCTTTTCTAAGAAAGAAATTTTAGAATTGCATCATGGCTACAGCCTTGGACTCTGTGCTGAGCATCATTTAATAAAAACTGGGTAAATTGAGCAAATGTGGTATCATTAGCTAAAGTTACTGCAAGAAGAAGAGCTAAGGGCTGCTGCAGGCTTGAAATGTAAGATCTCTCTTCAATGAGAGATTTGTTTTCCTGTTTATCTGAATTAGTAGTAAAATATGGGAGACACTGAAAACTGTTTTTAACAGTATTTCCTTTCTTATTCATGTCCAAGTCTCATTTTAATCAGCTGTATTTCCTTGGCTGCTATAAGTCATACTTGTTTTGTCCCTAGCTGTCATGTGATTCTCGAAGTCACCTTTCTTAGTGCTTTTTTTTGTCTTGGTATTTTGTAATGCCTGGTAGCTGCGTAGCCATATTTTTCATGGGGAAGATCTATGAGTAAGCTGAGGAGAGACAGGTCCTAGGGAAAATAGTATTTGCTCAGAACCAAGGTTTGTTTCATTTCAGAAGTAGAATTTAGGTGGGTTTTTTGGTGGGTTGTTTGGGTTTTTTTTTGTTGTTGTTGTTTGGTTTGGTTTGGTTTGGTTTTGGGGTTTTGTTGATTTTGATTTTCAATTACTGATGTGCCTGTACTTGTTCCATGATTGAGAAAATCAGTGGATGCTTAACTGACCACTGATTAGTGAGCTGGCTTCATCCTTTTAGATTAGCATGGATGAACCATAAATGCCATTTATTTGAGTTCCACATATGTTTTTTTCTTGGACAGTCAAGCAATCCAATAAATAGCAAAGAAATGCCTGTTGAGATATGAGCGGCCCTGCCCTTTGAGCACTTTTTGATACACATGTGGGTAACCTTTCTCCACAGATCCGTTTGCTCAGAAAAGCTATCAGGATAACCTTTTCTTCCACAGATCTGTCTGCTCAGAACTATCAGCATAACCTTTTCTTCCTTGCAAAGAGTCAGTTTGATGTCTGTTTAACTCAGGAAGACCTGCTTTTCCCAGCACCAGTAGTGTTATCCAGGGAGGCTGGATAAAGTGTTAACCCATCCAAGGCAGCAGGCAGAGCTCAGAGTGAGGGGATGAGCTGCAAGAGTAGGATTCAGATGACGTTTATGGTAATTCTGAGTCTCCTATATGACCTTAAGCAAATTGTTTCTTCTTTTGCACTTTAATTTTCTCTGAGCCGCAGGCAGATTGTTTCTTGTTCAGAGACACTTAGCACCACAGGTCCAGCTTTATCCATGCTTTCATCCTTTATGCAAAGCCTCTACATGGGCCTTGGGAAGCTCATATAACTCATTGGGTGAGCTAACCTGCAGCTCCTGAGCTGTTTCTGTCAAGTCAGAGCAGCTCTATCTGGTTAAACACTGTATGCCTGCAGGGTTTCAGGTTTGATCCAAACCCCTGTGGGTCTCTTTTCACTAATTCCAGTGAGCTTTGGAGCAGGAATTTAATGCTTAATGGGATTTTTCAGCGTGGGAAGCATGCACTCATTCCTGGTGTTTCAGTACAGTTTTAAGCTCTTGACTAATTCCTATTTACGGGTTTTGCATTCTAATGATTTATAAATTTGTAAAATGAAAGTAGAATTATTTAGGTTTCCTGAAGAATACAGTTCTAGGCACACCTGGTCTAATTAGAGGTTTAATTTCTCTCCTGAGTTAAAGTCTAAATCCTTTTGACTCTCCATAGAGACAGAGAATAAAAATGGTTGTAAAGTATTGAACAGAACCAATTACAGAAAGAAAAGGGTATTGTTGGCTGGCCATAAAACCTGCAAAGCACTGCAACAGATACAGAATAAGATGGCTCACAACTTTTCTATTAATCTATCTCCACAGCAGGCTTGTTAGTGCAACAGAAGCAATTTTGAAGCATATATCTTTGCAGATGTGGCTGTAGATTAATACCTTTTGCATGTGAATGGTTTTCTTTTCCTACTGCTGCAGGGTTGTCCCAGTTTTATCCCCCTGTGAGTGTTCCTACTGAAACTTCTGACTGTGGTTTAGGAACCTTGCTTGCAGCTCAAGGCTCATTGCATGGAAGGATGGTAGGAACAAGACCAAGTGCAAGTAGGAATTTATATGCTTGATGTTTGGTTTAGGATAAATTCAGGTTCCTGAATCTTAAATTATGACCCAAGGAGTTTTGTTTAGATAGCGTTTAGACCCTAGAGGTTTCTAGTTTATGCAGGGGCATCTTTGCTTGACTGAAGCTCCTTGACTTGTCTTCACTCTGCACATGTTAGAGATTGTAATTTTCTTGGCAAGTGGAGCACCTCAGGTATTAAATGATGTCTGAGAAGTGCAGGAACAGGAATGAAAGTTCTGTCTGCCTCTGGCTTGGGATGCTTGATTCTGCAAGTGCTCATGGAGTTGATCTATTGTAGGAGATACCCTACAAAATACAGTTTTGTGTGACTGTTTTCTTTTTAATTATACTTAGAGCAGGGGTAACTTTGCTGCTTAATGTGGTATGTAAGCTTTAAAGTTCTGTCTGGAGTGTGTGTTTTTGTGGTTTAGTGGTTAAGAAATGTAGCTGAGAGGAGGCAGGCTTCAGTTCTGGTCCTTATTTTCTGGTTGCATTTTAGTGAGTGTTGAATCCAAAATATGGAGTTGGTTTGTCTGAAAAATCAACTTGAAAGAAAGAACCCACTCAGCTGTGAGAATAAAGAAGGGAGTAAATAGTGGTGAAAATGCATTTGAAAAACAGTTCTACTAAGTTCTGTGTTCAGGAACAGAAAGCTTTAAGAAGCATTGTAGTTCATCTCTGATGTATTTTGAATTAGGCCCTCAGCCAATAGCACTTCCTAGTTCTCTGAATCTTTCTTTTCCAACATAAAAGTTGAACTGAAAATGCTATAAACAGAACAGTATTCAAACAAAGTAAGATAAAAATGTGCGAAGGGAGGATAATTCATTAGGTTTGTTCTAAATAAGCATCTTTTTCTAGGTCAAGGAAGTGGACAATCATGAGATCATCAGCTCATGATCCATGTTTGGATAAAATTTTGTATGGCAAATTTGTGCTTTAAATGGAGAGAGAAACACCTAAATATCTGCAGCTGTTGCTGTGCTGTTTTCTTCAGAGTACTTGGCTTTTGTGGGCAGTGTGCATTTTCTCAGGTGATAATTACGGATCTCTTCAGTACATCCTTGTACTGAAGGCAGATAGAGGGTGATTTTTGTGCCACTGGGTATTTTGCTCTTGATTTGCATTGATTTATTTCTTAAAAATACTTGTGTGCTCACTGTAAATGCTCAGATTATGAGAGAGGAGGATGGCAAATTAGTAGCCTCATAGAAGGACTTGTATGCACACATAACTGGCCGTATAAATGGATTTTCTGCAGAGTGTTTACAAAAATCTCATTAGTTATTCATGTCATTTTGGTGTGATGCTTCCTCAAAAAGATGAAAAATTAGACCTTGTCTCCTGAAATACATAAGAAAGTGCTAAATGTGACAGTAATTGCCTTGTCAAATAGTCAGGAAGAACAAGACATCAGGTGAACAGCTTTTAATTGTTTTTTCTATATCATTGTACTGTTGCATACATTTAATGCCTTTCTGTCTTGAGTAATTTTATTTTGATGATTTGGACTTGCAACTAATTTGTTTCTTTTGAGAATTTGGCCTTTCTAATTCTGACTCTTTCCAGCATATTTTGAACCTTGTCTAAAGAACAAAAGTAAAACCTCACTGCTTTATTTCTCTTCAGTTTTTGAATTACTTCCATTATCTTTTTTTCCTGATTTTTATATTTTTTTTTTTTTTTTGAAAGAAAGTGCAATGGTGCCAGCAACCCAGGGTTTGGCAGGGGGCAATGCTTGGGGGGGGGCAGTAAGTCAGTGATTTATTTTTTTTTCTCCTTCTGAAGCTATTTAGATCTGCTGTTTGCACAGGCACAGCAGAGTTTTAGATTAACAGTGAATTTTTTGAGTGGCCTGTCTTCAGTCTCTTAAACTCCATTGATGTTTCCCATTGACCACCATCTGAGCCAGACATAGGAATACATGAGGGTAAAAATCATTGTGAGAATCTACCTTTTAAAATATCCTGTGATCCTGTGTACACAGCCAGTACACACAAATATTACCTCTCAGACTGCCTGCTGCTGACACTGCCAGATATTTCAAAGCTCTCCGCACTGAATGGATTTGGATGTGCTTTCATCCTTAAAAGTTTTTCTCTGATTGTATTTCTTCATTTGGGATTGGTTTTTGTTGTTGCCCACTGCTCTCCCCTATCCCCCTGTTTAATGTCTTAATATCTGTATTATCCCTGTTGTGGGAAAACTGCTCCCTAGCTGAGGTAAATCATAGTAAATGATTATCTGCTGAGTTTTCAAATCTGAATATGGAATCAACATTTGTGCAAGTTTTATCTTTTCCAGTAGTTATCCTCACTGTTGACTTCCAGTCAATTTCTTCTGTTATCCCTCTCTTTATAAATTACCATTAACTTAGTGCCTTAAGTAGGGTAAACAAAATCTGTTTTGGTCAATGGATTAGGAGGCACCATTTGCTTTGGATCTATTTCCCCTGAAGATATATATACACACACACACACGTCTGCAGTGTATATATATGGGGACAAACTTTTTTTGGAGGACAAAGTTTTTGCGGGGTCTGTTGCAGTAGGAGAAGGGGTCACACGGTTTTAAACTAAAAGAAGGTCGATTTAGATGACATATGAAGAAATGATTTATGGTGAATAGGGTAGTGAAACACTGGAAGAAGGTTGCCCAGAGAGGGGGTAGATGCCTCATCCATGCCTGGAAACATTCAAGGCCAAGTTACATGGGATTCTGAGCAATCTGATTTAGTTGAAGGTACTCTTCCTCATTGTGGGGGCGTTGGACTAAATGGCCTTTAATGGTCCTTCCAACCCAAGCTACTCTATAATTTTATGGTATATATAGAACACATGGCTCTGTTACAGTGTTGCAAATAAATTTGACTGACTTTTCCCAGGCAGGACGGAGTGTCTGATAGGAGGCTCCCCGGGATTCAGGGAGATTTAAACACAAGCGGGTGTGCAACATCTGGAGACCATCACTAGATGGCAACGTTACACAGCCGAAAGGGTCGCCTCGTCCTCCTGCTGCAAGCTTTTCATTTATTCCTTATAATCACTTGATGAAACGGTCTTTTCCATTCCGATTCTATAGCCAGGGTGGAGAGTTTCATGAGCCTGTAGGATGAAGAAATAAGTTATCATTGCAGATTATACAGGCATCTCAGAAAATAAATAACTCTTGTTAATCCTTCTCAGGTTGTCTAAGGACGTACGCTGCTGTACTTACTGTTCCTCAGGGTAGTGACTTTAATTTTGGATAAAGATCCTTAAAGTGTAAAAGCCCAAACTGAAGGATTTTTACTACTTTGTTTCTTCGTGCAAATATGCTTTTGAAGTTGTAATGATCTCTGACAGCCCTAAGCTTAGGCTGAGATATTGACCTTCTGCACTGCTGCAGTTTTGCCCGGTCTATGGTTGATCGATGAATTTTCACATGACTGTTTTAGAGCCAAGTGTGGTCCAGGTTCTGTGCAGGTAAACAGATAAAGCATGAGCAGCATGCACCTCAGGCTGATACTCAAACTCTGACTCAATAATGAGACACAGTGCATGTGCCAGAATGAGTAAATGTTGTCTTACAGCACAGCTCTTGTGCTGAGAGCAGGCAAAGCAAAAGGTTTCCTGAAAGTGTTGAGATGGAGAGGTGAGAGGCCAGGCACACACCGACATATCTTCATTGTGAAGTTCTGGGTGCTTTTGGACAGAGGTACTGGTGCACACCATAGGTTATACAAAAAGGGCCAAAAGTCTGTCCCTAAAATTTCTTCAGCTCCTACCAAAGCAGTTTCCAGGAATGAAGTTATAGAATATCTTTGGAGTGCCAGATATATTATTAGAGAGGTAGAGTTTGGAAATCATTAGTGAAGTCAGGAAATACTATTTCTTAATTAAAACAGATCAAAATGATATCTATCACTTGTGAGTTAAAGAAATATATTCTTTAAAAAATAATATGAACATTGAAGGTTAACCAGAATAACAAAATTCACCTATGGCAGAAGAGAAACAATTTTCTACTGAAAGAGTAGCAGATGAACATTATAAAATAGTAGATTTTTGAGGACAGAGACTTCAGGTTCACCATTTCAGACAAGAATGTCTTCTGCATATTGGAGATTGCAGACTGGGGAAAAGACTACATGTATACATCAGTGTGTATGTAGCCATAGCATTCTAGTGTCAAAAGTAAGCATATGATGTTTCTGTTAAGGTATTCCTACTGAGGACAGGGAAGAATAAATGAGCATTAATGCTCTGGAGAAGTTAATCTCTGATCCTGAGATATCTCTACATCTTATCTCTCTCTCTCTGTCTATATATGTATAATCTATATCTGATACTTCTGTTCACACTGTGTTCAAGGAAAATTAAGTTGGAGTAGCACAGGTGTTAGCACAGCCCCAGGTCTATTGAGCCATAAAGCCATAAGGAAGAAACTTCAACAACTCTTCATGTTGAAAAATGAGGGATGAGAGGCTGAGTGTTTAGGGGTGACAATGAGAAGGGAAGAAGGCAAGGAAAAAGCTGAAGAACCATGGTAGCAAGAGAGCAAGTGGATGTACATTAGATATGCGTTCTAGATGGAAAATATTCCTTGCCATCAGAGCAGGGATGTAAAATGTGGGCAAGATAAACCTAACTGATGCTTTTCTTGAATGAATTACATGGCTTCGTTGACTGTGGGAAGACTCATATCCTCAGCTCTTTTCATTCCTTGAACACACACACACACAACTAAAATGTTCAATGCCCCAGTGAATAATCATGCAATAGTGGACTAAACCATGTCTCTGAGTCACCTGCTTTGGGAAGGGGTGTGTGCTGAGTAGCTCAAAGATGCTTGAGACACTCACTGTTTTCGGGACTACCGTGGGAATATTTACTTGTAGCAGTAGTTCCGAGCCTTGATATGGGGATTTCAAAAGCTGAACTGCTCCTCTGCTGGTATTGGAATAGACTTAATTTTCCCACTTATCTCTGTCAAGCTGAAGATCTTTTGTCAGCAGTAGAAGCCTCCATTTTTTTTTTTTTTGGGCATTAAGATGAAAAAGGCAAGATTTTAAATCTCCATTCACTCTTGTTCTGTTTTACACACTGCTTCCATGGTCTGGGGCAGATAGAAACTGATCTGAAATGTATAGGAGGGAATGTGGAACACCAAGGTGCTGTATCTCCCTCAGGTCTTCAGGTGTGTGTTGCTGTGTGTTTTCTCACCTGTATACCTGCAGTGATAATGTCTGGTCTTGTCCCCTTCACAGTCTGTATAGCACAAGCTGATAATCACTGAATTAGTAGGGTTGGGAGGGGTCTGTCAAATGGCTGCTGTGATGTTACCTTTCCTGTGCTCTGATCCTGAACACCACAGCAAGGAGAGATTCCAAGGAGATCAGCCAGGTGATCTGTCCCTCCTTGTTCCAGCAGAGTGAAGGGTGGAAGGAGAAGGACACATGCTAATATACTCACATATTTTTAATATAACTAACACAGGCACTGGAAATTCCAGTCATGTTGAAACACGAATTGAGCTTCTGTCTTCCTTCCTTTCACAGGAATGTGTGCAAAGCATGCAGTTTTGCAAAGACATCCACAAGGAGGAGCCCGGTGCTTGCTAAGAGTGGATTTATCTCTGTCCTGTTTTTCTTTGCCACCTCCACTGAGGGAAGTCTTGTCTTGAAGCATAATTAGTTCTGAGGCAGAATTTTATCAGCATAGTCTTTGGGGAGTGGTAGCATGTAAACACTTATTAAAATGTTATTTTGGGGTCATAATTCTGTCATGAGCCAAACTTGACAGATGCAGATAGAAGAAGGGGTTATCTCTCCACAGGGACCATTTGTGTTTCCTTTTGATGATTTACATCAAATGGTGCATTTCCCTTCAGTCTGTGGGATTGTACAAGGAGAGAGAACATTTTCATATTTAGAGCAAGAAAGAACCTGGCCTTTTATACTGGGAAGGATGTGGACAGTATAGATTCTTATAAGCAAGATTTTCCTTCTGATAGCTTCAGAAACAAGAGTAATGGGCATTAATTGATAAGGACATCAGGTCTGCTTTTTTTTTTTCTTTTTATCTCTCCCTTCCTGAAAACTGCCACTCAGCTTTTAAGTTAAGGTATTAGGAGGGGCAAAAGAAATGTATTTTCAGCTCTGTGTTCAGCTCTGTGACTGGATGGATTTCTTCATCTCTGTATTTTTTTTTTTTTCTTTGAGGAGAATCATAGAATGGTTTGGATTGGAAAGGACTTTAAAGATCGTCTAGTTCCAACCCTCATGCCATGGGCAGCAACACCTTCTGCTAAACCAGGCTGCTTAAAGGCCCATCCAACCTGGCCATGAATTTCAGGGATGGGGTGTCCACTCCTCTGGGCACGCTGTTCCAATGCCTCACCACCCTCATAGTAAAGAATTTTTTCCTAATATCTAATCTAAACCTGCCCTCTTTCACTTTAAAGCCATTCCCCCTTGTCCTATCACTACATGCCCTTTGAAAATTTGCATCACCAGTTTTCTTGTAGAGTTCCCTTAGGAACTGGAAGATGCTATAAGGTCTTCCCAGACAGAGCCTTCACTTCTTCAAGGTGAACAGCGCTAACTGTCTCAGTTTATCTTCTGATAATTTTCACGGCCTTTGGACTCACTCCAGCAAGTGCAGTCCTTCTTACACTGGGGGCCCCAGAATTGGATGCAGCTCTCCAGGTGGGGTGTCACCAGAGTGGAGTAGAAGGGCAGAATCACTTCCCAGACCTGCTGTCCACACTGCTTTGGATGCAGCCCAGGATTCCATTGGCTTTCTGGGCTGCAAGTGCACATTGCTGGCTCATGTAAAGCTTCTTGTCCAACAGCACCCCCAAGTCCTTCTCCTCAGAGCTGCACTCAATCCATTTTCCACCCAGCCTGTCTTTGTGCTTGGGATTGCCTTGATCCGGATGCAGGACCTTGCACTTGCTCTTGTTGAACCTCATGAAGTTTTCACAGGTCCAATTGTCAAGCCTGTAAAGGACTCTCTAGAAGGAGTACAGGTCTCCCTGGTTCCTGTTGGTGATTTCTTTCTCTGGTAAGGTCTCAGATACTGTCTCACATGAGAGTGTGTGGTTACATAGGGGCTATCTAAGAGAATTTCCCAGGATGCCTTAATCTTTTTTCAACTTTCTCGTTGGGGAGTGATTCAGTTTAGATTATAACCACAAACCTACTAGTGAAGGCAGATCAGCAATGGCTTTGGGGCTCTCTGCCACTGTCTGGTGAATGCAGCCCCCTTCCTAATGAGGGGAATATTGTGTCGCTCTGTCCTGTTGTCTTGTGCAGTGTGTGCTTCCTTGGGCAGTAACACATGGGAAGGTGGCAGGATTACAGACATCTCATTTTGAGCCTTCTCCTCTCCAGTTCATCTCTTCTTGTGACATGGTTGGCAGAATTTTCCCAGACTTCAACAGGACTAGGAACAAGCATTTAGAGCAGGTTACAATTTTTTGAAAATTTTTTTTTTTGAATGAGTTGCATTTGAAATGTGAGTAGGAATTTAAGTGCAACCTTCTAAAATCACCTACCATTACCTTTGCTAGCTGAATGCACAAATACACTTCAAAAGCAGGATACCAACATGTTCTTAAATTCTTACTTTTATCTTGCAGTTGCACATTGCTGAATCAAATGCCCCAAGGTAGTTGACTTCACTTAGAAACCTAATTCTCATCTCACCTCACAGAATTTTTATTCTGGGGCAGCCCCAGTACCCACATTTGGATCTTGCCTAAGTAATTTTTCCACCTGTGTGCCTACACTGCTAACAGGGGTGCTTCTCCTAGTTTAGAGGGACAGCTGGCTCCAGGAAAACATAAAATTCAGAGGACCTGCTGATACCTATTGTCATTTCTGGACACAGGTATCTGCCTCTGAGGGAAGGATAAACAACTGTTCCCTGTTAAGTGTGTGCAAACAGCACCTAACACATTCATTTGTACTTACTGAAAACTGTTCTGTTTCTCAATGCTCATTAGCAATGAAATTGATAACATCATCTGATTGTCCCAGCATGATCTGGGGCTTCAGTGATTGACTAAATGCAGAGGCAAGTTTGAGACTTTAAATTAGTTGCAGAAGTGGTTTCTTGCAAGTGGACTGTGGAAAGTAGTACTGATTTATTGTTGACAAATAGAGACAGGCTGGTGGGAGATGTGGTGGTTGGAGGACAACTGGGGCATAGTGACCATGGAATTATTGAGTTTTCAATAATTGGTGAAAGGAGGGTGAACTTCAATAAGACTTTTACATTGGACTTCAGGAGGGTAGACTTTAACCTATTTAAGAGACTTATCCAGAGAGTTCCTTGGGAAGCAGCCCTTAAAAACAAAGGAGTACAGGAAGGGTGGGCATACTTCAAAAGTGAGATCTTGAGGGCACAGGAACAGACTGTTCCAGTTCGACGAAAGATGAGTGGGCGAGGTAAACGTCCATCCTGGATGGACAACGAGGTTTTGAAGGAACTTAGGAACAAAAAGAGGATATATCATCTTTGGAAGGAGGGTCAGGTCTCTCAGGAAGTATTTAAGGAGGCTGCTAGGGCATGTAGGAAAAAAATTAGGGAGGCCAAAGCTCAGTTTGAACTCAATTTGGGAACCCTTGTAAAGGACAATAGAAAATGCTTTTACAAATATATTAATGAAAAAAGGAAGGGCAAGACCGAACTTTGTTGTCTATTGGATGCGGAAGGGAATTTAGTAACTGCAGATGAGAAGAAAGCGGAAGTGCTTAATGACTTCTTTGCCTCGGTCTTTACTGAAAAGACACATGGTGCTCAGGACAACTGTCTTCCTGGGTTGGTAGATAGTGTCAGGGAGCAGAACAGTCCCCCTGTTATCCAAGAGGAGGCAGTCAGGTAACTGCTGAGCTGCCTGAATATCCATAAATCTATGGGACTGGATGGGATCCATCCCAGGGTGATGAGGGAGCTGGCAGATGAGCTTGCAAAGCCACTCTCCATCATCTACCAGCAGTCCTGGCTCACTGGCGAGGTTCCAGATGACTGGAAGCTGGCCAATGTTCCGCGCATTCAAAAAAAGGGTAAGAAGGAGGATCCTGGTAATTACAAGTCAGTTAGCCTGACCTCAGTAACAGGGAAGGTTATGGAACAGTTTATATTGAGTGCTATTACACAGCACCTACAGGATGGACAGGGGATCAGACCCAGTCAGCATGGGTTTAGAAGGGGTAGGTCATGTTTAACCAACTTGGTCTCCTTTTATGACCAGGTAATCTGCCTGGTGGATGCAGGAAAGGCTGTAGATGTTGTCTATTTAGACCTCAGCAAAGCCTTTGACACTGTCTCCCACAGCATACTCCTGGAAAAGCTGGCAGCCCATGGCTTGGGCAGGGGCACTCTTCGCTGGGTTAGGAACTGGCTGGAAGGCCAGGCCCAGAGGGTGGTGGTGAATGGTGCTGCATCCAGCTGGTGGCCAGTCACCAGTGGTGTCCCTCAGGGGTCTGCACTGGGACCAGCTCTGTTTAATATTTTTATGGATGACATGGATGAGGGTATTGAGTCTTTCATTAGTAAATTTGCAGATGACACTAAGCTGGGAACGTGTGTCAATCTGTTGGAGGGTAGGAGGGCTCTGCAGAGAGACCTGGAATGGTTGGATACATGGGCTGAGTCCAATAGGATGAAGTTTAACCAGTCCAAGTGCCGAGTCCTGCATTTTGGCCGCAACAACCCCCTGCAACGCTATAGGCTGGGAACAGAGTGGCTGGAGAGTGCCCAGGCAGAGGGAGACTTGGGGGTACTGGTCGACAGCCGACTCAACATGAGTCAGCAGTGTGCCCAGCTGGCCAAAAAGGCCAATGGCATCCTGGCCTGTATCAGGAATAGTGTGGCCAGCAGGAGCAGGGAAGTCATCCTTCCCCTATACTCGACTCTGGTGAGGCCGCACCTTGAGTGCTGTGTCCAGTTCTGGGCCCCTCAGTTCAGGAAGGACGTGGAGACACTTGAGCGTGTCCAGAGGAGGGCAACAAGGCTGGTGAAGGCCTTGGAACACAAGCCCTACGAGGAACAGCTGAGGGAGCTGGGGTTGTTTAGCCTGGAGAAAAGGAGACTCAGAGGTGACCTTATCACTCTCTACAACTTCCTGAAAGGTGGTTGCAGTGAGGTGGGGGTTGGTCTCTTTTTCCAGGCAACAACTGACAGAACAAGAGGACACATTCTTAAGTTGCACCAAGGAGAATATAGGTTAGATATTAGGAGAAACTTTTTTACAGAAAGAGGGATAAAATATTGGAATGGTCTGCCTGGTGAGGTGGTGGAGTCACCATCCCTGGACGTGTTTAAGAAGAGACTGGATGTGGCATTTGGTGCCATGGTTTAGTTTAGTTGAGGTGTTAGGACAGAGGTTGGACTCGATGATCTTGAAGGTCTCTTCCAACCTGGTAATTCTGTGATTCTGTGATTCTGTGATTCTGTGATTGCTGTTGCACAGTGAGCCACAGGGGTCTTTGTCCTTTACCTCTATGGAGGCTTAAATTTATTGTGACATTTTGTTTCCTCCATGGCTTTGTAATGAAGAGGAATTAGATTGTGGTCATGGAAAGGAGCAGAGTGAGGGTACATGCCAAGAGATTTGTGTTGTGGCTTGGCTGTTTCAGTTGGACTCCCTGCTCATGTTGAGGTAAGCATCTTTGCCTCTGCTCACCATCTACAAAATTAAGCTGATGTGACTCTGCAGCTGCCTGGGGAGCTTGATGAGCCATCAAGAGGTCGATGTTAAAAGCTGATAATGACCATCAGCAAGTGAGCTTCTGGAGGGGGATAATACTGAACAGATTTTTTCAGCTTAGTAGAAAAAAACACAACCCCTTCTGTTCTTCAAGAGAGGTAGGACTTGGGAGCTGGTGGCACAGGGTTATGGAGACTTTTGAGTGTCTGAGAAATGCAGAGCTGGGTTGGAAGGCTCTTCACCTTTGCACACTCAGAAGTAAAGAGTGCTTGGAAGCCCAAGAACAGAGTGCAAGCACATCTGTAAGGCTTTGAGAAGAAGGAAGGTGACTGATTTTTGCGTCAAAAGAAATGGCAGGCCTGAGATTTCTCTGAGTGAAAGAGTAGCCTAGATTGTGTTTCTGAAACTTAGGGGAAAGACATTCCTGTTTCCTCTTAGCACAGCCTTGCTAATTCTTTCTCAAATTGATTCACCTTCTACAACTGGTCTCCAAACCTCAACCACTTGCAACCTTTCCTATCACAAAAGCCATGCTGGTATTTGTTAAGTGCATCTTGGATCCTCATTCTGACAGTGCTGTATAAAACCAGAGACTGTTCTTGTACAGAAGCTGAGGGAATGGTTGACATTGATAACTGAAGCATTTAAAATTAACCACTAAGATTAAACACTGAATTAGTGATTCAGAGATCCCTGTCTAGTAACCTAAAGTAAGAGAAAAGGAATTACCCAGAGACTACTCTAGCTCTTTTAAGGGTAAATAAAGGACTTCTGTTGTGGAGTTTTTCACTGGTGTCAGATTTTGCTGGGCACTGTTACCATGTGAGGGGAAGGATCCCCCCATCCTCCTCTGCGGTGTGCAACCAGCCGAGCAGAGATGACAGCATAGTATTTGTGCTCTGCTTTAATACCTGGAAGCCTACTGTGGCAGTGAACTTAACTTCCCTCTTCACTGTCTCTTCTCCTGGTCTCTCACTTTCACTAATGCTGGTGTTACTTTAAGGCTTGATTCTGCTTTGCTGTAGCATGTGCAGCGCCTGTCAGCCATGTGCAGAGAGAGCAGGGGACACGCTCCTCTGGATCTGAGGCTTTTTCAGCAATTTGAAGTGCTTGTGCTCTTTGCAAGTACAATTCATTTTGTTTCCCTCTGGAAAAATTCAACATGCTAAGATAGCATCTTGTGGCGTTCTTGTCATGTTTCCTTAGTGACGTCCCTGCCGTCTTGTCCACATGAATAACAAAGCCAGATCTGCAGTTTTGTCTTGAGAGGTAATAAAAATGAACTCCAGCTGCCTTTGTTCTGGTGTATATAAATTGTTAGCCCTACCGTACGCTCCAAACCCAGAATTTGTTTTCTGTTTTCTGGCTATTGGTGGTGCTGATGTATGGGGGAAATGCTGTAGTGTGCCTTTTGCAAGCAATGTTGACAGTGTGGAGCACAGAAACTAATACAAATATGGCTATTAAAGTATATAATAAATTAGGCAGTGCTGACATGGATGTGATAAGATACAAATAGGTAACATCGAGTTGTTGTGCTTACTAGGGCAGTTTCTCTGGAGGCATAATCAAGTAGTGATTCTTATGTTTTCTTTCCTACATATTTTTCTGTCTTTTCTCCAACTTAACTTTTTTTTGCATTCATCTCCCTGCCATGTCAGCCTTGAAGTCTAAAGACCAGCCTTTTGAGGGGAGATTATTTCTTCAGAGAGAAGGACTGACAGTAGAAATTTGGGCATAACTTATTGTTTTCTGAGGCAAGTGGCACAGACCAAAAGATCTTTACTGACTTACAGATGCCAAGGACATGCTGCTCAAAGTCCCATCTCCAGTTTTTGAGACTACACACTACTTCTGCAGACCCTTCTCCCTTGGGGGGCATTCGATATGAAGCATGTTAGTGGGATGTGAGGTTTTGGCAACTGAAGTACACTTGGTAGAGGTTTGTTTGAAACCTCTGTGTTTATTTGGAAGGACTTCTTGAAAGACTCTTTGCTGTTTTTCCATTTGGAAAGGGAGATGGGACAGCGGGCGAGGGTCAAGCTGTCCCACAGCCAGCTCACCCCTGACAACCTGCAGCTGCCATGTGCTCAGATGGAAGTGCTGTAACCCTTGGTGCTATGAAAGAAAAGTAGTGTTGTACTTCAGTTTGATTACCCTTTCCTGAGTTCATAAGGCTCCTATCATTTCTTGCTTGGTGTGAGTGTTAGGGTTTTAGTGTAGTGAAGGTCACCCATCTGTGACTTTGGCTTTGCTACCTGATTGTAAGTGACACCCCTTTTCCCCAGCTCGCTTTTAAATTAAAAAAGAAAGGTTACAATTCAGAGCCTGAGAATTTTCTTTTAATGAAGAGAAGTCATGTCTTTCCTCTAAGGAAACACCTGGAAAATTAACATTTTATGGTGTGCCAAATTACTTCCTTTGAAACTGCAAGGTGAGAAAGGTTGTTAAGCCAGACACTCACAGAGGATTTATTCAGCTCTGTGAAATACCTGTATGGCCAGCAACAACCTATTCTCTCTACAAGTCACTCCAAAGACAAGATCAGCATATTGCTTGTATTGATCACTTCTCCCCACTCACAAGACTTATCCAGGACTGATTTTAGAACACTGAATACCAGCAGTAAAATAAAGCCTTGAAATGTTTAAATGAACTACTAGTGAAAGAAACATTTAGCACTGCATGTGAAGGCTCTGGGTCTGAATTTAGCCTTGATGCTACTATTCTGGAATTTTGTTCCCAGTTAGGATGATCTTGTGTATATCTGCATTATCTGTGCATGTTTTTTTGCATGTAGTCTTTTCTAAATAGTGGATACCCATTCACTAAATGTTTGCACCAGCTCAGCTGTAAGGAAAATTTGGAACCAGGAAATAATTTAAACCCCTGGATTTTTGTGTTGGTAAAATCCATCCAGGAGATCAGCAGTCCATGTGTTTGTTTTGCATGGCTCTTACCCAGGAACCCCAAGCAGGAAATACATAGAAAAGAGGTAACTTTTTCAGTTGTCTTGTGTCAAGCTCCCTGAACATCTTCTTGACTAATTACAGCTGATAAGTAAGAAAAACACAATCTATTCTTAGGAGTTTTTGTATTCTAAGGAGGAAGATGGGAGAGAAGCTAGAGCAAGATGCCAAAACATTTTCTACTGAGATAACATCACCTCAGTCATTCCTTGTCTGATTAATGATTTAAATATGTAAACAAAATAAAACATTTTTGACAGGAACCAGAGTTTGTATTAACAGATCGGTAGGCAAGGCAGCTGCTTAGGACCAAAGTTCAATTAATGACTTTGTATGAGGATTTGCCACACTCTGGTCTTCAAGTGCTACTATGATTTTACATATTTTAGAAGACAAGATGCTGTGCTGATTAAGTTTGTTCTGGTTCATTTTTTTTTACCTGCTAAGAAAAAACTTGCATGCTGAGTAAGAAAATAGATTGTTCAATGAGCATGTCATCTTTCAGTGCCCTTATACTTCAACAAGGAATTTAAGCTACTAAATGCTTGTCAGTGATGGGGCCCATCAGCTTCTATGTTGCCTGATTTGGGAGATTTATATTCGGTTGTTTGAAATCCCACAGTGATGAAACTTAATATCCAGGTTGTCAGGCTAAATGCATGACCTTTTTTTAATATAAAAAGTTTCCAATCTGTTAAGCTGGTTCTGGAGTTGTAAAGTGACAGAGGATTGCTAATTTTTTAAATCTTAATTTATTTAAATGCTACGCCTAAGCCTGGAATCAATTTAATGCTCACAGTTAACATGTAGAAATGGTTATTTTGGCTTCTGAAGGTACCGTGCCAGATGGTTTGGCCAGGTAAGGCTCCTAGCCTCATAATAAAGGTGTTGAATAAAGTGACCTGGCTTTCCACATCTGTGGAGTATCACAGACTTGAGCAAGAGCTGGATGGGTGTCTCGAGCAGCACAAGCCTGGTGTGGTGGTAGGGGCTACAGATCTGTGGGATGGCTGCAAGCAGAGCCCAGACCCCACTGGGGTACCTGGGGCTACCTCACTGTGCAGCAGCAATTCCAATTTCACTTTCCATCTCTGGCAGTGGACATAGCAAGGGAAAAAGCAGCCTCCCGGGGGAGATGTTTGAACAGCTGTCTGGTTTACATAGGGACTTAGCCAATATATTCTAAATGTCAGCTAAGGCTTGTGGTGTGGTGTTGCTGGGGAAGAGTGCTGTTTAGGACCTAATTCTCCAAATTCAGCCTGGTACTGATGAAACATTTGTATGTGCTGTATACAAATGTGATGCTTGGTTTTGGAATTAGTCCCAGCTCTCTCAGAAGTGCTGGAGAAAAACCATGGGGTTTGTCACTGTTTAGGGTAGAAACTGGGTTTTCTCAGAGTCCCTGGGGGTATGGTATCACTGTAACGGGGGAAGTTTCTGAGGGAGCAAAGAGCACCTAAATTCACAGGGACTTCACTGAATGGCTTGTTGTCACTTTTGGTCCCAGGCACTCAACAGGATCTTCAGCCCTGAATTTTGAACCTGGTCTTCCCATGGTATACAGTGTGCCTGTAGGTGTTAAACTGCAGTGGAACATGTGCATAAATCATTCCTTTTTTCATTAAAGGCAATCTAGTAATCTAAAATTGCCACGAGGAGAAAAAGTTCTATAGTAATATTAGAGAATTTCAGGGGATTCTTCTTATTTTTGTTGTGGGAGGAGGGAAAAGCCCTGTAACATTTGCAATGTGTCATAAATGTCAGCTTTCCTCTAATGAAGAGTTCTCCAGGTTGATTGCTTTCCACTTTTGAAATCATGACAGAAATAAGCCTGAGGAAAAACAAATAGTGTGTTTTGTCCCTACCCTCTACTGTCTCAGAGACGGCCACAGAGAAATTGGTAGAAAGTAACTCTTGATCATGAAAGATGGATGGGCCCATGGCAAGAGCTTAGCTACCAGATTTCAAGTTTAGCATGAATTTTTGCCTCTGGGTTTGAGCTGTTCACAACAGGTTTTAGCTTGAAGTGCAAAATTGTGGTTGTAGGGAAATATGGCATTTTTTCTCCTGAAAAGAAGTGTGGAAGGATTTGTGGGAAATAGAGGTACTCTTTTCATTGCCTAAGCAAATCAATGGAAAAATCCAGTTGCAGGGTATCCAAACAACAGGACTTTTAGTACAGTCTGAATGCCAACAGGTTTTTAGGGAATTCTGTGTTCTGTGGTATTTTATCTTCAGCAGAAAATTAGAAGCAAGCTCCAAGCCTTGCTACTCTATCCTGTGTATTTTAGTGCAAACTGGAGAAGCTAATCTGAATATCAATACCTCCCTCTCAGCTCTGTTAATTGAGTAGCTTGTATGCATCCTCTAAAGGTGAAATATACACTTGGTGGAGGGAAATTTTTGTGTGTGTTTCTGGATATTTTCAATTTTAAAAAATGCGCTTTTCCCATAAAAAATACCTATAGCACCTGCAGTCTGTGCAAAGTGCTTTAATATCTCACCAATAACCTGAACATTTTCATTTTTAAGGTTAAATCTTATTCCTAACTCCGAATTGATCACTCCCTAGTGTTGACAGCATTCTGCCCTCTGGTTTCTGAATGTTATTTTAGGAATGTCAGAAATGTGGTCGGTGATCCTGCTAGTTTAAAATAAGGTTGCACAAGAAAAAGTCACAAGAGAAATCAGTCTTTTCTGCAGTCTGCAAGGAGACCAGTACTCTGATCAGGCTGAAGAGGAATCCAGTGGTTCTTCCCATGAAATCCAGTTTTTGCTACTGATCAGTATTTTATGGTCCAGAGACTACTTTGAGCTACTTGGAGTGATGCCTGTGGTGTTGGGGAGGACATGGCTTTCACTTCCCATGTGGTTAGTGGTTAATTCATCCTCTGGGTTTTGATTGACTTCAGTAAGTAGGGATGTTGGGATTTCAAATCTTCCTATGAGTAGGTGACTTTGTTAATGCAGTGTTTCTGGAAATTAATATTCTATAGGAACATTAGTAAACATAATAAAGAGAGGACAGGAAAGTGACTGTCTCTATGGAGGCACATTTCATCCAGAAATCTGTAGCATCTGTGAAATCTAAACTTTATGAGAAGAAGCTAAGTCAGCTCCTTTGTAGTGTACTCCCTTCCCTGTATTTGCTCTCTCTCTCAGTTTTAACAAATCATGTCACAGTTGTGTGCTTTAGTCCCTACTGTAAGCACTCTGTGAGTTTTCCTGAGTGCCCGAGTCTTGTGTGAATGACCAAGCAGCACATTCTGTCTCCGTGGGGTATATTTTTAGTGTGGTGTTCAGGGAAGGAAGGTGCAATTAGAACTAACCCATTAACTGTAATAGCTCTTTATGTACTGCCATGACTGCAGACCCCTGTGAGGGTCAAGGCATTGCCAATTAGCCTACATCTGTCTGGAAACAAGGTTCTCTCTTTGATCTCTCTAAGTCTAATCTAATTTTATTTGTAAGTAAAATTGGACAGCGCAGTCTAAAAGAGATGAATGGAAACTCTGCAAAATGGCCCTGAATTTAATATTGTAATTGTTGGAGGATGTGTTTTTGTTTATACTGCATTTTCTGCTGTAAAGTGGCTTAAGCCTTGTCAGCCAAGCTGGCATAACTCAAGACCTGTTGGGTACTAACAATTCTTTTGGGTAATAAAAGAAACGTGTTTTAAAACAGTGTATGTGCTTTGACTTGGGGACAGGCATTTTATAGGGTAATATCATGTCTTTTATTCATGTCCATTCTAGTAAGAATGTTGATGGAATAAAATGAAGGTTGGACTGAGCAGGAAACCTGCCATAGATTCTTGTGAAGATGGTGGGGAAATGCAGCATGTATTAGTCTTGGTCACTTGGCAGTCAGGTGATTTTTCCCTCTTTTAGAGGAAGTTTTGCATTATCAAATTTATAGGGCATCTAAGGAATATTATTTAAAGATTACCTGCGGAGGTAGTTTTCCTTTCATTCTGTTTTTCTCTGAGCATACAGCTGTCTGAAGTTATTGTAGCATGTCTGTGAGGGATGTGCTACATTCTTGGATACATGGAGTGTGAGCCATTCAATAGGGCTCAAAAGTGGTAAAACAAAGCAAATGCATCACAACTTGTCATCAATAAGGACATACGTGAAAGTAAATTCACTTTTTCTGCAGCTCTCTTGCAATAGACTGTAGATGAAGAACTATCAAGAACCACATGAAGAAATAAGTACAAAATAATTTTTAAAACTCTTTGCTGAGAAAGTGAATGCACACATGGCTGTATTGAGTCACAACCTTTCTGAACTGTTTCCGTTGATGAAAACCATACCTTTCTAATCAGACAGAATTTTGAAGCATATCATAAAGAACTGGATGGCATAATTTGCTTTTAAGACACCAAAAGTGCAAGGCATTCCTTACCCCATATTTGCCTGCTGTGAAGCTTATACATTTCCCCACGTAATTTGATACTGCATGATTGAACCAGAGGAGTCATCAGATGTGTTTATTCCTACAATTCATCCTAAATGCAGATTGCCCACTTGAAAGTAGTTCTTGCTTTCAAGGTACAAAAACAAGTACTTTTATGGAGCACTTTCCTGTGCATTAGGAAAAAGAATTAGAACTTTAATTCATTATATAATTGAATGCAATAACCTGGTGTTTTTCAGTGGTGTTCCTAAAAAGTACAAATCTGAGAGACAATCCTACTCCCACTGACTTGAAGCTGATTTTTTTTCTGTTTGAGAAATGAAGTTGCACTGGTACAGCTGTGGAAGAACAAGCAGCAAGTTCAAGCAGCCTGGAACAACATAAGCCAGAAATGATATGCAAATTATGCAGTGCATGAAACAACTTTACATTATCTTCTTTATATGTTCCTGGCAGGTCTATTTTTCATGGTATGGTAATGTCCTAGTAGAGCCTTCTCTAAAGCTCTGGTCCTGCAAAAGAGAAAGCGAGGAATGTCTTAAGAGAGAGGGAGAGCAACCCTGCTGAGCTGAAACTTGCTGGTGTCCCATTGCATCAGATCTTCGTGGTGTGTGGTCTTTTTCCTATCAATAAGCCTCTGTGGGGTTTTTTGTTGTTGTTCTGTACAACGAAATAGACTGTAGGGAGTGGTTTCTCTCTGACCTTTATTGAGAACTATGCATATGAAATCCTGGGTTTTTCTGCCTAATGCTATTATCATCCCTCCACTGATTGGAATTGTGAGCACAGTGAACTATATGAAGCGGTAGAGTAAGAGAACAAATCTAGTTGTGGATTAGTTTCACCCACTTTATTCTTTTTCCCTGTCCTCTTTACTCATTTTATCCACTTTGGCTGGTATTATAGTCATGTCTCCCACTCCAAAGCCTTCATTTTTGTTAACAGCCTTTTCACTGTTACCATAGAGTCCCATTACTTTTGTCTCTGTTTACAGTGTGAATAGATGTCCATCATTGCATTGTCCATCATGACATGCATCAGTAACACAATAAATTGTCTAGGGAACTGGTCAGCTTCGAAGAAGAAATGTGCTGTGGCTGCTAATGCCTCCAAGGAAAAAGAATTTTATCTGAGGTGGAAACTTTAGTGAAGGACATAGCAGCCAGCACAGTGCCTTTGGAAAATATAAAGCCTGTGAGGGACAAGGAAAACAAGAGTAATGGGAATCTCTGGTTTCCTTCCTTGACGGAGTGAAGGGAGTAAGATGTGATGAAGAAACCAAGTGTTGATGAACTGAGTGATGTCTGGTTCATGGGGCAGTTGACCAGCAGGCCTGTAAGGGGGATGGGTGGCTTTGTGCCAAATTATGTGTAGGCACTGAATCCTAAAAACACTGTTATGAGGACTATAATATACTTTGGTTCAGCATCCTTGTTAGAGTAAGGGAAGCCAAAAAATTAATTGCAGCTGTCCTCAACTGGGAGAAGGATAATTGTGTAAAAATGAGGAAGTGACATGAACACTATTTAAGAACACTGCGCCTGTAAGAAGAGTTTGCAGGAAGTCACAGTGGTTTCTTTTGCCCAAACAGGGATTATTAGAAGTAATAAGAATCTGCCAAGAAGCTGAAATTATGTTTGAACAAAGAAAAATAAAAAATAAAAGTAAAAGAGTCCTACACTTGTAGGTTGTATATAAAGACCAGAAATGTAATAAAATTTTTGAGTTTGTCCTAGCAACTACCAAAAGGGATCCAAACTCTTATAATAACTGTCACATGTTTCTTCAAATACATCAGGAGCATGAAACCTGCTTGGATATGTGTAGGAGTAGTAGGTGATTGAGGTGTAACAGTAATACTCCAACTTGTTAAGGCAAATGAAAGGAAATTTTATTAATTCTATGGAGTGTTGTTCTTTGTGGAATAAGCTGGGGAAATTTCCCATGCCACAAACCTTCTTGTGGGGTACCACTGAGAAAGTCTTTCTGAAACGGAAATGACTGTGAAAGGTTGTAGAAGAAATAGTCAGAATGAACAGTAACAAATCACCACAACTAGACTGTGCTCATCCAAAAGCTTCAGAGGAACTGCAGCTTAGAGCTGCCTTTGAACCTGGGAACTGGGGGATGCTAAATATGATACTCAGCTTCAAGAAGTTTCCAGGATGGTTTGTAGAATCCTAGGCCTGCAGGTTTGACATAAGTACTTGATACAGCATAGAAACAATAACAAAATGAAGAAATAGAGGTTATCTGGATAAGTATTGTGTGCTTGGTAAGAGTAAGTTATACATCTGCCTTGCAAATGTATTGTTATTCTCTATAGGAGTCAAGAAGGTTGTTGATAAAGATGATGTGTGATATACTCTGCTTTGTCAGAGACCTTAGTAAAAATCAGCTTTAGGAAAGCTAAGAAGTTATGACATCAGAAGGAGAGTTCTGATATGGAGAGATAATTTGGCTAAAAATTGGAAAATAAGGTCAATGGTCAGTCCTTGGAGTGGGAGGAGATCACACAGGAATGTGTGGTTGACCCATGTGCTCTTGGCTCTGCTCACATCTGGCTTGGAGAGAAGCTTCTGGAGATACCATGCTATCATAGCAGGGGTGACAAATGTGAAGTCTGTCTGGAAGACTGCAGAAGGACCTCATAAGGCTGACTGGCTAAGAAAATGTCATGTGAAACTCAGTGTAGGTAATGATAAATTGATCCATGTGGGGAACAAATAATCTGGTTTGCATAAAAGATGAGGAGTGAGCTGAGCTCACACTGAGAACTGGGGTGTCTGGAGTGAGAACCTGGGGCTTTAGTGGGAAGTCTGTGAAACTGTCAATTTACTCACTAGGGGTTAAAAATGCAAATCAAATGTTGGCATTTTTAAGGAAAAGAATACAGAACAAAACATGACATTGTATGTAAATATGTAATTTTCCTGCATCTTAATAATGAAAGTTTGATCTCTGTATTTAAAAAATAATGTAATAGAACTGGAAAGGTTTTGAGAAGGACAGCAAGGATGATCAAAGGCATAAAAACTCTTTTGTAGGAGGCTGTGACTGAGCGGGGACTCCTTTTGGAAAGAGACAACTGAGTAGTCTCTGATAAAGAGGCACATAGAGGTTGAATATTCTGTGTGTTCCAATTCAAGAACTGCTGAGCATCAAATGAAGACAGTAGGAAAAAGTTTTAAAGAGAAAAAGTTGCATCTTCATGCAGAGGGTATTGGACATGGATCTTTTTGTTAAAGGGTGTTGTGAACACAGTTATATTGCTTTTATGGAAATGGGATAAGATAAAAGAAAGTTGGTTTTGGGGGCTACTAATTAACAGAAAATACAGCAGCTCATGTCCCTGAGCTAAACCAATAGGAGATTGGAACAAAGTTAAGAATGCCTTGCTTATTTGGTCCTTGTTCTTCTCTAGTTATGGCTCCTGCTGAATACAAGTTATGCCAGGCAGTGCTGAACTTCCAGTTGGATGTAGTACAGCATCCTCTTCTGGGATGGAGCAGATCAGGGTCTCTGCTTTGCGCAGCACCATTACCTGGCCAAAAGACCAAGGAGCTGCAGCAGCTCTTGTCACCACTGTACAAACTGCAAAAGATGAGCAGTTTCTGCAATGCCCAGATACTTTGCTGGCTTTTCACCCCAGTGCAGGATGGATACCAATTATTAGCAGCAAGTTTTCCAGTGTTTTACAAGTGCTTCTCCCAAGTGTTCAGGGTGGCATGTAGCACAATTACTGAAAAAACAGCTTATATGGATTTGACGGGGGGATTTTTTGAAATTGGTGCTCTCTATTGAGCATATTGCAATCTGGGTGTTGCACTGCAACTTGCTCTCCAGTCTCCAAACAGAGTAAGAGTGTTCAGTGTGCTGCATAATGGTTTGGCGAGGTTTCTTTTTCTTTCTCTGTTGCTGAGGCTTGATTGGTTTTTTTGCATTGCCATTTATTTTCACACACAGCATTCCAGAGCCACTTTGAATCTCACCAAAGTCAGGGAGAATCTTTTCCTTGACCTGCCCAGCTTTGGAGTCAGTCCAGGTGTATGCTGTGTGCTGTGCTCTGCTTTCTGTTAACTCCAGGGATGCAGTCTGGGAGTGCCAATTTACCACAGCCTGCACCTGAAAGGTTTGATAGCTGAATGTGCTGGAGACACAGGAAGCTTTGCAGTGGGAAAATGTGAGTTTATATTTTTCCTGTAAGTCATTGGAAGTGGTGTGTATTTCCACTTCTGATTTCTGGGCATGGATCCAGGAAAAGAACAGAATAAAGTGTATGTTCATCCATTCTTTTCCTCTTATACAAAGAAAAACAAATTCAGAGCTTGTGTCTATTGGGAATTAAGTAGCAGCATGTTTCTTTTAACCACTTTCTATTAAGGTGAGATGCAAAAGTTTATGTGGAATGCTCAGCCTGGATTGAATCTGTGCTGAATTGTCACAGACTGTGCACATCAGAGATTGGTGCAAAACGGCATCCTGAAAGTGGACATCAAGGCAAGGTTCCATGCTTTAGCTTCACTCAGATTCACTTGGGTAACATCTGATAACTGCACGCTGTGGTTTGCTGAGGCCAGGCTGCTGCTGTGCACATGTGAGCTGTCATGTTCATGCGGCTGAAGCCTGTAGCCAGTCTGTCTTGCTGTGTTTGCTCTGTTTCGTGCAGACCCATACTTGTCCAGCAGGTGCTACTGCTTGACTGAGGGACTGTTCACATGCTCAGCAGAGATGCCTGACTGCCTTGTCTTTGTGGATGGCATGGATCTGCCAGAACCAAGCTTTTTCTAAGCTGACAACACTGAGCTAGGACTGCAGGGAAAGTGGTATAGAGGGATTTTTGTGAGCTGCCAGGCACCAGGAACACACACATACTTTTCTATCTTTTAATTGGACTTTTTTCCCTCCCCAAAAAATATGCTTGACTGACCTGCCCTCATTGTCCCTTGAGTATTAGTGATCTGACTCCCAGCAGAACTGCTGCAGTGAGTCTGCTTGGTCATGACTGTGTTTGTACTTGAATCTTCTCTTTTCAGCCTAATAGTTCTTCATCCTGGAAAACTGTGTCTGAATCTGTGAGATGCAGTTGCTGAGAGCTTGCCTGTGTATGATTTGTTCAGAAGCAGATGCTGGAAGTGCTCATAACAAAACTGTGTCTGTATTCCTGGTCTTGAGCAGAGCTGCGGGTGTGACTGACTGCAGGGAAACCAAGAGGAAGCTACCTAGTGGAAAACAGGATGCTTGCCAATGAAAGCAAAAAATGCCTCAGAAAGCATTCCACGTTACCCTCACAGAAATAGAGGGCTCAAGTGAGAGGACCCCCAAAGTGGGTAAAATGGCAAATAAAACAATTATAGCAGAAAGAGAGAAAGTAATAAGGTTTGGCCGGCAAATCAGATGTCTCTATGAAGTTACTTGCAAGATGGATATTAAAGGCTGGGGGCAGGCATCCGTTTTTGAAAGACTTGTCTTTGAACTTCATATCTTCTTCAGACTTCTCTTGTGGCTGTATATTTTCTATGGTTTTAGCTGAAGAATGGATGTTTTTCATCTGCCGTCCAGCGTACCTTCCTGTCTGGACTGCTCTACCTGGAATCTGCAGACAATTTTCCTGCCCTCGTGGGAGGCTCTTGCTCCTGAGGGGACTGTGTATGGCCCCTCTGTTCATTCTTTCAGGGAGGACTGAAATTAGATGGCACTTCGCAATGGAAAACAATCAAAACACATCTGCCTCTCAAGCCCTTGATATTAGCCAGCTTGCTTTTTACTCATACATCCTGCTGCTGAGTATGGCCCTGACCAGTGCTTGCCAGTTCTTGTTCTTAAGAGTGAATATTCCTTTCAGGCACTGAGCTGAAATAGCTGCTTTGACACAACAGAGCTCATTTTGTAGAAATGCATAATAGAAACTAAATATTACTGGGTTCCTCTGTTAATGAACAGTTTCTAAGTCTTTGTACTACCAATATAGAGATTTAGATTAATAAGAACCTTTCCTGGCGAGTTAAAGGGGCTCTGCACTAGGCCCAGTGGCCATTCCTACACCCTATTTTTATGTGACCTTCAGGAGGGACATGAGAGCAGATTCATGAACCAGGCTGTTGACCTGTTGTAGAATGTAGAGACTGTTTTTATGGTAACTAGGACAGTATTTAAAGATGAAAAGCCAATGTCTGACTATGCATTGAAGGACACTCAAAGGCACACATGCTATTCATGTTAATTCTTCATTGCTCTTTTTGATTCCCAGATCAGTGCAAGAGCAGAGGGGATATCTTACTGCTAATGTCTCTTTCTACAGTGGCCCCGAGATTGTGTATGAGGGTGTAGGTGTGGTTTTTGGGCAGGTTTCTGTGCCTGGCTTCAGTACAGGCAGTGCCCATACCTGGTTCATTGAAGCCCCAGGTATCCTCCAGGAGCTGGACATGAAAGAAGGCTTCACGCCAAGGCAGGGGCTTAGTGCTACATGCTTCCTTCCATGCTTTCCCAGAACACTGGAGAAGTTAAGTGAGCATCTGCTTGCCCTTTCTTTCCCTGCAGGGGTGCAAGGCATGGATGAGAAAAGACAGCTACAGGATAATTCTTTAACTTTGTGTTTTCTGCTGGAGTATGATCCAGAACAATTGGTGCTTACTGGACTTGAACGCCAGAGTAGTTATTTACTGCTAGCTTACCTCTATGCTTACAGTAAATAACCACCAGCCTGCAGTGAAATTCCCTCCTGTGGTGCCTCTGGAGCAGCTCAGAACTGCACTCCCTTTTGTTAAGGATGCAGCACAACCCTAAATATAAATTGCTGTTTTGGTCAGCTTTTCTATGGCTTTGTGCAGTAAATGGAAATGTGTATGTGCACTATGCAGGTGCCCGTGGAGTCAGTTAAAGAGAGATTTTGGAAAAAAAAAGACTTATGAAAGATCAGAAACCATACCAGCTGATAACTAAGCAGAACTAAATATTTCTTATGTGATATAACATAAGAAATATGTCTGAGAAATATTTTGGAAAGTGTTTTAAAGTATTCATTATGTTTCCCAAGATAGACTGAGGAGAAATAGAATTATTTGTGATGAAACAAATGGATCTCTTATTGCTAGACATTTTCTTTCTCTAGAAACTGATGAATATAACATCATGCTAGCTTTTGTAAATGTCATATGAAATAGATGAGGAGAGTGACTTGGAGAAAAGCTGTAATCAATCACAAGGTGACACAATTCTCTCTTCTCTGTTGATAATCTTCCCAGAAAGCAATTTGAGGAGGGAAAGATTACAAGTATAAAGAGAACAAAACCCAAATCTCCCTCCCCTTTGTTAAGGTGGATTAAGTGGGTCAGCAACCATCTTTTTTTTCTGGAAAAGAGAAACCAGAGGCTAAAGTGTGGTCTAGACTTTACTAAAATCTTCCCAGTTATTTGAATAAGCGGGAAGGATAATGGTGTGTAAATGGCCCATTCTGTAAGCTGCTAGTTGAACTCAAGTGGAAACAAAGTCATTACAGTGAAAAAAGCAAAATGGGAGGGTGCTGTTAAACCAAAATTTAAGACGACACCTTGAGGTCAGGCCAGATGATGATCACAATAGTAATTCAATGAAATTCTTTTATAGCATCAAACTGTGCTCATACTTCCAGGAATGGCTGTGTTGATACTCAGGATACCTTGGTTATGTGTAACTCCTCTGGTCATTTCTATTAAACCCTCACTGTAGTTTCATATCATTCAGGTAGGTGGTCCTCCTCTCCCCACAGTTCACAGCTGCCTGCTGAGGGTCAGCTTTCAAGGTGCTTGCACAAATAAGGGAACCGCAGATGTGCCACTGTCTGCCCTTTGCAGGCTGTGTGCTCCGTGTTCTGCTCAGAGGACACACTGGAGGAGAAACAATGCTGCTGTGCTATGGGTGGCCTTATTTCAGATGTAGCCTATGGTGAGCTTTTCAGCTTGACATTTCAAGGGTGAAACAACAAACTTGTGCTTAAAGATTTGGGAAGGTGCAATAGGTGGACTGGCATTCTGTATTTGATGATGTGACTACATCAACTTGCCTTCCCCTGCTTGGGTGTGAAGTGGGTCAGTGTTAGTGACAGCCGAGTAGCTCCTCTGCTAATTGGCATCCTGAGGTCACTGAGTGCCACTGAGGCAGCTCACCTTCTCACACAGGAAAAGCATTTTGGGCACACACTCTACAAAAGTGCTTAGCATGGAAACGTCAGTGACACATGAATTTTGCAGTCAGAAGTCATGTGCTAAATATAATGAAAATGAAGATGATATATTTAAAGCACTGCCTTTAAGAGAAAAAAAAATCAAATTTCTTATCCCTTTGACAGCTAAAATGTCAGACTTTTAGGTGGTAATTTTCAGAAACTTTCTTTAAATAAATGAAGACAAAATCATTCACATGTAAGCCTGTGAATTTCAGAACCTGGGTTTTAAAGAGAGATAATAAACAGCATGAGGTTCATTGTGCTTGCTGTGGTGGGTCTTTAGCAGGTGATGCTGCTGCTGACCAGCTGACCTGCTGAGCATGGGAGCAGCAAACCTGTGGGAGCCCTGCCTCTGAGCTGGCTCCAGACTGGCCAGTTTTCTAATTACAGTGTGATTCTACTTGCAGCCTTGAGTCTTAACAATTCCTATTTCTCTGGGAGGGCTACAACATGCACTTTTTTTGTTTCCCATATTTTCCTTGTCTACTGACACCCCCAGAAGCCTTCTCCTGGGTGGAGGGATTGGAAAGCTACTGCTGTGAAGATAGTTGGCACACACATTTGTACGCAGTTTGATTTGCTGACTTGATCATCAGTGAGGTTCCTTGGATGATCTTTTCTCTGTGTTTCTGCATCAGGCTCTTGGGCTGATGTAACACGTCTCTGACTGCTTTAAACATACAACAGTGTCGGGTCAATAAAAAAGTCAGAAAATATCTCTAAGTAAGGAAAATTTCAGTGAATGCTATTTTCTTTACTCTGGCTGCCGACAGTGTTGTTGAGGGCTCACTCTGTGTTCTGCTGTCACTTGCAATATGCTCAGATGTGTAAGGATCTTCATGTTCTGTAATGATCCAAGACCTTCTGTATCACTCTCCACTGATCTGAAAAATAAGCAGTTTCAGAGGAGTTGTCATCAAAGCTAAAAAAAGCTTCTGAACAGTAGTGTTTCTTTGTTTTTTTAAAGCCTACCTAACCCCTATGGCTGAAGCACTGGAAATGTGTGAGTTCAGTAGGCAACTTCAAACAATATCATACACAATTGTGAGCTCTTCTGCAATGGCCCTTCTTTTGAAAAAGTTTTTCTTTTATTTTCTGGTTCAGATCACAATGTGGGCATATGGAAGAGCAAAGGATAATGGCCAGCAAGGTTTCTAAATTTTGGATACATAGAGAGATTTGGAGTGAAGGAATTTTGCTGAAGCTGGAAAATGGGAAATGAAATGGAGATGTGGCTAAAGCATTTCAACTAGAAACTATGAAACAATCTCAGGTTTGCATGACAAGTCTTCAAATTGCCTCTTAAACATGCTGGCAAAAATGACCAGAAAGCACATACCAAGATACACATTTGATTTTTGACCTTACAAGTTCTTCAGTAAATAAAAGAAACAAGCAATATCAGGGAGAACCTAAAGCTTCTTTTATGCTTGATATCAAAATAATAGGCTTTTTATTTGGATTCGCATTGCTCTTGGAAAGTGTCTTGGAATGGTCGAGGACACATATGGTCCTGGAGTATAGTCCAGGAAATATTAATCATGTCATATAATATATTTCTGAGTAAACAGACGAATTCTGACAACAAGTTGAAAACATAAAGTATATTCTGCAAGCATAAGGAGCAGTGACTACTGTTCATGTGCAAATACATGGTGTGTGTGTCACAGCCAGATGTGTGGCACTGCCTGAGTGTAAGTACTGGCCTTTGGATCCCTTAGGCTTCAGTTGTGTCATCCACAGTTATGCACCCTGAAAATGAGTCTCTCACCTGAACCCAGTCCTCTTTGTCTCTGAGTAATTTGCTGGGACTGGTTTGGCCCTCCAGTAGTCCCTTAGGGAATCCCATACCCCTTTAGGCAGTAAATGACACCCCCTCAGTTTGTAAGCTGAGGAACTGCATCTGAGTGATGGTTTTAACACCTAGAAACCAGCACTGACCACTGCTGTTGAGATGAGTCAGGGCTGGGGACTCCCTTTTCTCTTATCAAGTTGTTGGCATTCCTATGCTTGGCATTGTACTCCTTTTCTTGTTTGTGTTTGTGGAGATGAGCCTTCAAAACACAAAACCTGACAATTAGGTTCTCTACAAGGCTTAAATCAAAGCTTCTGTTATGTGAAGGGAGGAAAAGATTTTTAGGAAGAAATTATTTTCTGTGAGGGTGTTGAGGCACTGGCACAGGTTGCCCAGAGAAGCTGTGGATGCCCCATCCCTGGAAGTGTTCAAGGCTGGGTAGGATGGGGGTCTGAGCAACCTGATCTAGTGGAAGGTGTCCCTGTCCTTGGTAGAGCAGTTGGAACTAGATGATCTCTAAGGTCCCTTCCAACCCATACCACTATGTGATTCAGTGAAAATGGCAACTGGGTCTCCTTTTGGCACTTGGAGGAAGAGATGTAGCAGTACAGTAAAAAATGGGAAAGCACAGTGTGAAGTGAAGGCATTGGTTTAGGGAAAAGGGAAGTACAAAGGAGGTTTTTGCCCCATATTGAGAAGGAGGATGTGGGTGAGGAGACAGGACATGACATAAACACTGTAGTGAATCTGCAGTGAATATGACCCATCATGCACAGTGAGAAACCAGGCTGGGCAGATAGAGGTACTTTCCTTTGGAAGTGCATGCTTGTGTGGTTACTGTCAAAAGTGTGAGTGTAGCCACTGTTTCATTCCCTGGACCAACCTTTTGTTCACAGAACACACCTGCCTAGCACTCCTGAGATGCCCTGCTTGCTGGTTTTCTCCCTGAATGACAGGACAGTTTGAAGCTTGCACCTCAAATGAGGAGAAATATCCCTCTAAACAAATAAATTATGTGTCTGAGCTTGCCCTCTCAACTGAAGGCATGTTGGCATGAAAAAGCTGTTAGCATATTTTTGGGATGTTTTACCTTCACTAACTTTCTGGTGGTAATATGGAAAATTGCAGCAGTCTAACTGTGGTGACTCATTAAGACCCAGAATAAATAGTTTGTGAGAACAACATGGAAGCCTAGCTAGTGGTCAGTGATGTGGAACATGAACATAAAGTTTCACAGAGAAAAAAACCTCAATTTCTATAAATAGAAGTCAGACATATGGAGCAGGAGGAAATGTATCTTTGGTTAAACTCCAGATAAGGTACAGAAAAATAATTAAGCTTCAGAGATGGTTGCTCTACCCTTCCACTGGAGAGCACAAACCATTGCTAAGGATTAGATATGGGCTACCTAATTCCCAGACAAAAAATAATATGGGTGAATAAAAAAATACATAATTTTTATGATGTTGAAAAGCAATAAATGCCTTCAAAAACTCAGGGGATTGATCTGATAGAGCATATGCTGATTAAAGCAGAATCATGACTGGCTTCTCTCAGACACAGAAACATTTAACTAGCTATACCATAAATAATTTTCTTGCTGGCACAGTTTCCTCCCAGCTTGGTGTAACTTCTGTAATTACAGATGAGATTTTCTGTCAACACATTAGAGTAACTTATCTGTATGAATAGTCTTCCTGACTGATGTTTAGAGCAGCATTCATGTACTTTCACTTAAGTACTGGGTTTAGTTGCTGCTTGTTTCCTGACCCAGTTCTGCCTCATAGTCTGGTTTTCTTTTCTGCATGTTCTAGTATTCATGTGCTTTTTTGTGGAGTGTGAGACATGAATGTCATTTTTTCTTAGCATGCTCATTTCCAAGATCCCTTTTATTCATGTCAATATGAATAGAGAATACCCCTCCTCTTCTTTTGATAAAAATCTAAATTTCTCAGCATCCCCAAATCTCTGTTATCCATTTTCCACTTGGATAAGTATTGGTTTATTGCATCAAAAAAAGCTCTTTAGCTGTGACTTTTCCTACCACTGTCTTAGTGCTCTAAATAATTTCTCTACAGACTCATTTCTTTTACCTGCAAAGCCTTCCTCGTTGTCTGTATCATGATGATTTGCTTGCCTGCTGGAACCATCCTCTGACTGCACTAGGAAGGCAATGTTACCTACTCAGAAATATGTTACATACTCACATATACATAAAGTGTAGCATTACATATGCAGAACTGCTGCCGATGTGCCATTCATCTCTGAGCCTCTGCTATACATCTCTTTCCTCTAAGCCCTTCAGGTTCCTTTCCAGTTTCTCTGATACTGATTTTCCCCCTAGTTTGCTTTAAAAACAACTTCCAATAATTCTGCTTTTCACTTTTAAATTTTCGTTCTAAATTCCTGAGTGTCTTGACTCTCACATTATCTCCTGTTCATGTTCTGGAGATCCTGTAATTTTTCTGATTCCTACCTGGTGTTCTCAGTATTTGTTTTTTTTATTAATGTTACTCTCTGTGCTCAAGATTTCACCTTCAAAGATTTTGGTTGCACACATTGTCAGTAAAAATGACCCTGGATCCCTCTGCACTTTAACACACTGACTATGTTATTATCCCATAACTCAGTAGTGCAGCAGCAAGAATTTGTCTCTTATTTGGAGCTTCTTCTGCTGAAAGCTGCCTTTCCATAATTCTAGCTCATCTGTTTGTGCCTCATCTCAATTATCTTTTCTCTCTCACCTCCTTTCTTAGCTTAAGATCTTATCTCTCTAACTAGCTTTTAATCTTGTAAATCCATTTGAGATAAAAATGGTTGGATTGCATTTATAACTCTTTTCAAATCCATTGCTGTATAACATTTGTAACCTCTTTAATCCTGCAAAACAGCACAGCACATCATACAGACGTGCACTGGGGCATACTCGAAGTGCAGCCACCTCCAAACTGAAATGCCAGTGCTATTAAACAGCCTACAATTACCCTGCCCAAAGTTGTAGTATACATGAATGCAGTGTCCAATACCCACTTGATGCCAGAGAAGGAATTTAAGTGCAAAGTGTCTATCTGCACACAGTGGAACTGTTAAATTCCTCAAAAGTGCCAAGAGGTACAATAGTAACCCTGCATACACCTGTTACTTGCTTTTTAGAGAAAATGTTTCTTGTGATGAGTTCTGGAGGGATAAAACCTTTGAACTCTAAAATGAGAGAAGTTGATCTGATGAAAAGTTAAACATAGGATTTTAAGACAGTTCTTAGATTAAATTAGATGCAGAACATAAAGCTAGACTTTAATGATGCTTCTTCAGGTGCTAATCAGTCCCACACTGGTCATTTGAGGATACTGATGAGAGATGAAAAACAGAGGAATAAAAGAACAATTTGGAGGAATAAAGTTGTTAGGGAAGGAAACCATGTATTATTCAAGGTTTAGGCGCTGGTCCTGCAAAGTTTTACTCATCTATAAAACTGCAGATTGGCTTATTTCAGTAACACTGAAGCTACTAACAGTGCTTAAAAATAAGCATATATGAAAATTTTGCAGGTCCAGGGCTGATTGAAATAGTGTGAAAACATATAATTTTAGGATAGAAAAATGAGAATTTAAAGGGTGGTCAGACATACTGAAATATATTTTGTACATATGCATTCTACATTTCTGTCCACTCTGATCTGAGTTTCAATCTCATTAGCAAACAGTGAAACTTTGTTTTTATGAACACAAAATGCAGCCGGGTTCTGCTCTGATGATTTTTGCTTTTCAAACAAACACAATGGATAGAAGTTGGATTAATGGTAAGCATGGTAAATTAGTTTAAAACCTCAGGACCCTGCAGGATATTTGCCTGCAAAATCAAGATATACTCCACCTTTCCTTTTGGGGAAGGCACTTGGATACCATGACAAGTAAAACTTGAAAGAGTAGGTAAGAAACAAGGGCCAGGGGACTTAAACAGAGCATTACCAAAGCCAGGACCATGTCCCACCGGTATTATTCTTAAAACATTTTCAGTCTCTGTCTATATAGGAAAAGTCATGGAGAAATGCAGGAATTTTTGACCTTTGAAAACTGTAGGACTGTCTCGCACATAAGTAAATTGTTTCCATGCAAAATTTCTCCCTGAAGGAAGCTTCCCTCCAGTTTTCTTCTGGGTATTTCTGCTTTGCAGAAGGAAGGACTTCCCATTTAGAAAGGTCCAGTGTGTGGTTTCCATTACTTTCAAGCAGCTTCCAGTGTGGTCTTGCTTAATTAATATATAAATGAACATTTTATATTAGAAACATGCTATTGAGACCCCAAGAAAATTTTCATATGATTAAAATCTGAGTATTTGAAGAACAAAATACTTGAAAATCTGTTCAAACAAAGAGCACAGCTAAGATAGTCAACAGCACAGGCTTACAAAAAATTCACCAGGAAGCATCTGAGGTGTAAGCACTTGATAAACAATGAATGAAGTGAGACACAGTAAATAGAAACAGCACCTGGAGATGTGCATGTCTAAGGAATCACAAAAAAGAAACCAGTGTGTGTGATGAATTTTAACACAGCATTCTCAGATTACTGGCTTTAAAAAAAAAACAAAACTACCTTTTTGTTTTTGATGTTTTCATATTAAAAATTATATCCAATCTGAGAATACTCAGATTTTGTGGGATTGGGCTCTGCCAGGTATGCATTAAGGACTCCACTGATAAGGATAATTTTTTAAAGTATGATGAACTGTAATCCTGTGTTTTTGAACAGGCTTATTTCTTATTGAAGCTTGTAGAAACTGCAGGATTTCAGAACCTGTTTGTGCAGCCAATCTAAAGATGATATTTGGTATTCTTTGGTCTGAACATGCAATAATCCCCAGAGAAATCAACTGCATAAGAATGGATGGCTGAAACAGACTGTTAAGAAAAAGTTGCAGAAGGGTACACAAAAAGGAGGAAGAAATGTAAGGACTTGGATGGAAAAGAGGAATGGAGACTGGTAGAGAAGGAATAGAAATTATTCTGAACACATAAAAACATGAATAAAAAGGGGTTATGAGAACAGAAAAGCATGTGGGGACTGAGGCCATAGTTCAGCCAAGATACCTCTCCTTAGAATTTACAGTACAGAATAAACAACCCATCCTGCACAAGAAAAGAGCGAAAAAAAGTAATTTTAGTGCAAATCCCCCTTGTTTGTGTGTGAATAAACAGAGTTTGTTGAACGTGGAGGCATCATAATTAGCTTTCTTTTTTTTGGCTATGGCTACTTGCTGCTTCTTGCATGACATCTAATTGCCTGAAGGGCAGATTTTCACCCTCATAGCTGTCTGCTCTGCTTTCCTGATTGCTGGAAGGTCACCACTTGACTTATGTTTGAGGTATATTTTAGGGATGCATGTGTTTAGGAGCATTTTAAGAATTACTCTTTCTCAAGCCACCAAGAGTTAGTATAGTCTCAGGTAGAAAACAACGGGAAGCTATGCCAGAAAAGGCTGCTCTCTACAATTTATTAATTTTTATAGTTTAGACGAGAGAACAAGCAAATATGTGTCATTTGTAGTCTTGGATTTAAAAGCCCTGACATTTCTGAAAGTGAAGGGAGGTCTGCAGAAAACTCGGGTGAATAGCCTTATATTTTTTCTCTAGATAAACAATCTAATGAAGATGCTTTCATGCTGTGCATCTGAAGGCTGCTTTAAAATTAGCAAGGCAGGAAATAATCTTCTTGCCCACAGTATGACACTTATATCTGCTCTAGCACTAGCTTGGCTGATAAAGGAAGAAAATACCTTCTTAAAACAAAAAGAAGACTCATTTACATTTAAAGGATAGTTTTGTCTGAAGTGCTTTCCGTCAGAAATAACAAAATCCCCACTGTTTTAATTTTGAGACTTGCTTCTCTTTCGCCCACTCAGGTGGCCTGAGGCAAAATGATTAGGTTTTGGGAATTTTTGCTGGAAAAAAAATGAATTTTTGATTTTTGATAGTAAGTTGAGCTTCTGCGTGGAGCAGTTTATTGCAAGTAATGTTTTCTGCCCTTTTTGTTATTGAAGTTTCAAGACTAAAAAGCATTTTGTGGCAAAAGTTTCTGCCTGTTGAAATGGAGCACATAGTACTTCAGCCTCCATTTCCCTACAGGAGTGAGAGCTTTGGAGATGATGATGTGTTCTTTTTTCCTGCAGTCTTAGAGGTCCTTGGTCCAGCTCTCATCTGGTGCAAATTCTTGTAGATTCAGCCTAGTAAATGTCCAGCCAAAACAAATATATTGGTGGAAAACCATGCTTCTTTAAAAAAATCTCGTCACATTCTAGAATTATAGAATCTTTTAGGCTGGAAAAGACCAGGCAATTCTAGGCTTTTTTGTTTTGTTTTGTTTTTTAACTCGAAGTTTTCTCTTATTCTTGTGTCTGAACTTTTCCCATGGCTCCTCATTATGTTTGTTCATAGCAGCTCCTACTTGTTGAAGTTTGTGCTTCATCCTGATTGCAGAGTTTTGGAAAGGACTCACCTTCTGGCTAGAAAACTGCAGATTTTATATGTTTAATCAGACAGAGAACAGTCTAAGACAGTGATAATAACTTGCCACCTATGCTTAGCAACCAAGGATTCTCCATTTTGTGAATGTGCAATTGTCATCACAGCTGACCTACAGTGAGATAAACTCAAGTGACAGACAGCAGCCATGTAAAGTAGTTTGTCTTAATGCTAGAAGAAGATGGCAAAGTCTGCAAGTGGGATAAAGAATGACCCATTAGGAGTTTCCAAGATGACTGTTGAGAAAGGTGTTTTCTCCATATGCACTAGAAGAGTTTTGTTTAGAGCGAACATTTTCTTTTTGGTTTTCATGCTGCTGCAATTTTATCAGGATGTCTGTTTTCTGAAGGCCTAATCTCTCAAGGTTTTGAAGTGGCTTTGAGAGTTGAAAACTGTGAGGTCATCTCAGTGTTATTCAACATTTTACAGGATTGGATACTGGATGCATAAAATGGACATTGAATCACGTCCATTCCCCTTTAGAATTCTAGATTTCCGTAATTTTGAAGAATCACATTCAGAAAATTAAGGCCACTGTGTAACATTTAGCAACACTGTCTGTTTTTAAAATCCCAAAGTTATTTACAGGCATCACTGCTTAGTGTTGTGGTTGCTGCATGTTTATTCATCAGAAATACTCTTGATAATCTTGAGAGCATCAGTTTTTAGAGTTATTTGGAGAATGGGAAAGCATCTGGGAGACAACTGGTAGATTTAGAGCTATTTGTGGTGCCAGGGGATCACACATATTTTAAGGGAATACGTATTGAATCTTTCATGAGTATAATGTGTGAGACACAGGATGCTTACCCCTTCCCCTTAGTGCATCAGCAAGCATTCAGTTCTCTTATACTCAATACTTAATGAGGGTGAGAAATACAAAAGGCTGAGTTGACTGCAAGGAAAACACTGCATTTAGTGGGAGAATTGCTCATGGTAATTTTATTTGCTTCTCAGTGAATTCTATTTTATTCTGATATAATAATCCCATAAAGCAATAGATAATTCTATGGAAAAAATCCTCATACATTGGAGTGATATATTTTATGCAGACATGTGGGTAAAATAAAGTAAAGAAAACAAAGAAAGGATAAAAGTAACCAAATGTGGAACTGAAAATTTCTTTCCTATTCCCCTTCAATTAACTGCTTCACAAACTTCCAGGGTAAGGCTGCTCTTGTTTAATGTTTCATGATAAACAATTTTCAGCAACAGAAACACAGAATTGCAAAAGATTCAAAAAGTGTCTGAGAATCACTGTTTACATAGAAAGCCTGGCCAAGGCAGTAGAAGTGAGCTCTACACACTGTAGGCTATGCACTTGCATTCTGGAACTGCTTTTATCTAAGAATGTCATTTTTGATAAATAGTGCCCATTGTATATTGGGAAGAATCATGATAGTTGGGGGAAATGGAAGGCAGTGAGCATCAGAGAGGAAAAAGAAGAATATTGAAAAGAAACTTTAATTATGTTGGATTCAGTTTTTGAGATGGAAAATAGCAGCATTATCTATCAGATAGTCGACCATCCATCATTCCTGTTCATCCACCCTCACCACTGGAACATTTGAAATGCATGGTCAAAGTGCCAAGGAGACAGCGCTACAAAAATGAAGAAAGTTATATATCTTTAGCTCACTGCTAAGAGTAGCTAAAACAAAAAGTTTCTTATTAGATCCAGTTAGTATTGCACTACTACTTTTAACTAGCCCAAAGTTTATGTCTCAAGGAAGACCTGGACTTCCACTTCAGACAGAGAAATGTACATAAAAAATGTTTAGAGCTTTGCAGGTTAGATGTTAGTCTTTGACCCTAGATTTGAAAACATGCCCAACACTGCTCAGTGATTTTGTGTTAATTACAAATTTTTAAATTGCCATACTTTAGCTTGAGATTGGTGAGAGTTTGGACAAAGTTTCCAAATGGTCAACATAGCCCTAATGTTCTTTTTTTTTTGTCCAAACCCAAGATAATTCAAAGTCATGAATATATGGGAATGAGCTACTTTGCAGAGAATCATTTTAGCCATTGGTGCATCCTTTCCCGGAAAGATTTTAACAGCCATTAAGACATAAATTTCATGTACTATGCTCTGATGAACACAAGAAACAACTGCAGATACTACTGAGTATTATAAACAGAGAATACAGATTAGTACTATTAGATTTGAATAACTAATCAGCACATAGAGGATGTAGGAAGAAAAAGCCTAGCCTTTTATTCAAAATGCAAAATATGTAGGAACTGTGACTAAAAGGTTTTATTAAACATTGGAAATGAAATGTTGGTAAAAATACCAGAGTGGTACGCCTTGTTTAAGTATTGCTCTGGTGAGTAATTAAAAACATTGCTCTGAACTGAAGCATTTTTAATAGTCACAGTGCTGCTACTGTGGATCTGCTGATAATTACTGTTCTGTAAAACTGTCAGACAGGAGAAGAAGTGAAAAACAAGAGAGGGAGATTGAATGGCACAGACAAACCCCTTAGAAGTCACTTGGTTAATAACCTTCAAAAACTTGACAGAAACAAAATCGTGATTCTATTATATTTTATGAGTAAGGAATGATTACAGGCATTAATTGTTTGCATATAGAGAATGAGGGATTTGTTGACTGAAAATTAATGAGATAATTCACTGATCAGAACTGATGCTATCCGCAGTAGAAAACCAAGCAGTGCAAAGGTATTAGCATGCCTTTTAGCACTGGAGTGGTACAAGCAGTACACAAATATTTGGATGTCAGACCTGAGGTTGAGATGAGACATTGGCATCCCAACTTTCAAGTACAGAGTTGTGTTCTTCAGGTAAAAATACTGATGAAATATAGAGCTTAGGAATTGTGCTCCAGATAGACTGTCATATTTCGGATTCCAAACCAGAAAGCAACTAATGTTCATTACATATTAGATATTAAAGAAGTAGATTGCATTTCATAGATTAGTAGATTTAGTAGATTGCAGTCTCATAGTTAATATTAAATTTTATAACCTATAAGGATTAGAGCTTTGTTTTGTTAATTAAACAGGTTAGGAGAGATGAATCAGCTCCTACAACTTGAGTTTTACAAGTTCTTTCTGTCGAGACTTTGCAGTCTCAGATCAACAAATTTATATTAATAGTATGGGAAATTAGTGCTACTATTTGCTGATATTCCAAGCCACAGTTTTTTTTGATCCCTTTGGAAAAAAATCAGATCTTTTAGCACAAGCCTAGTCACACAGCCATCATTAAAACACCTGCATGAGGAAGTGGCTGGTTTCTTTTGCATTGTTATTTTCTTCTAAGTAACTTGGTACCTTGCTTCCTTATAAGAGTCACTGCTTTTTAAGATATTTTTATGCTGCTTTTTCAATTAAATGACCTCAGCACTTCATCACTGCATTTCTCAGAGGTCAGGACTGACAACAAGGTATTTTGTTGTAAGTGCTTTGCAGAAGTAGCAGAAAGGCAAAAAAAAACCCCAAATGGGTTCATTGATGGTATTAGTGCCTCTGTTTCAAATACAAATTGGTTATAATCCATCTGTGCCACTAGTGTCAAGGAATTACTTGTTTCATAAGGACTAGTTTACGGACGTGATATTGGGAGGTACATGAGTGGAGAGTCAGAAGGTAAAAATGTAATGGAAATGTAAACATGACTGCTTGGGTGAACCCTTTTATAAAAAAAATCTTTCAGTGGTATTGAAAGAATGGGAATGCTTGACTTTATGGTAGAGTTTTTCTGAAATTGGAACAATTCTTTTTGGACTGAAGGAAAGGGGAAATAATTATGATATATCATTAAACAGAAGGGCAAAATTATCTTCTGCTGCCCCTGTATAAATATGGAGAAAGAACCTTTCCTGATGTTCTAGCTGTGGTGCTTGTGGAGGCCCACTGGAATGACTGCAATCAACCTGACAAGCATTCAGTTCCTACTGGTACAATACTGAAGTTTGCTAGTGGTGTATAGCAAAATGTCTGAATTAATGCCTGTAAAAGCCGCATAATGCCACGTAGGAACTGTTCTTGCCTTAGTTGTTGGCTTAAAATATCTATTCTTCTATGCTTAGGTGATAAATTTGTAATTTCAAATTTACAGGATTTAGCTTCCCATTTTGTAGCTAGCAATGGCCTTGTAGTATTTTTTTACTGTCCATGGATGTAATAAAGAAAAAAATTATAAGGGGCAGAAAAAAAAATATACCTTCCCCAGAAACCAGTGAGGTTTCCTTTCATAGAAGTGAAGACATAATTATTTCCAGTCATGCAAAAGGGAATTTCGCTCAGTTATCTTTCAGCACATATTAATATTCTGTGTTCTAAAGTGTTTCTGTTGGATCACATTAGGCTGATTAGATGGTATTTAAGCTCATTGCTCTTTTTAATCTCTGGTACCATATTTTTTTCCCCTTTCCTTATGCTCCTTAATGTCACATTAATTTTTACCACTTTCTAATTTTTGGTGATTCATCTCAAAAGTACCTTGAAGAAAATATTGACCAAATTGTAGGTACTATAGACAATTTAAGGAACTTGAACTTGATGATTAAACCAGCCTGGCTTCCTACATGAAATGATAGAAAAAGGCTTGCTACAGCAATTTTGGAAAATACAGTTAATGCTCCTGGATCTCTTGAGAACAGGGAAGAGAAGTGACCAAAGAGAGAGTTTGAGAACACTGTAAGGGTTTGGGCAGAGGACTGAGAACTGGCTGAGGAGAGAAAATTTGAACAGAGAGTAGCTGAGGGTCAGGCCACCTGGGAGGGAAAAAGAGCTCGAAGATGAGCAAGCAACAGGAAGTAACAAAAGTGCCCAAGGAAGGGTGTGTTTGGATCCAGCTTATACCCATTTCCCTCTGCTGTCTGAGAGACAGAGAGAGAGGGAGAGAAGAGCTACAGTGCTGATTTTTCTGTCATAATCACAGAGACTTCTGGTTACAGCCTCTGCTTCCTTACAGCTCTGAGAAGTGCTTCAGCCTCACATAGATGTATGTGATTATTGACTGAACATACTGGTTGGTGGCATTGCTCCTCATAAAGTGATGGGAACATGTTTTTGTTTTTCTTGCTTGAGATCTTTCTTTTTGATACATCATTAGGTAAGAATGATAAAAAAATTGAGATGTAGTGCAACTATTCTGAGACGGCAGAAGTTCTCTAGACTGTTTCTCATAGTGAGCTGTGGTTTATGTAGCCTGGCAGACCACAGTGCTGGTGGGCCCTTGCATGGGCCCTGTTGGATGGGAGAGACCTTGCAGGAAAGAAATCTCCTGGAGTCTCTCCCTGGTACAAGACTGAGGGCTGTTTCCAGACTGTACTCCAGATAAATGGTTCTTCACATGTTTTACTGCTTAGTGCATTTAAGGACTGTGCATCCCTGATCCACTTGTGCTGAACAGACCACTGAACATCTCTTCACTGGAAATACCTGACAGATGTCTGAACTTTGCTACTGCAATAAAACCAGAAACAAGCATAAGGGACTTCTGGATCGCCCCTCTCAATGGCACCTATGAGATACTCCATAAAAGGACCAGCTGCCAGTCTGCCAGAGAAGAAAAGCTGTAGCTTGGAGCTACCACAATTAATTCCCTTTCTAACTTATAACTAGATTGCAGATGTATTGCAAGAAAGCCCAGACTAGAATCACTCTCAGAAGATTAGGTTACTGGGAGGGAAGTCAGAATGTGCATGGCCAGGGACAGGGAAATTTGTGTTTTGTGCTTTACAGCCTTATATATCACAACATTAAAAAATAAAAAAGGACTCATTTGATTGGCTGGTAAAATACTAATCTCCCAGTGAGGAAGCAGACCTCCTTTTTTTAACAACATAAAGCCCTACCTCAACCAACTTTTAAAAACTGCAATTTCATTTTTAAAGGAAGATTTCAAAATTGCCCATTACAAAAGCAAAGGAAAGAAAGCCAAGGCTCATTTTTCTTTCCTTTTCCTACATAATTAAGATAAAAGCAGTTTCTGCCAAGATTGAAATGAAGGGAACATTGACAGTATTCAACAAATGGGCAGGCTTGAATCAAAATTTAAGTTGTAAAACCTAAAAGCATGGAAGAACTGTACTTCAAAATCTAGCTTTTTAGTTTTAATTAACAGTTAATTATACTGATAATTAAACAAGTCATTGTCATGCTGTGCAAGAGAAAGAGATTATATTAAGGCTGCTGTAATAAATTTCAAGAAAAGATGTCTGAATCTCACAGTATATAACCTTAACCTTCAGAATGTTAGCACAGCTTTTGTTGCACAGGCTGAAAGGTTAAAAACTGTGAGGAAAGATTCTCCCTGACACTAAGAAACACTGTTCTCACAGTATAGAATTTAGTGCAGTGCTGGAAGGGATTTGACATTTCTGGCAAACAGTAACCTTGCTCAAATAAAGGAGAAGACACAATAATCTAAACGGATGGATTTTTTTGCAGCTTTCCTCAGTGATTTGCCTCTGCAGGAGGAGGAGGGGACAAAACCCATCTCTTTAGAACCACATCGCCATCAGAAGATATCATTAGCTGAGACATTTCCTCCCAGGGGTGCTTTGTTACTAATTACATCCCTTATACAGGAATTTTAGATTTAGAGAAACTGGATTACCACTGAGTGTTGTGTTTGATTCAAGTAAATAGTCAACTTGGCCAAGTGGATAAATCAGCAAAGACTCAAAAGAAAAACTTGTGAAAGAAATTAGTCCTTGTAAATATGTCTGAAGTGTAGTTAGTACTGGTAAGTGGTTACTTGGTATTTGTTCACAGTGCTGTGGCATTGTCTTGTCAATGTGAATAATGGGATTAATACTTTAGGACTACAGCCCTCAAAAATGGATGGGCAGTCAAGTCCTAAGAGGATGAAAAGTCAGACAAGCTGTGATTTGGGTCAAAACACCTAATTTCCAACACACCTCCTCTCCTCCTCCTTCTCCCCACAACTCCCTCAGTATTTATACACGTGGTTTCCAACTAAAAGAGGTGGGAGCTGAGATCTATATGAACTGAATAGGCTACAATTTCTGTTTAATTTCAGATGAGACGCTGAAAGTAGGGTGAAGTAATCTGTGATTTGAACGTTCTTATCCCAGAAGAACATAGTAGTTAACACAGTAGTTTTTTTCTTAAAACTTGTATTTTGGGCTCAGACACTTGATCATTCAAGTCATTTGAGCATTTGTGTACCTCTCTGATCTGGATGAGGCAGATGCTTGGTGATTATTGTAATGGTATATCTGTTCTTCAGTGAAAATACTTCCTTTGATTTGTGGTGCAGTAAATATCTTATAAATGCCTGGCACAAAATTGTTGTCTTTATCTCTTTGTAGATGTATGTCCCCTCTAAGCCTAATGGATATTTCAAATCAGTGATTGCTAACATAGTTTGACAAAATAAACTGAATATTACAGAAAAAATTTGCTGCTAGCCAGGATATTCTATCACTACTCACCTCTGTTTTCTGATGTTTTAATGCCCCTTTCAGTGATAGATAATGAGGAATGGCAGAAAGCAATGCACTGCAGTCAACAGAGTTGCTGTGGTTTTTCTGATACCAATATTAACAGCTGTGCTCAGACCATTAATATCAGTATTTGTTCACAGCTCCATGGTGGTAAGGCAATCAAGGCATTGCCTGTTCTTTTCTTAAGACAAATGTAGGTTTTCAAATCATCCTGGGAACACTGACTTTTCAAAGATGACTGCTATACCTGAGAATTGTGCCATGTAATCTTTGCAATAGTTCTCTTCTTTTCAGTAATAATGTGTTATGAGAAACTGAAACTGAAATTTCTCCGGATTTGAACCTTTCAATTGATTATAAGCTCTGTTTGAAGGGTCTTATATGTGATTTCTCATGTGTGGATTTGTTGGAGTATAATTTAAAAATGTTACCTGATCACCCATTTTTTTTTTCCCATCTGGACTTCTATCAGTCTGTTGTGTATCCAGTAACCAGTTTTCATAGACTTGTAAGAGTTTATGAATCTTTGATATTTCTTTGTTGGTCTCAAATATACTTGAAAAAATATAATGGGAAAGACACTAAACAAAAATCTAATACATGTCTAAAATTATTGGAAACTAGACATAAAATACTGCATCCTTGGGAGGTCTCACCCCATGTCTCCCTGGCTTCTGTATCTTCTCTTTCACAGAGAGCAATGTAAATGTTCATCTGAGATTTTGTGGGCTTGTTGGTGGGTGTGTTTGTTTGTTTGTTTTTTCCTCAGTAAAAGGATGTGTATTGTGATGGGTCATAACAGTGGCATCAGCAAGCCAGGAGTTTCCTTTTTTTGAACATCTGCAGAGAGAGGGCAACCTGCCAAACTTGTAAGAAGCCCCTTCCAAGCATCTGCTACAAGGCTGTGTATGCCTCTTGTGAAAGATATTGCATACACATAATAAAGAAATAGTACCTTTATTATCTACTGTCTCAGCAGCTACACAGCCATTTACTGGGGAGTCATATGATCAGGGTCCAAATAGGCAAACCGATTTGTGACAAAATTATTAAAATTAAAAGCTAAGCATGTATGCTTATTTAGCTAATGGTCTACAGTGCCTGGAGATGTTTAATCAGGATTTGGCAGAATGTTAAATAATCTTAATTTCCTTCTGTGTTTTTTGTTTGGGAACTGTTGTGTATGTCCTGTTGTCAGCAGATAAGCTGTGTTTCCTGTGTTAGTCAGGGAAGCATTTTGACCTGTCTTATTGGGTAGTTCAGAGGAGTAAGTTTTTTTTCTTTTTTTCTATTTATTTTTCTGGCAGTCTTGAGAAGCAATGTTGACTTTGATTCTCCTACTTAAAAGAATCAAAGATTTTATATTCTCACAAGCTTGCAAATTCTTAGCACCATGAGGGTAACTTCGGTCTGTTTTGTGATTTTACTTCATCTGCTGGGCTGTTTTATTTTATATCCAGTTATGCTTCTGTTTCAGAGTAGCTTATCTATAATACAGTAACATTTAGCTTTTCACTTCTCTTTCATATATAGTCATTTGGGAAGCATCCTCTGTGTTACACTTTTGAAAGTACATGCTATGTAAGTTTTTAGGAAGTCTTCTGCCCAGCAATCACTACACCTTTCTTCCAAAGTTTAATTAAAGTATTTGATCTTCTGTGTATGAAGCTTTGCTTCCCCAGAAAAGTTTCAGGAGCATGAATTGTGATCCATTATTGGATACTAATTCTTCTGGGCTCCACTCTGTGGGAAAGGGTGGACAGGAAAGTAATTACAGCAGCAAGTGTTACTTGTGACGTAAATGCTGTTTCTGGCCATTTATTGAAGCAATCTCTCAGCATGATGGCAAAGCAGAAGTCAATGGTGCATGAACAAATAGGTCTTTGATATCAGTAGCAAACCTTCCCCACAATGAATCACGTAAAGGGACAGGCTGCAATGGTGATGCCAAGGCTCTGCTGCTTTGCCAGGAGAATGATGATAGGGGTCCTATAGTTGCTCTTTTGTTCTGACAATCCCTTGACATGAATTGTAATCCAGATGGAGAAATTATCACTGTATATTTGTAATTCTCTAGAAAACAAATCACTGACCAGCTTGGACCACAGTTTTCTGATGGGGAAGGGTTACAGCAGGGTTGAAACAGTAGCTAGATAGAGGTGGACAAGGAGGTTTGGAACTAGCAGATCTTGTGGGCAAAACACTGTGTCATTTTTGTTGGACTGGCCTTATTAACGGCTCTTTATAGGTTACAGCACTAAGCTGTAAATCTGTAACCCTAAAATATGTGCTTTTATCTATCTAAAATGGAATGCTCTTCTCAGTTTCTTCAAGTGGTCTGGGTTCAAATGCAGTGGTATTTTCAGTGTCCTGTAGATTTTTGGAAGTTTTGCAGGAGCCCTCATTCATAACTGGAGGCAGTGGCAGTCACAACAATGTGCAATAATATGAATTCCTGGCTGTTTGCAAATCAACATTTCACTGCCTCGAGTCTTTGCAGTTCCACAAAGTTTTGCTCTAAACAATTGTGCAGCAGATGCACAGTTAAGGAAAAATACACCGGGTTGTACCATTTAAGCCAGAACGTATTTGTGATCACAGTGGAGATGAAATTTCTGAATTGTATTTGTTCATTCTGAGTTTTACTCTTATTGGAGATATTATGCAGGAAACCAGAGAATTCTGCCAACGTGAAGTGCCAACTGACAAAGCTCAGTGTCCATCTCACCTTGCCAAGGTGCTTTAATATATAGCACAAAAGCACAGCAAAGGCTGCACTTCAGGCCTTAAGAAACCTTTCCCCATTGCCATAACATTTATTTTGATGTCAGACTTCAGACTGATTATTGAGGAACATGGCTGGCATTCTTAAAAAAGCTTTGGGCATGGAATTAAATCTGTAGCGTACCCATCTGAAGTGGCGGAATCCATCAGCTGAGCTAACTGTGTAGGTCTCTCTGCTCTTGTACAGCAGCAGCAGTACACAAACTACCAGGGGTAAATTATGTCTTTGTGCAGCTTGCAAATATGACTTCTGATTTTTAAAGTGTAAATATTTCTATTGCATGAACACAGAAGACTGGATTTTGTTTCTGTGAACAAACCTTTTACATGGCAATGGTTTCTCCAGTACGGTCTGTTACAGGCATTGACATTAGTCTATTACAGTAGCATAAAATGCTGCTAGAATATTATAGCAAGAAGGTATTTCTGTGTTTCCCATAGCTATGCACAATATGAAATACAGCAAGTGTACTATCTGGGTAAAAATCATATTCTTGTACCAACCAAGCACAGGAATTGGCTCCACAGATCACTCACTGCATACAGTGGAGGGTCAGCAAGTGACAAACCTCAAAAGCATTGCAAGTCAGTGAATTCAGGTAATCAAGAGACTGCAGAACTGCTATTTGACATGAACTAACCACCTGTGTCTGTCTTTCTGATATATCAGAAATGTAAGTCCTAACACAATGTACATTGGAATATTTATGTATGAAGTTAGGAGGCATGCCTAGGGCAGTAACTTTACTTATTTTTACAAGAAGCAACACACCATACTCAGCAAAATGCTCATTCTTTCTGGAGTGTTTATACCCAAATTTTTTTGCATTGTCTCCAGGGTCGTTGCAATGTATTGTGCAGATTGTAGCAACAAAACGATTTTCCTTGCAAGTGTTGCAGTTTGCAGAACGCTTGGTTTGATTTTAGTACTGTAGTAATTTTCCATAGAGCTCTTTAGTCCATCTTCTGTTTGGCTGCCTAGTTTGAGCAACGCCTCATATTCCATCATTTATCATTCTTGTGGTATTTCAGACTCAATCTGAGTACCAATGATTTTAGACTTCTGTGACTAAGCAATTTTCAATACAAATTTTAATTTGAAGCTAGATTTTGAAGTGTTTAATCTTCCATGCTTTCAAGCTTGTATGTGACAGTCATAATATTAGCAGTGCAACAACCTAGTTTTGGTAATTGACTCACTTTATCCTTATGCTGGTGTAACTTATTGTATCCAGGTATAATATTTTTCTTGCAAATGAAATGTCCTTAAATATATGTGTCTTGTGCCTGCATGTTACATGTTCATATCATCATAAAAAGGAAATTCATACAGCATATACTGAGCTTTAGCTTTGAAAGTCCAAGAATTTAAGCATGTTATATCACGTTTTACTCCCTCAGAAAGATGTCAGCCATTAATTTCAATTACTTTGCTTTCCAAGATTCCAGCTCTGAGAGTAGAAAGAAATTGCAGGTTCTTTGAATTTGCAGAAATGATCCAGAGAAGTGGATGATTTCAGAGAAGGGGAAAACCCAGGTAGTCCAGAGCCTCACACAAAAAAATAGTCTACAAACTCCATTTCTGAATCCCTTCTCACATCTGAGCACTATCCCTTAATGCTTCTTCACCAGATCTGAAGTAGCCCATAATAACTGGAATTACCCATAGTACTGTTCTTAGATTCCTCCTCCCTGCTTCAAGACAAAGTTAAACTGAAAGCTCACTGTTGGAAACAGTTTACTCTGAATTCTAAGATCAGAGTAATTCTGCTGAATTTTACTCTGAATTCTAAGATCAGAGAGGGAGAGAAGAAGCCTATGCAAAGAAATATTTTATATTAAAATAAATATGATTTTTACTTGATTAATAGGCTTTTAGTTTTGGAAAAAACACTTCCTAAGTTAGTTTATCAAAGACACTTGTCTTCTTGCATCTAAAATGTTTCATATACACATTATTAGATGCAGTGCAATTTTATGAGCAACTTTTATTTCATGAAGGTGATAGATACCTTCATCTTACAGAGTATATACAAAGAGAGACTCTTACGTGTGTTTTACCTGAATGTATAATCATTGTTAATTTACTGAGATTTGAAGACAAAGGAATGCTGTAAATCCATTCAGAAGGAAAATAGACTTGTTAGGTAGAAGAACTGTATTGATCACAATTCTTTACACTTTAATTCTGTAGAAGAAAAGAAATGCAGGGAATGTGTTTTAAGATTTTCTTTAATGGCTCACAACTCTGCTCTGATTTTGATTGGTAACAAAGTCAACTAATTTCTCTAAGTCTTTGCCTGTGAGGCAAATTGGTGAGTGATCATTCCCTGCCCTTATCTCAACTCACAAGCTTTTTGTTATATTTTCTCTCCCCTGTCCAGCTGAGGAGGGGAGTGATAGAGTGGCTTCTGTGGGCACCTGGTGTCCAACCCACATCAAACCACCACACTATGATACTTTTGTTCTCTCTGAATCCTTTTCCCACAGTTTATTGTCATAAACTTGACGATTCCAAACTGGCTGTAAGAGCTGTAATCCTAGAAAGGTAGGGATGGATCAGCCTTGTTCCAGTGCCTGTGTGTTTGGGGATCCTGACCAGAAGCCAAACAAAACATTACTGTACACTTACTGTTCCCAACATCAAAATAATCACACTCAACAAACAAAATCTGTTACACTTTGGTATCTTTCACAAATTCAACCTCCTTTTTATACCTGAATAGGATGATTCATGTAGAAGAAACTTGAGAAGTAGCTCTACTGACCATACCATTTTTTAAAGTAAGCCACATAGTTTGCATATTCCTATAAAACATACATGGTTGTTTGTTTAATATTGCATTGGGTAGGCTGTTCTGTGGATTAAACTTTGACTCGCTTTTATAGCACTTCTGCAGTAACTGCTTTATCATGGTTACATTGTTACCATTACAATTTAACCTCAGGTAAAAAAGAAATAAAAATCATAACTCTATACTATTTTTTATGCCTAATAAATCTGGTGATCATGGCTTTTTATTTTCTACCTCAGCTCATACAAAGTAAGTTCCTGTGTCAGTTCCAGAATATCATACATTGTCAGTCAAAAGCAAACTGTCTTATGGATCCTCCTGCCCATAATTCATTTTTCAGTGCAAGTAGAAAAACTCATTTTAATAATTAAGGGAGGCAACTACCATTTGGATTTTTCTGCCTGTAGTGTACAGAGCACAAATGAAACCAATACTGGCTACCATGGAGATTCTTATTCGGAAGTGGATGAAGGGCTGGAGACAGAACAGCAAGGAGCAGTGTCCTGAATGTGATAGTGTGGACAGGCTGCTTTCCAGTTGGAAATGCCAGAGCAGTGGTTACTGACTCCTTTGTCAGACTCTGAATGTTCTCAGTGCATACATCAGGTGAACATCTGACCTTGGTGAAATTGGTTACCTTTTCATAAATAAGCCTTATCAAATAAGAAAGCTCTTATCCTACAGAAGTGCAATGCTTTGGAATACCAGGCACAGAAAAAAATCAGTCTGGACTGCTTATTGAGACCTGTGCAGAATTTGTAGTGAAGAACTCAAGCCTCCCTTTGTTAAATAGCTAAATACCTACCCAACAATTTCAAGCTGGAAGATCTCATCTTTGGAGGAGCTGTTCCTACTGCAACTGAAATCTATGAAGCTTTTTGTAGTGACTTCATTGAAAACAGAATTTCTCTCTCTCGTTCACTAATTTGTCAAGTCAACACTGAAAAAGCTTAGTATTCATGCTAATTGACGGCAGAATTTTGCCAAAAAGCTGTGGAAAGTAGTTGAGTGCGCTGTAAAAAAGGAGCAGCATAAATGCTAAATGTGGTTAATCTGGAAAAGTGTCTGAGAGAAGTGAAAACAATTACCATTAATAGTTTATTTTAGAAGCCCATTAACTAACAATAAATTAATTTGGAACTCCTTAATAAAGCAAGGTAGGGAAGTCATGTAATCAGTAAGGTTTTGTTCTAATCTTATTTGTATCTTTGAAAATAACAGTGCTTGCTCTACTGAAACCAATTAAATGATAATAGTCAAATCAGGAGCACCCCTTGTTCAATTAACAACAATATGATTTGTATAAAGTGCCTCAGGAATGTGAGTCATCTGAGTACCTAGTCCAAAAGACTTATGGTTAAACTGATATTGACTGATGCAGAATTGAGTATTTAGAGTTACCTGACAAGTAGTTTTCCTGTTAAACCATTTCTGATGTTTTCCTATGTATTACTCTGCTAGGTCTCACCCTTAAGAGGAAATACTCTGGTCAGGGAGTGCAAACTATCAAAGTTTAGTCGATGAAATGGTAAGAATTGATCAGTGTTATTTTTTGCTACTTCATCATTACCACCTTACCATTCCTCAGCACTTCAGATGAAAATTACCTCTGGAAGATTTTTACATTGCTTCAAAGAACAATGCTGCATTATTAAAAAATGAAAGACATCAAGAAATGAAGCAGAAGTGTTTCATTCTGAACAGAGATAATGACCAAAATACCTCTAGATATGGTTTATTAAGGTCATTTAGGGAAAACTGCCAACCAAAGACAGATATTTTTTTAAATAAGTCACCGGGGTTAAAAAACATGCTCAGCAGAAGTTAAGATCTCAGAGTGATAAGGAACCTACCCATTTTCTAAGGAGCAATTTCCTCTGAGCTGAATTTGTGATATTATGACAGCAAACTCTTTCTTGCTCAGATCTGCTGCCTCTGAGATTTCTGTGCAAGCCCTGTGCAGGTCCTCTGTGACTACAGACCCCAAAGCATACTTCACTATGGGCTTGCTCTTGCTTAGCCTATTTTTGTAGCAATGGATCCGTTAAAATAAGGATAGAGCAATCTGCAGAGTATTAATTGACAGAAGTAATCTAGAAAGATTATGTTACTCCCTCTGATCACTGCTTATTTTTTGCTTTTACCTTTTTTGGTCTTTGATGAGGGTGGTGTGCAGTGTTCAGAGGGACCATCTGAATCTGTAGCTCAACATCAGCTGCAGAATAGTTGAATAGTTCATGAACTTTAATGTTTCCCTAGTTTTTGTGTCTCCACAGGAGATACTGTAGTGTCACAGACAGTATTTTTCTCATAATTACTCATCTTCTATTCCTCCAGTTCTTACTTCATTTTACTCTGTCCTTAAATAGAACTAAACTAAAGAATGCTGAAGTTTAATTCATTACCGTATAATTCTCATGTGTCTGTGCTATCCTACCATTTCTTTGCTATGATTTTACAATGCAGTACTGAAAAAGTCTTATACTATGGAGGCTTATTATGCTTCAAAATAAATTTTAGAAATCTCTGTTCTATAAAATAAAACCAAAAATACTTAAAGCTGAACTATGGTAACAAAAGAAAATCAACAATAAAGAATACTTCTTCAACAGTCTGAAAATAAAAAGTAGTGGAGCTCTGTGTTTTTAATGTATGAAGTCAGCTTGCTTTTCAACATGCAAAGCCCGGTCACTTCTTTTCAAATATACTTACTCAAACATGGCTGTGTGCATTGCTCTTTTGTGTTCCACTAAAACCAAGTAAGCAATTCTGAGGTGGAAAATTTAGCTAGCAATGTGTAATATTACTGCACACATGCTAGTACTACTGGAAAATGAAAAATAATAATCATAGCTTTCATTAATAATTGGTTTATAGGAAGCTGTGGTGTTATAACCATAAAGTTGTAATGGCAGCAAGAACCATGATGCTGGTCCGTTAATATTATGGTTTAAAATTATTCCTTATTCATGTATAATTTCTTCCAGTCGTATAAGTAAGATAGCATGCATCATAATCCAGCAATTGCAACAAAACTGTACATTCTAAAAAACCTTATTCTGAGTCTCTGGCATGAAAAATCTTTATCTGCAGTTTAATAATGTGTGTCATGGTGTGTGTGGAATTTTCTGTGATCTGAGCCCATTTGATTGTTGGAATAATTCAGTGGGAACACAAGATCCTGGTCTAGCTGAAGTTTTATTCACTGGTCCTTTACTTCTCACTCAGGGGTGGTGTTATGCAAGGAAATTTTGCTATATGAACTGGTGCATCTTCCACAGCAATGCAGTATCTTGTTGTATAGTGTAACTTGCACATTGCAAGAAACAATTCTCTAAAAACCAGCAATGCTTGACATTCAGTGAAACGTGTTCCCTCTTAGAATTGCTTGATTTCAGGATTGGCATGGAAATGTCGCAGTATAACATAGTTCTGACTATATCTGCAAAGATTTTGTGAGCTCGTGATGATTGTATTGTGATAAAACAACAACAACAACACAAAGACTGTGAGTTAAATACCTTTTTCTGCGAAGAGAAATGGTGGCTTTAAATTTTAATTGACATGTGTCTAAAGGGCACAGCTTGTGAAATAGTCAGTTATAACCATGATGGTTCACTGAAGTATTGTTTCCAAGGTCACAGCTTGTTTTTCATTAAATAGCTACAAAAAACACATGTTGCAATGTTCCATCTTTCTTTTTTCTCTTCTGTAAAGATAAGAAGGAAGTTTTAATTTCACAAATTATATGTTTCAAAATGTATATACAGTGCAGGCAAATAATATATTTTGGTTCTGTTTAGTCATCTAAATCTAAGACTGACTGATGTACAAGTTAAGTGTTTGGAAGAAAAATTCTTTGTTTAATGTGGAGAAATTTATTAGACTAAAAGGAGAGTATTTTGCTTCCAGTGTATTTATAGAACAGAAAAATGTCCCAAACCATCCTCCATTTAAGGCTTTTAAAAATGTTAATGTAATAGGCATGTATGACATAGCTCTTACAATCTTTAAAAGAGGAGTTATTAAAATGAAATTAGAAATCTGGATGAATAGTATTTAGACAAAATGAGAAACTCTTCTGATGGATTTTGGTAAAATTTTAATGAATTAAAGAGTGTGTAAAGGACTAGTTCTTTATAAAAGTCAAAAGTTTAAATGAGACAGAATTACCTTCATGTGCTTGATTTTAAATGCAGAACAATGAAATGCATACATATTGTATTTCATATGTTAAAAGACTGTCATTATCTACAGGGACAGATATGATATCATAAGTCATTAACAGGCTAAAAGGGAAATTGCCTAAACTTTAATTTTAAAGATGGGGAAAAAATTATACTGTGATGCTGCAGAAACTCAAACTTATTCCAGGAAGGCACCACAATGAATAAATTCTTTGACTAAGATATTAATATACGTAATGGGAAAAATTAAGAAATTATCTTTAATTATAGATTAATAATGATAAAATACAATGCATTTCTATGTAAAAAAAATTAATTTATTTCAACAGTCTCTAGTATTTTTTTACATTAAAAATCTGAATCAAAGTCTTGATATATTTGAAAATACAATACTTTAGAATATTAGGAAAAAAAGAATTTTTAGATGCCTCACAGGATTTATTTCAGAACTGGGATTCATCCACAGCTTTCCCAGAATGGCTACCTGATCTACCATTACACCTTACTAGAAGTGTCCAGCTCTTAATGAAGGAGTGGACTTAAATCTTCAGATAGAAAATTAGCTGCATGGTGTCTCCTTACCACCACAGGTAAAGAATCTGAATAAGAAGAATCTTAAACACAAGGGCTCTGGAACTGCTGGAGGAGGGTTATGGTGCTTCCTGAACAATGACTTAAGTGCAACTTGGGCAGAATATGAGTGAGAGATAAATCTGTCAGTTAAGGCTGGCATACAAATTAATAAGTTCTCCCATCATTATGTTCAGTTTTGGAAAACATTCGTATACTTGGGAAGAATACTGATGGTCTATTGATCCTTAAAAAAAGAATATTATTGGACATTCAAATCTCTAAGGGGTGCATAAAATGAAAGTTATGTAATGAATAGTCAGTACACTTTTGGTGTCTCTGTGCTTTCATTGATCATCTCAGTAGAGGGGAAAGGGTCATACAACCTGTGTAGCACTTGGCATAACATACTTAACTTGTTACTTGCATAACTTGTGCAACCATCATGGCTTCCTTGGGAAGCAAAGGTGTGCAGTGAATCTGCAAGTCAATGTAGAAGTGCCTGGTCAAGGACTAAACTAACTGCAAGCAATTGTGCTGTCTTTACAGATGAACAAATACATATAACTGGCTATTAGGTTTTTTATTTATGAGCCTTAATGTCTTAATGTACATTTTATATACACTAAACTTATGATGTGTTGAAAATCTCTGTAGGCTACATGGATCTAAATATGCTTTTCCAGCAACTGCTATTTAGTGGTTTATTTTAGCAGGTACCTCAACATAATTTTGAGATTCACACTTTTATAAATGCCGAGCTAGAAGGCAATACTGACTTACGTTCACACTGTGATGAAAACTAACCTTGTTACTGTGGTTTAAGACATCATCATTATTGTAGGAAGTAGTCTGCTGTAATAAGCCTTAGCATGATCCATATGTGAGCTGAATCTTGGGTGACAATCAATCGAAGGTGTGTATTGTGTCTGTACCAGATGCACTTGTAAAGGAACCTCTTGCACAAAAAAGGACTTACTAAGGGCTTTATGGGTGTGTTAGACCTGTGTATGTGACTGGAGAAAAGGACAATGCATTGCTGTCTTCTCAAATACTCTGCACTTATTCTTTAGAACTGGAGCCCACTAGGCAGACTGTTTAGTTTAAAAGATTTGGATGAGTACTGTGCACTCTGTTATTCAGAAAGGGTGAGTCTGTATCAGCCTCCACATACAAATCATTTTGTTTTGATTTATCTTCTCTTTTTAGGTGAAATAAATCTCTTCCACCTGTTAATCTCCAGCACAAATCACAATCAGTTAATTTTGAGTAAGGAACAAGAACTCCCTGTGATGACTCCAGTAGGTTTTTTCCCCTCTCTTCTATAATGTTTGTTCTCTCTAATAAAGTTCAGAATATAAAATATCCTTGGAGAAGTATATTGCTTAAACTAATCTCTTCCCTCTAAGGGTATTACCCCCCTGCCAGTGTGTGCACTAATGATTCTCCTCAGTACTTACTGGGTGTGCTGTGGGAAAACAGACTGTGATAGGAATAGGAATGTCTTAGGAGCTCCATTTCACCACCAGCTCATTATTAGTTTCCTGCATGGTCCCTCTCTGACTTCCATCTCCTTCTGGGTCCCCTGGTGAATGACACAGGTTTATACTTGTTACCTCTGTCTACATTCTGTCATGCCTTTTTGAAAAGATTAAAGCAAGACCTCTTCTTAATAGCTCTATTCTAAACTTCTCTCTATGCAAATACTGTGCCTTCATGAAAGACTGTGATCTCATCCTGCTTCTAAACTTCCCAGAGAAAAATGAAGCATTCAAAGCTTCTGTCAATTTTTCACTTTTCAATTAAGATTTTACAGTCTTTGAATCACTCTTTTGTGTCTTGCCAGAGTCTAAAATTATTTTTCAGCCACTAACTTAAAAACTTGGAAATCCAGACTGGATATAATGTCTCAACAGCATGGGCTTGGTTTAACCGGAAAGAATAGTGCTGTAATTTACTTAATAAATGGTTAGGCTTAAGAATTAGACATCTTAAGACACTGAACTGTACTTGATTTTTTCAGTGGGGACTGTATGCCTTTGTTATCAGTCAATGTTGATAATATCTTTTGTTGCTGGAGTTATCCACGCAGAAACATTAAATCTTCCTGGTGTTTAATAAAAAAAAAAATCAATTCTTTTTAAAAATTGTGCACCTAAATTACTTAGCTTCTCCCACACCTCTAGCTACCGGTGCTTCTGCCTTTCTTTATCAAAGGTAATTCCTTTTGGAAAGTATTCAGGAGCAATGAATAACTGGAGGAAGTACTTGCAAATGGCTATTTAACTTAGCAGGAAACAAAATGAAGGAAAAATACTAGAAACAGTGTCAGGGGTGTTTAAGAAAGGCTGAACCTCAGACATTAGCCTGCAGAGAAGCAGATCAATCCCTCACAGGAACTGTGCACTAGCAGGCATTTAAATAGCTGGGGAAGGGATTTAAAATCTTTAGAATCATGCATTAATCTCAAGCTCTGTCTGATTGCTGAGTAGGTCATTAACTCAGACCGAAAGGGTTCCCTACCAATGCGAGGAACACCCTAAGTTTAACCTGAACCTATGCTGCTAGGTTCGATCCTAAATTTTTGACAATAACTGCAACATGTACTGATGAGCTATTGAACAAATCCTTCCTGCATTCTTTAATAATGTGTCTGCCTTGCAAACCAGAACTGGCCATCTGTTAAAAGTGGACAGTATAGTGAAATAGGCTGGTAATATATTGACTGTAGAACATACAATTTAAAGACTATGATACCCGAATTCATGTTACTGTAAGAGCTTTTTTGTTTTCTAGGAAGGCCAGTGAAATGAGCAGGTTTATTTAAAAAGGAAAGCACTATTTTGAAGGTTGTGGCCTTGGACTAAGTCTTCTGAAAAATTAGGTTTTCTTTCAAGTGTTGCTATTACACTTGCATGACACCATTATTTCCACTGAGCTCCTCAGTAAAAGTAAGGTGAAAACCAGCCCTGCTACTTCCTGATTCCACTTTAAAATCTATTGCCTTCAACACCTTCCCAAGTGAAAACACTGGAAGTTTTAATTAGATTGTGTTCCACTGTTTTGTACAGCATGAATATGGCTGAAATTGGAAGTTAGCAAGAGCAGTATTTCATAGTAAACAGCAAAATCTGTATCCTGATAACCTTTGCCAATATAAATCAAGAACATAAACAGTGGAAGAATACTATCTGACTCCGTTGTATAAAAAAATCCTAAAACCAAAACCGCAACAAAACCCAACAAAACTACTCTGCATGATATTTGTGAACTTTTATGTATTTGGTACTGCTATGCAAGTACTGCTTTTCTGACTGCCATGCTTTAATAGCATTTGGAAGACAGAGAACCTCTTCTCAAGGAGGATTTATAGCTCCAGAGTATTAGTAGATAGATTTTGAATGCTCACCATAAGACAAAATTTTTTTCTTCTTTAAACCAATGCACTAAATTATCACAAAACACTTGGTTACACTGATTGTGAACTGATTTTAATTGTACTCTGGCTATTGAGTTTCTGAGAGCAGTACAGAACTGAGAGAATCCAAAGGACATCCCATGATCAAATGAAACTAGCTGACTTTGTGATAGTTATTGAAACAACAAACTGCAAGCAGGGATAAAATAAATAATTAGAGGTAAGTAGAGATGAACATCAGGAGGTAACATAAGCCAAAGCTGTCCTCTCTAGGAAGTACTTTTCATCCAACTGCCATTATAAAAACAATCCACTCATGCTCAGATTATTTATTTTTATACAGACTTCTACTTTTGGCAGTTCCCTGTTTTTTTCCCCACCAGCCCTTCCTACTTGTCTAAAAGTAATTTCTTTTCCTTGTTATTTTTTTTGTGCGTCTACATCAGAATTAGTTCTAAGAAGGGAAAACCACATCAGTTGACAGCAATAGAGGAATCAACTGAGAGAAATTAAGGAATGGCATCAGTCAACTCCTCCATCATAGGTTAAGGATAGAAATTGACAGGGCTTTCCTGGGTGCATCTCTTTTAGCTGACATGGTGCTCAAGTGGATTGGGAGGACTGGTGTAAGATTTGAGAATGTCTTCTAGCCCGGCCAAGCCTGGTACTGCTCCCACATGCTGAGCTTACAGAAGTGACCAAAGTGTGTGTGTTGTCCATGCACCTTCTCAGAGCTCACAGGATTGTGCACAGATAGGTTGGTGTGCTGAGGATGTGCAGGAAGCATTTCTCCCTACTCACTGGATTTATTGCACAAATACAGGACATGTTCTCTATTAGAAACATCCTGGCAATGCTGGCTGGCTGTGCTCAAAGTCTGCAATGTGTGCATTCCCACTTCTGGCTGGGGACTAGAGACTGAAGTGTTCAAGTCCAACCAGGGTCTGTTCTGACTGCTGTGATGACTTCTTAATCTGGGACTTGCTTGTTCATCACAGTGTCTGAAGCGGACCCCTTCATCTTTCGAGTTTTCCAGTAAATTCAGTTATTTGGGTTTACTTTTATCAATTCAGGTTCCTACGTTATGGCACCATGGTTATCTTTAGCCCATTGACTTACAGAAAGGCTCCAGATACCTGGTAACCCAGTAAATAAGCTCAAAGAAGTTGACAGTCCCTGGTTAAAATGTTTAGGACTAGAAATAGTGCCATATGATTGAAGCTTCTTTTAATGAACAGTTGTGAGAATAGTTTGATTAAGGCTGGAAATACATTGGATATTCATGAGTAACACTTCTTTCTCAGAAATGATCTTTGATTCCTGAATGCAGGGCAAAGAAAGAGTGATAAATGGATAAGATAATTTTGTTTGCTGCTAATAATTTATCAGCTCTAATCAGGGTGAAACCTATCCATTAAAATGTATGTGCAAATGTGATGATAGTATTAGGAGTGCCTCATTATTGTTAATTCATTTAGTACTCAGTGTAATAGCACTAATCATAATTAGCTTCTCTGGTATTAATAGGGTTGTCACACAATACGTACTGTATTTGTATGAGAATTCCACTCTAGATTCTCGTTAATTAGAACCCCATAAAAATGCCAGCACTTTAATTTTCCTTATATTAAATACTATGAAGAAGCTTCCAAGTTTTCCTATTAGAATTTATCAAAATGCTGCTGCTACATTAATTTCAGCCAGAAATAATACTTTGCAAGCACCTATTTATCAGCTAATTAATTTACTGTTTAAAAGTCTCTCATTCTTCAAGGGATTATTGTTGCTAATGTACAGAGGAGTATGCCAAATACCCGGTGTTTTCTGAATAGGGTTATCTGCCAATCTTTGTGAAATACTCAGTGTCAGGGTCCTGCAGGGCTGGTGTCTCTCTGGGTTGGGTGCTGGGGGACCAGGTGCTCTGGGGGCTCTGTCAGGGCCAGGCTGGGCAGCCAGGTCATCAGTGTCCCATGGTCCCAGCCAGAATCAGGGCAGTCAGGGGGTCTGGGACCTCCCTGACACTGGTGCTGGTCTCAGGCTAATCTCACCTTAGCAGATGAATTGTGGATATGGAAGTAAAACACTAAGTAGCCTGTGGCCCCTAACGAAGTTACTTCATGGCAGGATATTGGGTTCAGAGTGGGATATTTAAACCTGATGCTATAGAGAGGCAGCAGGAGTTGTGCCTTGATTGGTGACTTGAGGTACTGGGCTGCAATACCTACTTTGAACTGGTATTATTGATGCAGGAATTTGTGACTCTACACTGAACCAGAAGAGTTTAATCTCTATACTTTCCTAATCTAAAAATATCCTATGGTGAGTTTTAATAGGGCTGATATTTTATGTTATAAAAACACTTAAATGATAAACTTAAAACTTTAGAAGATCTTTATTTTCACACTGAGAGCTTCAGGATCTGTGAACCATCACAGGGTTAATTAAAAATTCATGTTTCCTTTATATTTTCTTGCTGCCTCATTTGTATTCAGGGTATGTCCTGAGCAGGTTTATTTTGATAGATTTTTATCCACAATAAATTGAAATACCTTCTACAGTGCTGTCTCTAAGATAAGAAAAAAATTACTTGAGTTATATTCCTAAATCCTAGGTGACTATGCCAGTAGATTGATTCATACTGTAGGTTTCCACCTTCATTTAAACATTGCTGAAATGAGTCTGAAGCTTAATAATTTTTATCAGCTCTATGAGAAAATGTTGGAAATTGTTAATTGATTGTGCATATTACAATATTTATGCAGCAGTAAAATCATCATTCTTATCACTGATACACACTCTGGTCCAAAATCCATCCATCAACTCAGCCATATTTTATTCTGCTTTGTTTTCTTCTCTCACAGGGCAGTTTGTGATGTGCTTGTGTTATGTCTGTGTGTAGTATAATGGGATGAATGTGCTTTTGGTGCCAGCACTATTAAGGTAGCTGTTTATTCAGGTTAAAATAATACCAAAGAGCTGAATAGATCTCAGGTCTCACAATCAGGTCCCAAACTTCAATGAAAGGGAAAAAAGTTTGTCTATGGACATTGTTCAAGTGATAACGAATGTTCTGTATATAGAAAGGATGTACAAGAATAAATGATCTCACTAAATGTGTCTGTAATAGAGCTATGAAGTTAGGATTTAATATGTAGTACTTTTCTTTAAGAAGAATTTTTTTTGCAGTTTGTCAAGGCATACAACATTCAGGTAAGCAAAAGACAAACAGACAAAATGTGTGTTTAAATATGGGAGAAATATGATTTATCACTTGATGTCAAACCCTTAACTAGAGATACCTTCCAGTGGGGGGAAAAGCCTTCCAGGAATTGAAAGCAGTACAGTAGGTTTCAAGTAATCTCAGATATGAATCTTGGAAGATCCCTTCTCCCTCTTGCTGCTGCAGAGTTCATGCAAGAGTGTGACGAAATGTTGTACAGCTACAATTGAAACCAATCCCAGAGCCTTTCCCTACTGGTATTGAGATGAAAAAAAAGGAGTTAATAGAATCAAAGAATATTTTGGGTTGGAAGGGACCTTTACAGTCACATATTCCAGCTTCCCCTGCAATGAGCAGGGACACAGTAGAGGAGGTGGCTCAGAGTCCCATACAGCCCCTGCAAACTTGCAAGCATGGGTTATCCACGACATTTCTGGGCAACTTGTTCCAGTGTTTCACTACTCTTATTGTAAAAACTTCTTCCTTATATCTAGTCCAAACCTAGGGATATTTGTTTTCTATTCTTTTTTCTCTTGTCCCGGTAATAAAATAAGTTTGGCCTCCTGGCAGGTCCCTACATTTCTTTTTGAATACCATGGTCATCACAGGTCTGCTGAGGAAAAGCCTTTCAGAAGATTGCATAGCAAACAGATACTGGTTTGGAATTGACTTTCTCATGCTACTTGCACTTTTGAAGAGGTGCTGCTGAGATTGGTAGGCCTGATTGTCGTTACATATTTTTTCCCACTTAGAAACTTCATGTGGCTTTTATTTACTTAGTAAATTGTGTTTTCAGACCCAAAAAAGGATGCCTGATGGTTTATTCATTTCCACCATATTAGTTGGTCTAAAGAAGATGCAACCTCTGCTCATTAGCCTTGCTTATATACTTCTACTGTCTACCCATGTGCCATGGCTACACAAATCAATCTTGCAAGAGATTTTAGCCATGAAAATATGCTTTACTCTTGTAGTGTGCCCTACTTATCTCTGCACTGTTATCAAAACTCCAGGTGACTTTTTTTCTTCCTTGTTGGCTAAAACTGTGATGTTGAATTTGCTTTTTTGTGCATAGTCTAGCCCGGTGTCTATCTGCCTGGACACCAGTAAATACATTCATTTTGCTAAAGATTTCTATGACCAACTCTTAGTAAAAGTGCTGTGATGTTGGGAGGCATCACTTGACTCTTTCATAATACAAATGTTAAAAGGTACTATCAAGTATTGTGAGTCTGTTATGTATTCAGCTACTTTAAAGAGTTAAAATTCAAGGCTGGATTGTCTGTCTTCTCACCTATCTTTTTGTTTTTTGAGACAGTCTAATCTTAGTAGGGAAGCCAGGACACATTTCTGGTGTACTCAGCTCATGAGGAAGCTGCAATAATTTTGCACCAGATTTGGAAAGAATTTCAGGCACCAGTGATATTTTCCCATTCCTGGGGAGTTGGCCACCAATATCCAACTGTATGAACAGGTTTTATGAGAGGAGGAGGAATGGAATAAAGCTTTATAAACAAGGGCTGCAAAATCTTGACTTGTCCAGCAAATGGGAACTGGGAGGTGGTGTGGTAAAAATCCATTTTTGTGTTAGCAGTTCTCTCTCTCCCCCTGTTTAACCTCAAAGACCCTGTTGGTGCTAGAAGAGAGAATGATTTCAAACCTTTGAAGCAGTGAGTTTCCTAGTGTGTGGTGAAGCAAAAATAGAAAAAACTTTGTGAGGATCTTAATAAACTAGAAGAAGATACATGACAGGGAACAAGACTCAGAAACTCCAGAGGTCCTTTAGAATGCTCTGTTTCTGTGAAAACTTAATCCTCTTCTGTGTGAATCATTCCATACCTGTCACTCCAAGAACCAGGTTACTCTGCATTTTCTCTTCCTGAGATTAAAATTTCTAAATACTGTCCTCAGCCTCATACAGGAAGGTCTATTTGCCCAATACTTAGCTCATATTCATAAGCAAATTAGCTGGGAGGACAAGGAAAGGAAAGGAGAGGGAGGAATCTGATCTGGCCCCATTTACTTGCCATTACAACTACTCAAACTGTTTTGACTTACTATAATGAAAAACAATTTTAAAATCCATGTTTGCAGACAAAAGTTGTTTTCACTTACATTTTTAAGGTCTTGTTTAAATCTAGAATTTTATTTTTAATTCTGTCCCTTTCTCTCCTTCCCTCTTTCTAGTGCTGAATACCAAAGCGAGGAAACCCAGAACACCCTGACTCCTTAAACTGCATATTGCTGACACAAGTAAAGGTTAACTTGGGGAGGTCTTGGGGAAAAATTACAGAAACATAGATTTCTTCTCAAAACTTGAAGAGCTAAAATCTTATTTCTGAAGAGTGACAAAATCTGAGTTTCCCTGAGACAGGTTACTCCTTTGGACTGTTATTTGCATTGGCTGCCCAGGAAAGTAAATAGCATTGTGTAGACAAGAAGGTCATTCACTCTTTTTCTGGAGGAAGAAGACAAAAAGAAGATGTAAGAATTTCAAGCAGTTTATCATATGAAAATTAAAAGAGGAATGTCCCCTTCATGTCTTCTCTACCGACCTGGCTCTTTGGGTTAGGGACCACAGCCTGGAAGCCTTCACCTGCAAGAATTCTCCTGTGAAAATTTGAGAACCTAGAAAGAAATCCTGGCCATATTGAAATCAGTAAGAAGTTTTGGCACTGACATCAATGAGGCTAAATTTTATCCATTTTATTTTACAGTTGTTCTGTGCTTGTAAAGTGCAAGGTATGTACTTTCTGCTATGGCTACGCATGAAAGAGTTATTTATGTACCTATTGAAAAAAGGTGTACGGTTTCTCAGTTAATATGCCAGAGGCTATGTTGATGGGATATAAGCTAAAGGAATAAATTATTAAGAGACTGCTGGCACAGGGATACTGCAAGGGAAAAATATGTATAGTTAGGACCAGATGTTAAACTGGAGTTTCAAAATTAATATTCTGTATTTAGGATGGCTATGGAAGATGAAAGACTCAAGCAAAATGCAAGCCTTTCAGGGGAGATAAAAACTCAGGCTTCACAACTGACAACTGGAAACTCTCCTCTCAGGAGAGCCTTTCTGTCTGTGAAATGGAGATAACATTCCCTTTCTTTCCTTTGTTTGTTAGTATCTTCTAGCCAGAGACTATTAGTAAGAATGAACTTATAAAGTCCATGTTACATAGATTTGTTTGTGTGAATTTATAATTGTGCCAAGAAGAATTCACTGACATCGATCAAGACTGAAGTTCTCTTTATTTCCCAAAGAAAAATGGAAGTGACTATTTCTGAAGTACAGTAAATAGATCAGATGTTTTTTAGTATCTTACTGTGCTTCACACAGTATTTAATGAAATAATTGGAGGATATTTCTCATCACAGTGCCAATCTCATGTAATTTAGAGAAGTGAATTGTTGTTGTTATGGGAACAAAGGTCCAGCAGACTGCTTCAGCTGAATTATTTTGGAACAGAACCATCTTTCATGGATTCTGCACATATGGAAAACTAGCCTGGCTCCAGGAAGGCCTGTTGCCTGGAACACAGGCTTCCCTAGTTTGTTCCTTTGACACACTCTTTATCATCTGTGTTCTTTCAGTCATTCCTTCTTCAGAGTTCCCTTATTTCCTGTGTTTCTGCTTTAATTTCACATCCATTCCTGTCTTTTCTTTCCATAACGTGGAAAGAAAGGCCTCCAAGATCTGAGATTTTCTTGAAATGAAAACCTGTGCTGCATGTTGACAGAACAGTTATCTGTCCCTCTCCCTAAGGTGTGCATACACTCAAGCACAGAATGAGGGGAAGATGGAACTAAAATTACAATTCTTAACTTAAGAAAATTTTTATTATTAAAGCTAAAAGACAGCCCTCTTATCTGCCTGTGCTGATGGATCTCATGTTGTTGGTTCTAGAAGATAAGAAAGTGGTTTTTAATACACCAGTATTAATGTAATGAGCCTAATGGTACTCTTGGAAAAAAATCTAAATCCTTATACAAACTTGTGTGCCAAGCATGTCCTGCCCTAGAGTCAGTCAATTAAATTTTGTCCTGGTTATGTAATATTCATAACTTAGTATATTTGCCTGAGACTGTGATTTTTACTTAATAAATAGTTTCTTTATCCAGACAGAGAACTTCAGCTCCTTAACTTGATCATGCTATTGAATTAATCTATAGTATTAAATGTGCTTGATTTCTGATTATATCAAAATTTGAAAACTGGCAGCACCTAAATGGAGTGGCCAGAATGTTAAAATTGTGTTGCAGTCAGAAGCCCCGAATGGACAATTCTTTTCTGTAAGAGAAAGAGGCCAGTTTCTCTTTAATTGGGACAGCAATGCTCTTTTCCTCAAATGCCAACATCTAACACTGGGAGGAGACCAAAAATAATGGGGCTACCATGCAGTAAATAACTGTGTGTGATATTACAGTTTTACAGAGCAAGAAATACTTTGCTTGTGCTTCACTAGTCTTTTGCTTTATGACACAATAAAGTCCTCTGGCAAATAAATGACAGGGCCTCAGCCCAGGGGAGTGGTGATGCTTCTCAGAAGAGATTTTCAGGGCTTGTTTATTGCCTTATAAATTCAAAGCCAAATTAAGTTGCTATAATGTTACATTTTGCATATGAATTATACCTCCCCTGTCTATCTGCAGTTATGCACAGTTCTTATTGCCTGGATTTCTTTCCCTTCTGTCTGTTACCCTTCACATTTCTACCTGTATATCTTATTCTAGGTGGGTCTCCCAGCCCAAAATGAATGGGAAATGTCACTACTGCAAACTCTAAGTGTTTATGAGTCAGGTACCAAAATCCTAAGATGCCAAATGAAATCAGTGCATGCTGGATGTGTCTTAAGGGGTCTGAGCTGATATTTTATATCTGCAACAAGTTAGAGCTTTGTGGACTTGCAGATACGCTCTGAGGAAAAAGAATGGACATTAAGAATATCAAGTGCCTTTAGGGGCTCAGGCTTCAAATATGCTCTGAGAGTTGGGAACACTGGACATGTCTTATTCATTCCTGACAAGGACTCATTTCAGCCACAGCAGACTACCAGACTGAACAGTGAGCCTTGCTGCATTGTCTGTAGGGAAGCTGGAAACCAGGCAGGTGAACAAATGGAATGGGTCATGCAGATGTGTTCTCCCATCTGAATTTTGCAAATCTATGCAGATCTCTCTTCCTGTCACTGCCCTGCTGCTGCCTACAGGATACTTAAGAAATGCAAGAAGCAAGAAAGTAGACAGAATTATTTCAGACTGTTCACAAATGTATCAAGTTGTAATGAGACCATATTATCATATGCTGGTAGGAACCTGAGGAAGGTCTGCAGTCCTCTTCACCCCACCCAAGGCAGAGTCAGACCAGGGTGTTCAGTAGGGTCTTGGTTGTCTTCAAGGATGCAGACTGCACAGCCTTATATGTACTTTGGCCCTTTTTGCTTTCAATATATGTCCTTTGCCTGCCATCCTCCTGCAGTACATCTCTGGAAGGAGTCTTGGCTCTGTCTTCTTGATAACTCATATGCAGACATAGATATAGAAAGACTGATATTAGGAGATGAAATTGAGTGAAGGGAAATTTAAGTCCACTTCCTTTATTTTCTTTTTATTACTGAGGGCTGTGAAGCTCTGGGCCCCATTGCGAGATAAATTTAAAACCACAGAGAATATGATGTGAGAAGTAATTTTGCATGGACAGTAGAGGGGAGGAGAAAATTTCTTCTGTCCTTCATGTCATATCTTCCAATTAATATTTTAGGGAGTGTGGCCTGATGGAATTACAGACTGTTAGGATTAGAAGTACTTCTTTATCTGTGCCAGATCGAGCCTTAATTTCTTCTTGTCAATAGTCTGCAATTAGGTTAATGCTATTATTTATGAAGATTTTGCTAAGGGGATTCTTATGAACTGTGGAATACTGATCTTCATATTCTATTTTGTTAACAAATTCTTTGACATGAGATGAAATGCAAGTACTTTCATTCCCTCTGCTACTGTTGCACTTCAATCTTCCACGCACTTACAGCTGAGACTCAATGCTTATTTTTTCCATAGATGATGATGATATAAAGTAAACGAGGACAAAATAGGTAATCCACGTATCATTTTATGACTCTTGTGCATTCATTGGCTTGTTCATTTGCGGTTAGCAAAGGGGCTCAGTGGCAAGGGAGTCATCCTGCCTTTGCCAGGTGTTTGTCTCAGCTGAGCCCAGTTGAGCATTAGGTAAAACAGGTGAGTGTGCACTGCTTGGGGAGTGATAACCAGTGTCCTGCTGCTCTTCAATTCCTTTTGTTCAGCTTAAACAAAGCTGCCTTTGAAAAAGGACTAAATGGAGTTTGAGTGGAGGCTTGTAGGGGGTGAGGTTGTGCACCTCAACAGATCCATGAACTTCAGAGAGCTTGGGTCTTGCTGAGGTACCTCTGGAGAGCCTGAGATGGGATGAAGGCTGCTGAGCCTGAATGTCTGCATTTTGCCTATGGAAAGAGGAATTCTGCTGAGAAGATGGGAAGTGTGGAGCAGGATTTTGCTGTCACTGTAGCTCATGGCAAAACTCCCACTAACTGGAGGAGCAATGCCTGGGGTTGTGCTGGATAAGGGCTCACAGTGTTGTGTGATTGCTGATGAAGCTCAGCAGGGTTAATTGCACTTGAAGTCAAATGCCTGGTCAGCTCTTTGAAAGTGTCCAAATAGAAGCCATTGAAATGGCCACTGGGGATGCACATTTGATCATACTTACAGGAACTCTAATTTAACTGCAAGGCCTGAGTCTTGTCCCATGAGGGCAATGCAAAAATACTCATAGTGAAGACCAGGTGATCTGAGACTTCATTCATAAATAGTGTTTCTCCTATTTTTAAGTAAAAACTTAAAAATCCAACCTCTAAGTCCTTCTGTGCTATTGCACATGAGCAATATCCTAAATTGTGCAGGCTGAAAAGCCTCAGGAGTTTAAAGCTTATGTAGTTGTTGTTTAGGGGTCTCCTTATAATTTGAGAATGCCTGAAATTATCTTTATTTATACTGCTATTTTTGGCATAGTTTCATTTATTGTGGGTTAATGGTCAGGCTCTCATATGTGAATAACATTAAGTAATAGTTTCATTTATGGTAATTCTTTTGAACTTTATTCTTAATTAACCAGTAATTAAAACCATTCGGTGGTTTTTTTACAAGACTGCTATGATCAAATATATTACAATTCCCATTCTTATCCTGTGTCAATTAGCAATTTAGCAATGAAGATCCTAATTAATTTACTACCCCTACAGTATGATATCTTTCTACCACAGATCCATGATTAAATGTTCCTTGGAGATTGGCCTTATCAAAGAGCATAATTGAAGAATAAAGTTTATTGTATTATTTCTTGCAAACAGGCTAATTTATATACAATGTAAGGATTACTTCCTTTGCTTTAAGTTCTTTTCTGTCAAGTGTTGCAAAAAGATCTGTCTTATCAAATCTGTGTCTCCTTTGGTTAGTGTTTTTTTCCCCAGTTATTAGAGGTCCCACCCTGGATGGGTCTGAACTGTGGCTGAGTCCAAATTTGGTCTATGGGTATTTGAATGTTGATGTTCTAAAATGGCATGTTTAGAAGTGTGTGAGATGGATTATTTTTTCCCTCCACTGAGCCCAAAGCAGAGTTTAAGAGCAAATGAATTTCCCCTTCCAGCATTTCAGAGCCTATATCTGGGTTGGTAGAGAGTGGCAGTAATTTCTAAATAATAGTTTTTAGTATAAAATACAGAGATCTATTTGTTCCACTTCTGCCATGTGCTTTAACTTTTATCTGTTCTACAAACCACAACCTAAAGCTCTTTGTTAGCCATTGCTCTTAACAATTAAACATTTCAGTGATTGCATCTGAATGACTGATCATGATCAAGTGCAATGAGGGAAGCTGTGGCTGCTCTCAGTATGTTAACACAGCTGCTATTAAATATATTTAACTTCTAGATGCAAGGAGTCAGAAATCCGTGGCTGATCCCTTAGTTTTCACCTCAGTGAATCCTAAAGATCAGCGTTTGCAGTGAATGCATGTTAATCCACTGCTGCCAGCTGGTAAAGCACCCATGAATAATGGGAGATTAGAAGCAACTCGCCCTTTTCCCCAGAGCATTGATCTATGCTCATTCAGAGGCTGTGCCAGTTAGGGCTGGCACAGTTGTCCTTCGTAATGAAACTCTTGACCTAGGAAAATTATCCAGAGAGCTTTAGTAAGATGATCTCTGACAATATGCAAGTCACTGTAGCTTTCTCCAATTTCTGTGTGTGACTGCTGCAGCTCTGAGTTCCAGCCATAAGTTTTTACAAGTGGCTGTACAGCTGCAGAGATGACCTGGTGTCTGCCTGGTGCTATGTGTATCAGGGATTTGTTCAGCAGGGCTCTAGGAATCGTGGCACATCAGCTTCAGAGCTTGCTCAGCCTCTGAAGTCTGTTTGCTGTCCCTCCATCATATTAGTACTGTGGTGTAATTAGTCATACTGTATGCACACCTATCCTGCTCGTGAGAGACTGGCACGCTGTCACAGGAGATTAGCAGCTGCTTAACAGACTGTTTAGTTAACTAATGCATGGGGGGGGGGGGGAAATAGAGTTCTGTGTTATGAGGAAGGGGAATTGCACGTCCCTTATTAATATAGTAAAATGGTGTATTGATAATGACAAACTGTGAGGGCTAATATGCAGGAAATAATAAGCATAAACAAAGGCCATAAAGAATAATGACAATCTAACTAGTGCTTTAGACAGTTCTTTCTAAATATGCATGTAAAGTAGGGGATTCATTTAATAATATAATTTTTCCTTGAACACCTTTATATACCTCCTTCTGCCCTCTGCCTCTCCAAGTTTAACATAATCCTGCACTAGGAAAAATGTAAGCACACACATGCAGAGTAAGATTAAATATTGATGTGAAAATATTTTTTGTTAAATATTGTGCCATATTAATGAAATGTAGCTGTGTTTTGTGTCTTGGCTGTTGGTTGGAGAAATGGGAATTTGAGTATTTAGTTGTTAATAAATTGCAAGTTGGAACAATGTGTTGCATGAAAATGGAATCTGGCATTATAGGAAAGTTGACACTTCTGTACAACAAGAAATCTCTGCTGCAGTTGGTAGGGGTTTCCTATTGTTAGGATTTTCTCCAAGGAATCTCAACATTGTAGTACTGAAATGCAAACTGAGTAGATGCACCTATTGTGTCATGAGGCGAACAGCCACAAAACAAGTAGCTTGTGCTGAAGCATGTGCTTTAGAGGTACAATGTGGGGAAACACTGTCTGCTGCTTTATTCAAATATGAGACTTTACTTTTGGTTAGTTAATTGATCTTTAGCTTTTTCTTTCCTTGTAGATGCAACTACCAAAAATAGGGGAAAAATATGGTAGTGCAACGTAGGTATTCTGAGAGGAAAAAAGTTAGAGAACACAATTTATATAGTTTCCCAGACATTTCTGGAACTAATCAAGCCAAAATTTCGTCAGTATTTCATGCTGACTTTTTTCATTAGCATTTCTATTCTTGTTCCCTTATCTGCAAGCATTAAACTTTTCAGAGTAAGTGTTGTATGGCTGAAATGCTTTGTTGGTTCTTACGACATTTAGTCATTCCTCCATTTACTGCAGCAGTATCTTGCTAATTTAATAACCATCAATTTTGGACTATCTAATTTGAGATTGCATGACTGTAAATGTATTTGAATTCTCAAGAAGCTATTGACAAAATTTTCCCCTTAAAGGTGGAGCAATTTCAGACACAGGGCTCTTGTTTTCTGTGATGTCCAGCTTTCAGTAAGCAGTAGGAGTAGGTTTTCTGTGAAACAGAAATATTGCTTACTGCAGTACTCCTGCTTATACTGTTCAGGACATGTGCTGTCATTTGAAATACAAATGTACTCACACTTTGTTATACTTCATGTACTTTTTTCTCCTTTATCAAAATGGTTTGACAGAATTTTGATGAGATTGTTCGTTTGACAGGATAGTGCTATTCTTTTGATGTACAATGCTTTGCTGAGATTATGACTGTGCTTGGATTCTGATATATTTATCTTTGAAATAAGCTTGTAAGACATTTGTAAGTGAGAAAATGCTGATAAGATCACCAGAGTGAAGCATTTTGGTAAATTGATGGTATTTTTTACATTTGAACATAATCATGGTCCATCAGTCCTTTGGACTAAGAAAAGGTATAAACTGGAAAATAGTACATATAAAGGAAACTGAAAAAGACACAAATCTCAGCTCTATTTAAGCACTGGTCCAGAGTTAATCACATTAATAGCTCCAGAAAACCATCTGAAGACCTCTTACAATGAGCAGGCCCATGTGTCAGCTAAACAGTGCCAGCCTTATGAGGTACTTCCTATTTAATTGAAGGGTCACTATAGTGTCAAACTGGGCTTTGAAAGCTGGAAGTTCCACTAAAGTAAAGCTGATGGGTTGTACAGAACAGTTGTGTTTATTCCTTATCCACTGTTTGTGGAGGATAGTGCAGAATGTATTTTATGTAAGCACTACACTAATTTTGGGGCTGATCAAAGTGCATGTCCAGTTTGTCCTATGGGAGAAGCTTCTGAAGGTTGCAGTGCTTAACTGCTATTTTTGCTTCAATGTTCACTTTAGTAATGAACACAGCAGGAGCTCTGATAAAGCTGACAGGAAAAAAGAGAAAGTCACAGATCAGGAAAATGCTTGTTAGAGAATTTCTGGAGAATCTGAGCATATTCAAATCAGCAGACAGATGAATTTAACATGGTGTGCTCAGTGAACTGGTTAATTGGATCCATTTTCAGTTAATTTGGAGAACTCATAGAGGACAGGTGAGGTTTCAAAAGGACAAATACACTTGCAGCAAAGAAAAAGGAGACATGGGAATCATGGCCCAGTGAGTTTAATTACAAGACCTTAATTGTTCTAGAAAATCTTCTAAATAGGGATGTGAGTTTTGCCAGTATCTGGAGAGAAGAAAATAGTTGTGGAGAGCTGTAAAACTTTAGGTTTAAGGCAGAGAAATTCTAAATTTAGAGGCTTGTTGGAAGCTTTTACTGACATTTGAATTTTTCGGTGAAAATCCTTCTTGCCTCCCTCTCTCTGAAGTCATATATGGGAATCTTCAGTCCCCTGGGCCAGATGCTACTTGCTGTGAATAAATAGCATTAATATCATATTACGAGCCTTTTCAAATGATGGAGTTTGTTTTAGTTGGCTGATTATGCAAATTGAACCAAATCTTTGTGTGTTGAAAAATATCTGGGTTACCTGAGCCATGGAAAGAAAATAGATCCTGGCAGGGTTTTGGGACCACTTACTCAAATCAGTCGTGGAAAGACCAAGAACTAGCAGTTACCATTGTTATTAACTAAGTAGAAGAATTAATTAGTGTACATTGGAGACAGATTTTTAATCAAATGTAAATTTGAGAGAATTACAAATAGCGCAGGGTAAGGGTCTAAAGGCAGAAAAGAGAAACAGCAGAAACCTCAATAGTGTTTTATGGCAAATAAGACCAGGCAAGACTGCAAGATTGGAAACCACATTAAATGCCATCACATTGCCCTAGTTTCTGAACTTGAGGCCAGAGTGTATAGCAAGTACAAAGGAGATGATCTCAGTGCCAGAGCATTTCTGCACTCTCATCTGTTGCTCTGATAAAGGTGATGAGCAAACTACCAGCCTGAATGCAATTAATTTGGACCTATGTTAATTCCTTTTAATTGGGGCACAACTCCCTGTGCTAAAAATAATGATGTCAGCACTGAGGGAAGAGCCCTAGGCACTGGAACAGATAGGGAAGTGAGCAATGAATTTTCCCCCCAACACAGCATGAAATAAAGCAATGTCTTAGAAAAGACTGACAGATCTGAGATTGAAGAGGCAATGTTGATCTTCAGCAAGTGAGTATGTAAAACATACTTATGGATAAAGAACAGATTGGAAGATATGCAAGAGATTGCAATTATAGCAGCAGAAAAAAGTCTTTAACCATTATTAGGTTTAAAAAAAGTCATACACTTTGCCTTGTGAAAAGAAGGGAACTGAAGAAGAGTTGGAGCATAAAAGGGCAATGGTAAGTTTTCAACTGATGGTATTGTGATGAAAGATGATTGATGAAAGAACCCAGCTGTCCTGTAATTCATGCCCCTAGGAAAGTTCTTGTGCCTTCAGGCAGATAAAAAGAGGAGTTTGGCTCTGTCTGTATTATGAAGGCAGTGAATTTGACTTCTCATAGGACTAATGTTAAGAAAACTTCCTCTGAAAATGAGAGAGCTGACTCAGACAGAAGGTTATGTTTTTTTAATCCACTTTCTCAAAAGTGCTGGCATTTATGCATTTACAATATTATTGCAGTACTTCTGTTTATTATTAGATATCAACAATATAAAAAAGTTGTACTTTCCAAAGTGTATATACAGTGTTTCCCATGAGATGAACTAATCCTGATAAAGACCTTTTGAGATAAATAGCCTTATTTGAAAAACTTAATGCTTGCTGATAATTCTGCCTGAGTATATACCTCATGGAGTTGTTTGGTTGTTATGCTGCCTAATTATCTTATTGGCTAAAAACTTAGAAATAATTATTTAACTTTTTTCCAATTGTACTTCTTAGCCTAAGGGTAGACTGTGGACCCTGTGTTGCCTGGGACTTTTGTAAAGTAAGATTTGCAACAATGAAAGTGTTTATCTGCTGTAGTTTGGTGACAGCTCAGAGATGTTGGGAGGTGTGGGGAACCAATGTAGAAGGTGATTTAGGTGCAAAAACTCTTGAAGGCTCTATTTGGCATAAAGTCTAAAAGACACAGCACAGATGAGAGGAAATTGAAAGCTGGGGAGTTCATGTGTAAGTCTTCAATGAAGAATGATGTGAACTTCAGTAAAGTTTTCAAAACAGCTTAATTTTTTTTGGAGTCTGAATAAACCTGTGCTCATAACTCCACATATAGGGTCCCTGTGGGATCAGAAGTGAATATGCAATGCAACACAAATCCCTGAAGTCGGAGAGATTACCACTCAGGTCTTTATAGAAGAAGTTGGACAGTATGATGCTGGGAAATATACTACATGAAAAGCAGCACAAATTGTCCCTTAAAATCATTAAGCTTGTAGTTTGACAAATAATAGCAAGAGGTGAATGTTCACTGCTGCAGGCAAGCACCTGTGTTCCTATTACAGAAAATAGCAGGCACATCCTGGATCTGCTGATGTATAATATTGAAATTGAAGGTCTTTGAACAACATTACTTGAGTTACATGACCTTACAGTCTGTGCACAAACAGCAGCACGATGGGTTGTGTGCTTGTGGAAGTTGCCATGGGCCCAAGACAGTGCAGTGACCCCAGCTACAAACATGAGGGACATCAGCAACCTCATGTTCCCTCACAGGGGCACCTTTCTGCTCCCTCTCCACCTCCTGACGTTCTGGGGCCTATGCCCCTCTGAAAAGCATACAGTGCTTTAGAGCAAGGCTTGATTAAGTGGGACTGAAGTGGCATTTCTGGATGTCCTTCAGACACTGTTTCATTGCTGAGTAAAGTGACTTGGGTTGAAGAGCATGTAGGAAGCATTTTATGACATGCACACCTCCACTAAAGAAGATTACATTATCTGCTTCCTGTTTCTAATGGGCTGTACAATGACTTGAAATAACTTGGATGGCATTTAATTGGATTTTTTATGAATAAATTGCAAATGAAATTATGTAGGTGAGAGATTTGAATATTCTTAGCCAAAATGTTTGCCTCTGAGGCTCCATATTTAAATATTTCTACAGGAAACCTTAAACTTTCCATGCTGGAAACACTGAAGTGTGTTTGAAAGCAGAAGTCTTTATCAGTACACACCAGTGTAGAAAAATACATTACCTCACTTAAAACTGGAAAACTCTTGAGGATGGCAGGATCTGCATGAGCCTTCTAGATGAGAAAGCCTCCAAAAGAGACTATTACTGAAAGAATTTTGAAAGTACTGCTGTTTAAACAGGAGAGTGCTATCACCTGTTTATGTATATTGGAGATGGAAAAAAATCTTACTGCATTTAAAAGGACTACAAATATCTTTAATTATCTTATTCCATACTCAAATCTCCTGTTGTGCATGTATGCTATCAATAAAGTGATGATACTGCCATAGCAGGCAAGTTTTTAAACACCTATAGTCAATCACAAAAATGTATGCTGAGCTGCTGGTTGCATGTCAGAAAATTGTTGCTACTTTGAATTAGCTATGAAAGTAGACTGAGCTTTGGATTTAAATCTGTTTCATAATTTATGACCTTTTCTGAGAAGGGAAGAAGAAATCTTTGGGATAAAGAAAAACAGAGTTAAAAAATACTGTAAAAGTATGAAAATTATGGTGTCTTTAACGATCATAAAAATTTTCATGCTTTAAATCCTCTTTCTTGCTAAGCTTTATCTCCCACACACAAACTCCTCCTGAGGTTCTGCACTCCCATTGACTGTGCAATGCAGCACTTGGAGGCCTCCAGACAGAGCAAGCAGCTGTCTGTCAGGTAGACCTATGTTAAAAAGCAAGAATATGCAGAAAATGAAGTGTGAGGTTGATATGCCTATAGTAAAAGTGGTAGCCTAGCTTGCAATTTTAAATTTGATAGGAAGATAAGGAAGTGGGGAAATGCCTCTGGTAAATCAGCTTGAGTCTCTGTGCTGGTTGTGGTATTGCATGTACCATGTCTAAAAATCAACCAACACCTCAGAAATCTTGAGGTTAACACTATACTTGTATGTGTTTTGTACAACATTTTGTATAATGTGCTGGTAACCACAACTCCCTGCGAATATCTCTGTGGGAAACAGTTTCAGATATTGGTGGGATAATGAGGAACAGGAAGAAAATCCTCTTAAACTGTCAGATGTCAGTGATTTCCAAAAGAGCCATTAATGGCTGACCCTTCCAGTACCCAGTGGCTCTCTGGTTCTAAGAAGTCAACTTGAGCTATCTCTGGTGCTTGGTTTCAGAAGGTTGCCTTGACATTTTTAATTTAAATGTGAAATCTAACCCTTCAGTCTTGAGGGTCTTACAGGGAAGTTGAGTGCACAATCTGGTGGGATGTGGTGTTTGAGCTTTTGTCCTAGAAGAGAGAGAGGAAGGGCACTCAAAGGTGAGAAGAATTCCTACTGATAAGTCTAACTTAGGTTGTGTTTAAATTTGCTTTACTTGTGGTCTTTTGTTTAATTGCAATTTGCAGCAGCAAGTGTAATTTTTGTCTTGCAGAATAAATGTTTGCTGTTTTGTAACCAAGCGTGCTTTTTGTTATATGGGCATAGTGAGTTCATTTGAAATGGAAAATCTCAGGGTTTTCTGCTCCCATGGATGCATTGCATCAGAAAAAAAGCAGATGTGCCCAGTCTGTGTGAAGCAGACTGTGAAAAGGACAGTGTCCTAACTGGTGGGCAGATGTCTTTTTTCTAGGTGGGAATTCCCTCTAGCTGGCTCAAATCAGCACTCAGTCTTCAAAGAGCAGATGGTAGAGAGGCGTCCCACGGTGTGGATACAGCCAGGGTAATTGCAGTATCTTTTTACAATGTAACAGAGTTTCTAGAACGAAAGAATATACAAAACCTTTTGAGTTGCTTTTTGGTGTCAGGAGCTGTCCAAGTGAGATGTTTGTCCTGCTCCCAAAATGCAAGGGATTGAAAAGTGATTCTCCTAACAGCTGGTCTAACTGAATCAGGAAAATGTTTCCCTTCCCCTAGTAATCAGAAGTTGCAACGATAACTGCTGTTCCCTAGGTTTCTGCTTCTCTTCATCCTCCATGGCCAAAGCACTTCATCCAACTTGACAAATTGCAGCTTTTCAGTAAAATGGAAGGAGAGAGTAGGGTCAAGCCTGTTGACACTGCTGTTGCAAGAAGGCCCTCAATACAGTTAGTCTTTTCTACAACCAAGCTTGTTTGGGATGTGCTCCTTATCCCCCAGGATAGGGTGGCACCCACAGTCAGAGGAGCAGAAGAAATGTGGTTCAGTCACAAACACAGAATCTTCACTCAGGCTGCTCTGAAAACAGAGCTGAAGCTTGAGGGAGTGTAAGAGAATTTCACATAAAAAACAGACTTGGAAAACCAAACTGAATCCCCTCTGAACTGTTCTGCTCCTATTCAGAAAGAGGCCCCTCAATACCTGCTAATCGGTACAAGCTCTACAAAGTGAGGTGAAATCACACCCTGGAACTTGAACAAGGCAGAGTGAAATAGTTCACTGCTGGTGTTCCCGTATTCCTCTCAAGGTAAACATATGAATTAAATTCTTACACAGTAAAATTATAGGGCATTCCACATCAGGACAGAGCTATATGAGTCCTGGCAGGGCAATCATGGAGGCTGAATTTCTAAAGGAAAGCCCCCCTATGTGATTCCTGGCAGGACAATCACAGTGTTTGAAATCTCCAGCCGTGAAAAACTGCATAATACGAAACTATCAAAACAAATGATATTCCCAGCATGACAAACATAAAGGGGGCATGGAAGCTTAAACTGTATTAGTAAAACCTTGCTCAAGTTGGCCTTTGGCATGAAAGAAAGAAGCTGCCATTCAGTTATTTGGCAAGGGCAAAACTTTTTAAGTTGAATTGCTGAGAATAATAACCTTTCTTTCTAGGATTAAACTGCAGATTAGAGCATTGGCCATTTAGAAATTTGCTTGAAAAGGGTATCTCTGAATACATCTGAAATCCCTGGAAAAATAAGGTGGTTGCAGCATAGGATATGGGAAAAGAGACAAAAGGCTGGTCCATTTCCTCAGGACCTTCCTGGGAGCTATTGAAGCAGCCTCAGAAAATGTCAACATGGCGTTTTGATTGTGTTCAAGGTTGTAGTCTATCAGGATGGTGTTTATGGTCAGAAAAAGAGACTGTATAAGAACAAAACTATTGAAGTGCCCACCTGGAGCTCAAAGAAAAGTCTTGTGTAGTGGAAGGAAGTGACCTGACAGATGTTTAACTTGATTAAGTTCTGTTGATTTTGGGTTCTTGATTTTCTGGTCCCTTTTTCCTTAAGTGAGGTGCCAGCAAAACTGCAGGAAGACACCTCCTTGCTAGTGACATGTCAGCATTACATAGGTGTAATCCTTCCTAATCCCTGTTTTAGTAACTGTGATGGAACTTGGTAGCTGTGTGAGATCTTGTTCTTGTCAAGGTTTGTGCCTTATCTGTGTGCTGTATCTCACCTTTACCACAAACTCAGAGTCTGCAGCATCATTTTTGCTGTGCTAGGTAGTACAGCATCCATAAAGATGCTCGTCTTCTGTGAGTAAAGGGTTTGTGGTGGGATAATCATGAGGAAACATTTAAAATGTGAACAAGGAGGCAGTGGAGTTATGCAGACTTGTCTGAGAATGTTGCTTCACACGTGGGACTGCTGCTGTGAGAACTGTATATGCTGCAGCATGTGCATAACCCTGCTTGGTAGCAGCTCGGGCGGATTCTGGCTGGGTGCTTTCCCTGCCACTTGTGCTTCTCTGCCAGCTCATTGTCTCCTGTGATGTGTGGCTGTAGAACTTATTCATGTGTGTGACCCATCAGCGTGTGCCACAGCTTGATTGTTATCAAATGCAGCATAAGTGGGGGGGGAATGGTCAAGAACTGTTTCTATTTCATGAAACAATGGATTCCTGATGAGTATGACAACTGCAGTGAGAGAGCTCAAACAGATCATCTTGCAGAAAATGAAGATTTTAAATACTTTCACTAAGCCTAGTAGTCAGCATCCCTGCTATTTGTCTGAAGGCAGGCAGGTCAGTAGAATCAGCAGATGTACTGTATGGAGACCTTCTGCCCTCAATTCAGGAGCATCAGGTCTTCCAAACCAGATCTTTTTTTCTTTCCAGGACACAGTCAAAATAAGATGTGCAAACTTGCGTGCAGGCTTTGAGGAGAGAAGGCAAATTGGTGGAAAAAGTCTGAACTTCTTTTAGAACTTACAGCTTAATGAGAGTTAAATTCACATTGCTCCCTGATGCCCTTAAGGTTCTCAGGCAGTAATTCCATGTCCTTTCATATGTGGTGGGTGAATGAATAATGAATGCTGGAGTTCCATGACAAAGAGTAGAATGATGTTTCCTTGAAGCAAAATTGAGACTGCATTACACCTGCCTCAGGCTCTCTAGGCAGAGAGGGAGGCTGTGGGGGTTTTAAACTCTAGAGATGAGAAGTGTCATATTAGAAAGCAGTGGTAGGCCTGGAGCCATCTAACAGGTTTGAGTGAAACTTCCATGTGCTGCCAGAGGAAGAAATGAGGTAATCAATCCAGAAGTGTCTGCTTCTATAATTTCAGAGTTGCAGCAGCTGCCTTGGATTAAATCCTCATAATCTCTTCACTACAGGGTTGATTTAATTTTTTCATCGTGATCCCTTTTGCACTGTGGAGAAAGATTTGCACTGTACATTGGGGAAAATTTTCTCTTGGAATAAGTTCTTGCTATGCTCATTCTCCAAAGTGACTAATTTGGGGCACTTTACTGGGGGTATTTTAAAAAAATGCCTAATTTCTCTCTTTATCCAAAAGGGAATTATCAGGTGTATAAGCAAAATTATGAAGGATGATAACCTCTAGTAGGTTCATTCCAGGGTGCCATTGCTACCTAATTCCTAATTCTCTGCGTGTTTCAAGACAATGATAGTCAACTTCTATATCTTGCTTTCTCCCAGTGAAGAGTCTGGGTGGCTTTATGCTCAGGGGGAGGGGAGGTCTTTCTCCTACCAAATGCCTCTTCTCTCATGCCATACTGAATGAAGATTGTAGCAGAATTAGAGATAGTATCTATTCTTACTAAGGCTGCTTGTAGTTGACCCATTTTGTCTTCCTCTTCATCCTGCCTGTGGAGCTGTTGACTCATGGGAAAAAAGCATTCCTCTTGCCCTCTGCCAGAAGTGGTGGTGTTTTTGTTTTTTGTCTTTTTTTCTGGAGGAACTTTCTACTGCAAGTAAAAGACTCCAAGCTCTTTTCAGTGGTGTTTGGTTTTGTTTTTCCATTTTCAACAACCAAGTATAAAGATAGATGCACCTAACACTTTCAGTGTAGCTTTAGTTTTCTGTTTAAGAAAAAAAAGAAATGAGAAATTAACTGTGAGGGAAATAAGAAAGGCAAAGAGATGATGAGTGAAATAGACTAGATGGGAGATCTTGATTGTCTTCTCCTTATTCCTTTTCTGTTACCTGTGTAAGGTTTGTAAGTGACACTGAGCCATGAAAGTGGTTCCCATCTACCTTGTGGTTGTCTTTTCTTAGTACCTGTGGTCAGCTGGCTCACACTTTGGAGTGATGCTGGTAAACTGGACAAGGTCAGTTTGCCACTCAGGAGGAGAGTTTGCCACCTCACCAGTTTGCTTGATGGCTTGATGTAGAGCTGATCTTGTGCTAGCAATGAAATATGCAATTGACAATGGAGTGGAACATCTGATCAGGCTCTGTGAATTGCAGTAATGGTCCAATTGGTCCAGTGAGAGGAGCAGAATGCATTTTATTTCTGCAACTGGTTTTGTACACAGTTTTTCACAGATCTTACTGCTTGATGCACTGCTTAAAGAGACTATGCAGTCTGTCATGGAGTCAAATGAGGGCAAAGCCCTAAAAAGTAGCCAGCCAGAACGTTAAATGAAGAATGTGCATGGTTGGATGAGCAAATAGCAGACTGGTGGAGGGTTGTTAGATACAAATCTGGTAGACATTAGGCTGTGATGCAGAAACATAGCTTCTATCTTTTGGTGAATATTTGCCATCTCTTCAGTCATCCCATCACCTCCATCTTAGCCAGGCACACAAGAACTCCCTGTGGGTGGCAGAGCATCACCAGCAGCATTGTGGTGCTCTTAGAATGAGAGCTGAGTGAATACATTCAGCTGTAATTGTAGCATTGGGCTGCTTCCTGTTCGGGAGTGCTCTTGTGTAGCAGGAGAGATTGCCTGAAACACGGAATGGAGATAACAAAACTATTGCCTAGTGGTGGCTGCTCTTCACTTGTGTCTTTCAAAGTGCTCCTTGACAAAGGAGAGCAGTTTCTTAGTGTAATTCAAACCAAGCAGCATAATTACAGTGCTTGGGGTTTTGGCTTGAAGGTCTGAGTGAAACCTGACATTGCTCTGCCTGAGTGCAGACTTCTGGGCAGGTAGTGGCACTGTGCAACATGTTTTTGTGTGTTAGTTTGGTTTTTTTTTTGGTTTTTTTTTTTTTTTTTGTTTTGTTTTTTGTTTTTAAGTATAGAGTAGCCAGTGTTTTATAAAGGACTTCATTCAGTAGATGAGCTCTGGATGGAGATTGTGTATAGTGTTGTTGAGATAGAGAGGCCATGTGGTTGAGCCAAAGCAGAACTATTTATTCTTAAGCTGTTTAAGAACAAATGTCCAGTCTGTTGCTAATAACCAATTCCCACATTTTCCCTAGTAGCTTGTCTTATTGTCTGTTTGTTGTGGTGGTGAGAAGTTCCCAGTACTTCAACTCAGCTTTTCCTAGTGCTTTTAAGGGCTCTGTTTATTTTTCAAATCTTGTGGTTAATGGTTGAATTTGCTTTAATATTCATTATAACATCATCTAATGTATTTATACTATGTGCTTGTTTCTGTTTGGTATTAAGATTTTCTTTGGCTAATTATATTTGTCATCCAATAACATTTCCCCCATTTCTTTTAAATACAATATCCTAAAGTAAAACTAGTACTCCTCGAAGAGCTAGCAAGTCCAGAAAAGAATATTATCTTATTACCATAAGTGATTTTATTAAACAAATGTCAGCTCTGTTGTTAGCATAAACTTTCCCATTAACCCCCCCCCGCCCCCGAATATAAAGGCCTCTGAGATGCTTCTTTTTCTTGAATTCACCCACCTTCCTCTAAGTAAATTTGTTTTTAGAGATTTTCTGTGGAAACCCTTTTCTACAAAGAAGGGATACCCAGCAGATTCAGCTCCTCAGTGAGAAGGTGAGATGGGTAAATAGCTATCACTTCTGGACCAAGCCTGTATGTGACTGAGTTTTGTGTCTCTTGCAGCCTGTTGTAGAAAAATGGGGAGTTACTGAGGGTTCAGAAAGTTTCCAGTTTCAAATGTACCTCATCAGTCTATATGTGCACTAACTCTCTCTGCTACAATGATAACGGGATGCTGCTTGTTCCTTGCTTGCATATGAATCTCTTGCAAATGACTTGATCTCTTGCATTTTCTGTAATCCTCTGCTTTTAACCTTGTTCTTGTGTTCTGTTGCTTTGAGGCAGAAAGAAGGAGCTCTTAGTGTTCCTAATGCAAATACAACTTTTGAGTCAGAATTCAAGGATTGTGAAAATAGTTTCTGCAGTGGGCGCAGCTCCTGTCTCTGCCAGCAGTACTCTCTGCTTACTAAGCCGTCCCTGTTTTGTCACCTGAAATTGTTTTCTCAGTGTTCAGTTTCAGTAGGAAATCAGCTGTATGGGGAAGACACAAGAGTTATAAAAGGTTTAGGAAACCCCTGCAGATCTACCCCCATTATATTTTTCACTCTTTATCTGGAGAACCTGATTCATCTCTGTCCTATTGCTAGGTTATTCTGTGACCTTGGGCAAATTGGCTCAGAGTTTTGTTCCCTATCAGAGGTGAAAAAAAACCCCACCAAATAAAACTTCTGCCTCAATAGTGGCCCTTTTCAGTCTCAGGCTGTAAGTGCATGGGCTCTGAAGCATTGCCTCTAATAACAGTATCTAGACTAATACTACCTTTTGGAAATCATCCCTCAAGAGAAATCATACATTTAAGAGGTACCTATTTTTCTCTTTTACCTACTGTCTTTAGAGAGAAATGAATGTTATCTTTAGGTGTTTTGAGAAGTCTTTTTGAGAACCCAAAATTTGAGATTTATGAACCTTTTTGCTATAACAATTAGCTAGGCCAGGCTAGTGCATTAGTAGGCTGGTGGTGCTGCTCTTCGATGGATGGAGGCACTGAGCTTTCTGCTTTGGCCCTCAGAATGCCTCCAAAAGCGTGTGCCAACAGCCCATTGATGCACAGCCTGTTGTGGCTCATTGTTGCGTTCAACACACGGACGATTATTACAAAGGTAGGTTATTTGTTAGCAGGATTTTCCGCACTGCTGCTTGAAGAATTTTAACAGCATCCACTAAACTCCCCAAAGTATAGTTCAGAATGAATAAAATTCTGCTTGATGATGTTTACAAGAGTCTCAGTGCCCACTGCTGATGAGTCATGGAAAACAGCGTATTCCTTTGACTCCTGGCTATGTGCATGACGTGCTCAATTATTAGCTGTGTGGGGCTGTGCTTTACAATTGGCAAGTTGGTTGTTTTTATTTTAATCTGCATCCTAATTCAGATGTTTTAATTTTGTAAGGAAAATAAAGACAAACTTAGCCTCTGTAGCTGCTGTCTTGCAGCTGTAGCACCTCAGGGCTTGCCAGCTGAACAAATTGCCCTCCTGTTTTTTCTTGACCTGTTGTTTCTACCCTCCTCACTCATATGGATTTGTGCAGTGACCATTACTACCAAAGTCTCATTAGATCCTTTATCTTCCTTTGTTTAATGGGTGTTCAGTCGTTTCCCACTGTATCTACCCTTCAAATGACTGGTTCATTTGCTTTTCACTCTTCTCATATTGGCATGCAGAGCTTTCATGACAGCTGTGTATCTCTGGGGCCTTATTCCAGCTTGGACATTAAGTCATAAAAACAATACTTCTGTGCATGTCTGAAAAGGATATGCTATGCTGGAGCTTTGCTGCAATATCTAACCTTATCCAGCACAGCTTTTCCATTTAAAGCAAACAAAAAACCAACTTTAAATTGGAACATCTGAAACCTTAAATTCATTGGAGGTTTCTCTGTTGTTCCTTAAGACTGACCAAATTTTGATCATCCAAGACATTAGAAATTGGCTGGGATGTAATTTATGTTTAGGGGGTACTGGTCAAGAATGCAAGTATGTGTCTTCAAATTTTTCATGTTTCACTGCTAAGCATTTGGAATTTAGCTGAAGGGAGTATATTAAAATCTCTGAAACCCAAATGCTATGATTTTTCCCCCTCCCAGCTCTGTTCCAGATTACCTAAATAAACTGCAGTCTGCTGAATTGGCAATTTCTGTTAAGCACCTAGAAGATGATTAATGTGTTATGAATAATGTCATGATAGCTGCCTGAAGGGCGTCTCTTCCTCATGAATAACAACAGTGTGGTAATGTGCCAGAATCAAAAATATTAACTTCATAGCAAGCTTTATCAATGCTAGCTCACTGAAAGCAGGCAATATGTCTGAGTTGCTAGCTTCCAGCTTTTAATTAAGGCAATTAAACAAAAATAAATCTATTCTTTTCCCATTTATTTATAGATTTAATTACCAGTAGTTAATTAGGCTACAAATCTATAAATATATACTACTGACCTCATGGTTCCAAATGGGAATTATATTTTAGCTTAAGATTGATTCTTGGTAAATAAAGTAATTTTTCAGTGTTGTTCCATAGCTTGAGCTTTGCAATACAATGGAACCAAACTCTTAATCTTCCTCAGTGTGTCCTCAATATAGTAAATATAGTGATATTTATTTAGGTATTTATAATTGCTCAGTGTTGTTGTTTAACCCTGGCCAACAACTAAGCATCTCACAGCTGTTCATTCCTTCCCCCCTGTTGGGATGGGAAGAGCATCAGAAGGTTAATAGTGAGAACTCATGGGTTGAGCTAAAGACAGTGGAACAGGTAAATCAAAAGCCTTGGATTTTTAGAATAGGTTAGATTTGCAATATCCAGCCTGTGGTAATTGCCCACCGCTGGTCTACCTATAGCTGCAAACCTGTAAGGATGGGTTCCTTTAAGCATGTTTTTAAAACCTGGTAAGTTATTAAATTAAGGGTTATACTTAAACATATTTGAGCAGGAAGAGAAGCAGTGATGAATATGTATCACTTTATGAGTAGGTATGATAGGTGAAAGTGGTATTTAAATACAGCTGTAAGATTTTGGCTGTGGATGGGATGTATTGCAGCCTGTCTGCTGTGAAACTCTTTGAGGTGTGGTGTGACACTGTCAGTCTCCAAAGGCTGCTGTGGTTTACACCCTGGTGTAACTGCCCCTAGGGCACTTTATGACAGCTCAGAGAATTAAGAATATAATTTAATTGGGTAAAAGGGAAACCAGGCAAGAGAGTTGATTTTTAGGGCACTGTGGTGCTTGCCCTGTAGTGCAAGCCCAGAAAGCTTTCTTTTAAAAGAAAAAAATTGAATAAAAGGATGACATAATATTCCATACAAAATCTGAAAATGTTTTGCAGAATGAGCCTTCAGTATAGCTATATACTTCACCCTACCTAATGCTCTCCCCTTTCAAAATGACCTTTTGAAATACTTCATGCATATTTACAGACAATTTTAGAAGCATTTATTGTTAAGTTTTAGTATGTAAAAAATAAAATTTCACTGACTTCCATGGGACCATGAAAATAAAATCAATATCGAATGTTGTTAAACACCTGTCTTTTAGTAAGCTTACTAAAATACACTTTCCCTCTGAGCCACAGATGTACTTACTTAGACTTAATTCTCATCTTCTGCTAATCTGCTGTGTCTGCTTTGCCATAATGAAGATAAGGAGTGATCTATAGCCTTCCTAAATTTCTGTGGGAAACAGTGATTGGAATCTAATCCTTTGTACAGATTTTAAGAGAATACTAGAGTTTGCTAAAGTGTTTTATGATAAGGTGTGTTTTCTTCCTGTTATTGGGAATTTAACCAAATTATTTCTCAGAGTTCAGTGGCTCCTAAAAATGTCTATAAATATAATTTTTTTAGATTTTTATTAAGTATCGACTCCAAAACAGCATTCTCCTTTTCATTCCAATATGGACAGAGCATTCCCTCCACCCTGAAAGTATTCAGAAGGGAGAAAAGCAGGAAAAACATTTCTGAGAAATTACATTGATTTTTGAAGAAAAGATTGAACTATGTTAGTCTGTGGACTGTGCCACACAGAGCAAAGATTAGCCCTTGCTTGAAAACTCTTCATCCAAGGGGTGAGATACTAGAGAGAGAATAACACAGCGCCAAAAGGAAGCACAAGATGACAGAAGGATGGTATTGCTCAAGGTGTGGAAAACTTGCTGTCTTGAGAGGGCTAAGCCTAAGCAATGTCAGTTTTAAAAAGAATTATGCAGATGCATTTGATGTCTAGTTATAGCTGATGCTTAGAAATGGACAGGGTAGATTTCTCTAACACAATTTAATTTGATAATTGATCACTGAACAATAGCATAACATTTTTGTTGCCAGACAACAGGTAAGAGGAGAATTTATGTATAATCTGGTCCTGATGTGTTGCTTTTTCTCCCCAACTCCCACTGGCTTAGGTGAAAATTGAAGGAAATTCCTGCCTTTCAAAACTGTCTTTAATTAGCTCAACCTGTTACCTAGTGGCACCCATATTGTGGCGATCCTTTTGAAATAAAATATTAGAGTATTTTTACCATTTAGTCTTTATAAATGACTGAAAGTGTTAGTATAAACCCCAGAAATCTGGTGTCTGCACCCAATGGCATAACTTCTTTGGGATTTCAGTAGATGAAGTCTGCATATGACAGGATTTTAAAATAAAAGGTTTTACAATTATTTTAACCTAAATATTTAAGTGATATTTGACTGTAGGCTAACCAGATGTGTATGCAGCAGGGCATATAGCCAAGTTGTTAAAAACCAGAACCTACACACTCTGTCCAGGTAGATTGGAATATGTTTTAGACACTTCACTTTTTCTGTAGGCATTGAGTTGAGAAGGTTTGGAGCTCTGAGCATGTGGAAGCTTCCCCCCTTTGATGGCAGCTGATGGGCCATGACTGAAAAAGGAGAGAAGCTTGACCTAAACAAAAGTGTAATTTTCTGTAAAGTACTTAAAAGGAATGCTGCCTAAGGCAAAATAGAGAGAACCAAAGCAATTGAGTCCAGGACTAATATCCACAGCTAGTAGTCTTATTGATACTCTGTGGAAGACTGTATGTCAATGTTTGCCTGGTGGAGCTCAAGGAACAGGACACCTATGAATTTGTGCTGGGCAGCTACAGAGGAAGCTGGATTCTGAGTAGAGATTTGTAGTGCTGAAGGCAAAGAAAAAACAGGTCACAGCTTTAGTCTAGGCAAATGTGAAAAGAATCACACTCTAAGAAAAATATTCTCCTGTGTGGTTTAGGAGTGATGTTTAACTTGTGCAAAACATGGAAAGCGAAGAGACTTTATTCTAGAACTATAAGATGTTGTATAGCAGTTTAGTATTCCCAACTATGGATACCTACCTTGAATTTCGTTTGGCAATCTAAAAAATAGTCTTTGGTGTTAAATGAGAAGTAACAATGCCTTCTTGGCAAGGTGTGGTTTTTTTGTGAGCTAAAGCTATTCGAAGAGCACATCATATTTTGTCTTCAGGGAAAATGTATTTCTAGTCTGAATCAGTCTAGCTTCAGCTTCCAGACATGGTGTTTTGCTGTATTTTTCTTGTATGTGGTAAAGAGCCATCTATTGTCAGGAATTACTTAATGGTACTGACAGATCTTGATTGAATAACCTTTAGCTCTGCTTTTTAGTACATATTTCGTATTGATCTGTCTGTTTTGCATGATTCTGTTTTTTCCCTTTTTAAACTCTGACTTTTGTCAGTATGCCCAAATGGAGATGCCAGAAAGGGCAGACTAGATGCATAAAATAGTGTCAAAGAGAATTTTTGATAAGATTCTTACTTATGCAAGTCTGCAAATCTGCCACCAATATGTAGTGTCTTTGTACATACATTCTGTGTATGGATTGCCATTAGGTTTCCTTGCTGGGTAATAGTGTATCTTTTTCTTCTATTAAAAAATTTTTTTTCTTTCCTTCCTTCCTGACTGCAGGCTATGTTTGACCTTTGTGGAAGAAAGATGAAGTCTGCCTATTAGCTTGATTTACTGTACATGGTGATTTGCATAGTTTTTCCATGATACTTTGTTTCAGCCCATTACATTTGCTCATACTCAACGGTAAAATTTCCTGGGCCTGTAGTAATGACATTTGCATTAGTATAAAGTGGAAACTAAAATATTTTTAATTAGAGGAAAAAGAAATGCGATCCACAAATTACATCCTGCTTCAATCTCTTATACCTCATTATGAGACACAAAGTACAACATTTGATCTGGACATCTTCCCTGAGTGCAGTGTGAAAGGTAATTTGGAATTGAGGGCTAGTTTTCTCTAGAAAACTCCAAATTGCTGGCAGCTGGGTAAATACAGAGTGCTTCCATGATACTGGCACCTTGTAGTGCAGTGCTGACTGGGTATCCTGCCTTTAAGTAGCTGAAATGTATTAAATGATCCCTGGTAAAACTTGAGAGATACTGTGACAATTCCCACTAGTATTGGCAGCCTTGCTCCAAACTGAAACTATCAGGCATTGATTTATTTCAACCTGTGGCCATTTGGCACCTCTTGAACAGCCCACAATGTTGGCTTATCTGAGACCACCCAAAGACAGACAGACAGACAGATGCTACACTCATCTTCCAGAGAGAGATAAATGGAAGGGCTGCATTCCAGTAAGAAATCTGGTTGCAGTGCTTTGTCTGTTGTACTTTGTGGCTAAGCTGAGACAAAGAAGGCAGAAGGAAAATCTTTCATGTGAGCCAATCAAAGCAAGAATCAAAGCAAAATCTTCAAGCAGTGGCTGAGCAAAGAACATCAGAATTTTGCCCCTTCTGTTACTGTGAGTTCTGCTCACCTGCCCTGAAGATCTGATTTGTAGGTCTTTAGGGCTGGTGAGAGCTAAAAATCTCTCATATTAAAAACAGTAAATCAGTGAAGAGTGGAAAGTGTATTCCTCCTATTCCCAAGGAAAAAGTTGCCCTTGTTGAAGGGATGATGTAGCACTGCTCACTACACTAATAATATCTTTGTAAAAGGTTTAAGAGCTCTGTAACCTCTACACAAAGAAGTGTGGTCAGAATGTGATCTCTAATGACAGAATGAAAGCTCTAATATGTGCCCAAATAAGCGTGGCCAGAATATGATCTACCATTACACATATATTTGGAACTGGAGGAGACATTGGTCTCACATGGCTTCCTCAGGTGTCAGATTCAATGGGTACTTGTTAATTTCTTATTCCATTCAAGATATCAGGGCAATTATTATCAATCATGCAGTTGTTTTCTGTATTTTTTCAATAGGCAAGAGGTAGTTGGGATTTGTGAGTGCTGATGATTCTCATAGCGCTGCTAATCACATGGTGATCTTGTCTTCCTAGCAGAGGTTTAAAATCCACTGACCTGGCTGCCCCTCACATTTCCACCTATTAGTCTGTAAGAATATCAAGGTAATTTTTTTTTAGCTAATTTTGGGTAATTTTTTTTTCCTCTTGGAGGCTGTGTCAGATGGTCAGCAATTGTTCATGCGGAGAGGAATGTTCCCTGTTCAGCCAATTGTGGACATTAATGTAAAATAACATTTTCCTTGAATTGCTCCAAGTGTTTCTTCATCATAGTGGATATTTGTATTTCATGTACTGAATATGTGGAGCTGCAAGAGGTGCTTAAAAAACTCACTGTTGCCACAAGCATCTCTGTGACTAAGCAGCTGTCAGAGAAGGCTATTAAACCATATGAAGCCTGACACTTGGGCTTCCTGGAAATCAAATCAGGAGCTCTATCTGTGCAGCACTGAATTGCAGTCTTTACCTTGGTGACCTCAAAATTGTCCCAAGATGTTTTTAAGACGTGTTTAGTAAAGTGCATTTTAAATGATGGCATTAATCTCACTTCAAATTACTGAATTTGCTTATGCATCTTCAAGCCACTCTTCATTACTTCAGTGGTTAGCAATTGCCCAATCCTTTTCAAGAAATGGAAACATTTGACTTGGGGTGGGAAATGTGGTTAGATCCCTGGGTCTGTTTGTGGAGTGTTTGTTTGTGGAGTGTTGTTTTTTTCTTCTGGGAGATGAGATGCCATGAAAACAAATAGGTCACTGCAAATTCCATATTCCTAGAGCCTTTCTGATTCTAATATATTTACCCTTGAAGCACACTTTCAGTAAGGCTAGTACACTTACCTAGTTTCAAATTATAATATTTAGGGCTGAATGGATTTTGAGAGCCCTTTTTTGCCACAAAAGATCTGGTATTGCAGGATTGCTTTATGAATATGTGATTGCTTCTCTAAATCACTTTTTTTTGGGGGGGGGGGGATAATGGGGAACCCTAAAGTAAAATTTTCTTTATCCCCTTAACTCTACCTCCACTACAACTTAAATGTGGCTATCTTTTAGTGATCAAGAGAACAGTTGCCTTTGCCTTAAGTAGATGTTATATTTTTCTATAATATTTGAAATAAATTTTCTGCACTCAAGCCCTTATTGAATAGTTTAACGGTAGTGATGTCCTCTTTGTGTAGCCCAGCTGTAATCAATGGTCTTGCAAAAAGTTAAAGGTTAGGCGCTTGAGAAGATTGCCATGATTTCATAAGCATGGCCCATACTGGTTTTTGAAGAGCAGTGATTTTAAAATATATAATTTTTGGAAACTCACTAAAATTCAGAGTGAATAATGGTAAGGGAGAATGCTTCTGAGAAAAAGATTCTGGAGTCCTGTGCTATTCTTTTATCTTTATATGTTGTGCTACTACTGCACTGTGGGATTTTTTTTCTCTCTCTCTCTAATACTTTTGAAAATCAGACAAACTGAGGCTTTTTGTAAATGACAATAATTAAGGTGCATGTTGGCATACTATTGTGGCTTACAAAAGGTGCATTGGGTTTCAGATAAATTTTTATAATTGTTCTTGTCAGGGTCAGCTGAAGAGCTGCTTCATGTTCCAAGGACCTGATCCCAAAAGCAATGAGTAACTGTTAGCAGCTATTTGTCTGAAACAGAATGGAAAAGAACATCTATGCAAATGAAAGAGCACTTCTTTATTCTTGGAAACAGCTGAGAGCTATGTAGACAGATAATCATCAAAAGCCATATCAGATAGAGGTGTAATTTCTGGCTGGCAGTTCAGCTTGCCTCTGCAAGCTGTTATCTTGGTAGTTTAAAACACAGGGAGTTTTATAGTGCTAACAGCTGTCTTGGTCAGGGGTGTTTGTGTGCTACTTCTATTAGCAAAGCATATAAAGAAGGATGTGGTTATGCTGGGCTTATAGCTAACTAGGAAAAATAACATTCAAGAGTTTGGCCATGATATACATAGCACTCTGCTACTTTTTCTCAACTACCACTCAATTTCAGGTGTTGGGTACAGCATTTAATCAAGATGACTTTAGGGATGGTACATAGAAGTTTTAACAAAATATCATTGAGAAAAACTAGAGAAAATGCTTTAGCTTATTTATTTGAAGCAGTAATGCCCAACATGCCAGCTCACGGAGTGCTTTTTTAGGCAAATGTCCTCTGTCAGGCTGTCATTGAATGACTTTGTGTTTGAACAGCAACTCTAATCCATCATGCTTGACTCAGCCAGGGAGAAGCATACAAAATAAAAAGCATAGAAACGTTCTCAACCAGTATGTATAGGTACTTTTAAGTATCTGTGCACAGAAAAGCACCTTTACTAGGGGGGAGTCCCTCATGGCAATACATAGAATATCAAGGTTTTAGTAGGTGACTGTTTAAAGTTACATGTGGAGCTCACTTGAAGTTTTAGAACAGTGTAAACTGTAAGACAAAGTGATGGCACCCAGCATGTGGAAAATCAGGAGGGATCCTTCTGAACTTTTTTTAGACTGACTTATTAAGAGATAAAATTCCTACAAAATAAGGAATACCTGTCCAGAATTGCTGCCTTTTTTATACGTGAAACCTGAACTTATGATGCGGTCTTGATTCTAGAAGCTGTATCACCCAGTGCGTGTCCCTTCCCCACTAAAACACCCTATTCATTGTAATTAAGGTCTTCATGTCATAAGAAACAACCAAACATCTCAAGGCACTGTGTTATGCAGTTTACATGCTTAGTGTTACTCTCACTCTCGGTTTCTAATAGGTGCAACTAAGCCATGTCTGCCTGGAGTTGCACAGGCACTCAGTCTCTTAACTTTTGGTCAGTTGTAGAGCAGCTTGGAGGAAAGTTGTTGCCTTTCAAGTCCAGAGATCACTTGTGGTCAAGTAGCATTCCATAAAGTGGAAAAACTGAGCTTTACAATGCCAGAGTTTTAACATGGTTGAGGGAACTGACTTGCAGGCAGGCAGCGTGACTGCCAGAATTGTCTTTGCCTTCCTGTCCTGGTTTAGGGCAAATATTTAGGAGGAAACCTCTGGGGGGGTTTCCTCTAGGAAGAGTCGATTCTAATCACCCTTCCCCTTACAGGTCCGGGAAGAATTTCCTTACAGAAAAGCAGAAAAAACTATTTATTTAACAAATAGAATATTTACAAGTATAGGAATATTTTGGATAATATGAAAATAATGAAACTTCTCTTTCCTCTGAAGAGATGGTAGATTCAGAGTCCGTCTGAGTCCGGTTCAGTTCTCCATTGGGGGGGCCGATTGCTGGGCCCGGCTGTAGAAGTCGGAGAGGGGGAGGCCCCTTGGGGGTTCCCTGGTGTCTTGGGCCCACTCGATGCCAACCAGTCCCAGGAGGAGGAAAAAGGAAAAAATAAACAGCAAAGAAACAAAGTCTCTCCCTGCAAAAAGAAGAGAAAGTTCCGAGGAAAACCCTCCTCTGTGTGCCCTTCCCGCACACACCAGAGAGAAAAAAAAAAAAAAAGAAAAAAATATAACACTGTCCTGCTGGAATGTAGCTTCTCCGCTCTCTCAAGGCCTTTCTTCGTAGGAGTCAATGTATCCTGTAGACAAACAGCGAGTGTTTTTTTTTTCCCCTCCACTTTCACTCTCTCTGTCTCTCTGGGACTAACTTAGAGTTGTAGAGTTTAATGTCCAGCATAAGTAAGAGGATGATTGGGGATACAAATAGGTCATATGGCCAACCCAGGATGCTTCCCATTCATTGCTCTGCTTGAAAGCATTCCTTATCTCCCAGAACCTCCTCTGCTCTTCTGCTAGGTTTAGAGAAGTTGCATAGTCCTCTGTCCCTTGTGTCTCCTCCACCTACCACTGCCCAACAAGCTTTTTGCCTATTGCCTCTCTGGAACCCAGTGGTTATTCACTTGTTCTGCCTTGAACTCTCCCATTCTTGATCCGAAAGCTGACAATTAGTTTAATGCTTGGCAGGCTTCAGTGCCTCTGGTAGGATTTGCACACCTCACCTCTCATCTTTTTAATCTTGCCAGTTTCCCAGTGTTTCAGAGGAGGGTTAACCCTGTTTACCCCTTTCTGGTTGCCAAAATTTGTATCTGCGTGTGTTGTGGTAGAGTGTGCGCCTTAGGGTGTGCATTTAGTACATGCAATAATAAATGTGACACAAACAAATGTAAACAGCTGTAAAGAAGAATAATCTCTTATTTTCTGGGGAGTAGCAGAACACTAAGGGAAATTTAAAGGAAACAGATCAAAATATGTTCAAAGTTTTTAAGGAGTAACATGTCATTTATTAGAGACCAAGTTATTATTAGAGACCAAGTTTTAGCCAATTTAAAACTAGTGTTGCTGTTGAAATCTGGGCATCAAAATAACTGTAACAGTTAAATAAGACTGGGCAGATGACAGCTTAGAATGGGAAACTGTGTGGTCTTTTTTTCTCTCTCTTGTAGAGAGACTAAATAACAAAGTTTTCTGAGGCATGGCAGGCTTAAAGCAGAGGTCAGTGGCTGTAGGGGCAGGTGTGGAATTTCACAGTGAAATCTCTGTGTAGCCTGTATTATGCAAACTGGCTTAGTCATGCGGTGATAGTTTGTAAATGTAGATGTTTAAACATAGATTACTGAAGGAAAAAAACCCCAAATATGTTCCTGCTCTGATGTTACCCATAAAGTAGAGCAGTGGCACTCTTTGTGTGTATGCTGCTGATTTTTTGTTGTTTTTTGCTTTCTTCTAATAATCACATGCAAATTTTATTTTATATTTGTGTTGAGAAACATTACAAGCACAATGGAACAGCTACACATGTACCTAAAATGTTTGTATCTGAGATTTTCTGTGAGTGGGAATTATATTTGCTGTGTGTATTAAAAGAGGACCAGTGAGTGACTTGGAGCTTTATTTTAGGTCAAAAACTGTTTGAAGGCTGATTCCTGAGTGACAGAGACTGAACCCTCAAGTATAAAAGAACAGCAATATACCTATATAGGTGTGTGTTTGAAATTATTGCATCAAAATGATCAGTGGAATACTTTTATTTCAAGTTATTCCTTTCTATTTGGAAGGAATACATTTTCAGACCATAAAAACAATGTCTTTTTCTGTCTGAGACATTAAGAAATTATATGGCATTATAAGCTGCTCTTCTCTATTTCATGTCTCTTTGGGAAGGAATGAAACATGCTATAAATTAGCTCTAGCTCATTCTTATTTTAGATCATTGATTGTGTTACTGATTCTCTTCAGGAAATTGCTGAAGAACAGGAAAATAAGCAATAACGTTCTGCAGTGGCAGAAACTGCTGAGGAGGCTACAGCTAGCTGGGCAAGATAGCCTTAGGACTGAGAAGTCCTGAAGCAGGAACAGCTTTCCAGTGAAATTCCCAGGAGAATGCAGCAGACTTGGTTCTACTGACAGATGTATTAAAACAAAACAATGTAAGTTACCCCTCCCTCTGCAAAAATACATCGACCGACAAAAAACAACAAAGGGGAGGGAGGAATTTTTTTTCCAAGGTGACTTTCTTTTAAGAGGTATTTCCATTATTTTTTTATCTATTTCTTCACTACAGAAGCTACAGAATGCTTGAGATTGTAAGCGATCTCAGGAGAAAATTTAGTCCAAGCCTGTTTTTGAAGCAGGGTCAGCTACCACAGGTTGCCCAGGACATTGCCCAGCTGACTTTGGAATATATCTGCAGATGGGGACCTCCCAATATCTATGGGCAACTTGTGTTTGACCCCCGAAATGGTAGAAAAAGGGTTTTATTCTATTCAGCTAGAACTTTGTGTTTCAGTCTGTGCCTACTGTCTCTTGCTTTCTCAGTGAGCATCACTGATGAGAGCCTGTCTCATTCTTCGTTCTTTCCCATCAGCAATTTCTGTTCATTGATGAGATTCTCCCACTGCTTGAAGCACTCCTTGGAACTCATTTATGTCCTCCTGTCCCTACTTAATTGAAACACTAATTCTGCATCTTTGGAAAGAGTTTTAACTCTCCTTGGAAGACATTCACAGTTGGAAGCTTGTTTAAATGGGATTAAAAGATTTAAATATTTTACATGGGATGAAATTTGATTTTTGTCTAGTTGTATCCTTCCCTTCTGTCCTCAGCTGAGTTCTCCTAGAGCAAAGGGAAGGGTAGTAATCTGTGCATGATCAGCCTTGCTGAACTAAACTACTGGCTTCTTCCCTTCTCTGTGGGAGGCAGCTTTAAGTCCTAGAGTGGTTTCTTACAGAAACAAATTATCCTGAAAGGATTCAGAAAAATTGAATTTTCTAGTGTGTTTTGAATCAATTAATGGAACTCACTGAAATAGCAGATTTGCATCCTGGCAGACTCAATTCGCACGTACAGTTCTCAATACAGTTGGGTATGTGTCAGCAGTTCAGGAAACAGGGAATTACATTCTGGAGGTGTGAGATTTCTCACTTATGAAATGTATTTGGACACTGATGGACCAAAATGGCTTTGAAAACATATAACAAATGTGTTCTTGGAAATATGATCTGAACCAATGAGAATTATTGTACCTGTTCACAAACTATCCCCAGCACACATAAATGAGTGCAAAAGAAATAACAGCAAGTGAATGTTTTTTCTTTACAAATTAGGCAAATTCCTTAGGTAAAAAAAGGAAGTCTAATGTGTTGACACTTTTGTGGAGCAGTTTTAATAGTGTGCTAAGTATTTTCCTTTCAGTTCCCATCGTTGGGCCATAACATGGCATCAGATATTTCTTGGGTAGGGACTGAAAATGTCTAATTTGCCTAAATGGATCACAGCTTACTGGAAGGAAGGGACCAACATTTTACAGTATCTGTCCCCTGAGAAACTGCTTTCACCGTGTTTGTAGGTGTTGCTGCTAAACAAATAGAAGTTGAGGCTGGCATTAACCCATCAGCTCTCAAACAGAGATGTCTTGTGCAAGATAACCTATTCCTTTTCAGGTTCCTGCCTCAAAGTCAAGCGTGGCCAGGAGAAAATGGAAACTGTCCTGCAACAAAGCAGGGGTGAAAAGGCACACAGGCCCTGACTTTTTTCTTAAATGGATATGCAGCTCATTACAGATGTCAGACTTATGTGGAATAGCTTTGCTAAAGGAATGGTTGAATGGGTAAGAGCTTCTTCTGCCTTGAGAAAATGTCTGTAGTTTGTATCTAATCTTACCATGGGAGACATGGAGGAAGTAATCCTGTCCACTCATTCCTTTATAAGAATGAGAAACAGATTAAAACAGCAAGTGTCAGTTTTAAGATACCATGAGGAACTACTTGCCACAAAGTGTTGTGGAGGATATTGTTGATCCTAAATCTTGACGTGGGTTAAAAGGTAAATACATTACATAACTATAAGAAAATCCATGGTGACACACGGAACTTCAGTGCTTGTATGATTTAGAAAGTTCTTCTAAAGATTCAAGTTCTTCTACCTTCTTGAATCAAGTGATTATCCAGGCAAGTATCTTTGAATACTTATCCAATTCTTAGAGTGTCTTCTGCACATCTATTGTACATTGTCAAAGTACTGTGTTATGTGTGTTTTGGCAAACATCAGTTCAGCTATTGACATATAGCTGAGAGTAATTCTGGGCTTACTTTTTCATACAACTCCAAAGATGGAGAACTGAATCCACCTGGTAGAAGTAAATGTCTGAGTGAGAATATCTAGGTTAGCAAATTATGTTGGCTCGTACACCAAGAATTTGTCCTGCAAGACACTGCAGGAAGAAAGAGCATGTCAAATTCCAGTCTCATGCTTAGGTGAGCCTGTGAGCCTTATATAATTCAAAGGGTACAAAAAGAGCATTTTGATTTCCTTGAGCTGGAATCAGTGCTTTACTGCTACAGTGACTATCTGTACTGGCAGAACTCACCAAAATTAGTGGGTCTTCCTCCTCACTGATACCCTGTGGAATGGTTGCTTTATTTTCATAATCTTTTTGTCTTTCTAGAGGATGATAGTGCTCCAGGTTGGCTGTTTCATAATTCATTCTATGCCTGGAAGGAGAAGGGTTTGTGCAAATAAGGCCATACATATGAAAAATTTCATTAGTCATTTATTTGATGAGCTATTAGTGATATTGGTAATTGTATATTTGATACAGCTTCTTGAAAATGAAAATTTTAAATAACAGTTCTTCAGGAGTGGAACATTCCTACATCTCAATAGTCTCATTCTTATTGAGCATAACACCGGGAATTTTAGATACAGCTGAAGCTGTGGATACTGGTGATAGTGGATTTACTGGTAGAGACCCTAGTTTCTTGTTATTTAGCTTCTTTCAGATTGCGAGAGGAAAATGAGACCTTAAAAACCCCCAAAACTGGAAGCAAATGTCATCAGCGTAGTGATGTTTTTGAAAGTTTTCATGGAGCCATGCTTCAGAATGCCAATCCTGGCAGCAATAAATCATTCCTGCTATGTTCTTGTCCATTGTAATGTGATAAAGGGTGATATATGTCAGCCAAGGGTTGTCAGAAACACACCATCTTTCGATCTAAAACACCATTTAAAAGTGAAAACTCTTAAAATAAGTAATAAAAATATAGGCATGAAGGCAGCACATTATTTTACATGTATATTCATACATTAATATGCAGCCAGATGGAAGAGAGTTTTCATTCAGGGATAAGGGTAAAATGTTGTTGAGGAGAGAATATACTGGTTCCATAAATTAGAAGGAAAAAAAAGAAATGGATGACAAAATATAACATTTATGTGAAGTTTTTACTTTAATTCTATTTTAGTAAAATATTTAAATAATTTTTTGTGGAGTTTTACTTTGAGAAGATGAACAACATTTGCCATTGTGATGGACTCTGACAGTCTCATGCAGTTGTGCTGGAATAGTGCAAGTTAGGGCTCCTCACCCAATACACAAAAGCCTGTTCTGCATGTCACCTCTGTAGGTGACAAGCCAGCATTCTTCTTGAACAGTTCAATCTCTATACCTGTCTGTCCTCCTAAGTCACCTTTTTTGTTCTTGTATCTTTTCCTCTCCTTGCCTCTTTTCATCGTGTCATATAGATGTTCTCCTCCTCTTCCCTCCAATCACCTTTAAATTCTATTTTGAGAAAATGTGAACATGGGTCACATATTAAGAATATTAAGAATTTGAATCCTGAATATTCCAGATTTCAAGGACAGCCAAAACAAAGAATTTGTTCTATTCCATGTTCAGATGCAAGCTCATTCATGTCTCAGTCTTTTATTTTGTCTCAGTGTGGAAGTCCACACTTGAAAAAATCCCAGTGTATGGAATTCCCACTGACCACTGCACTGGGCGCCATCTGAGCGTCCATGATGAGTAAATGGAAAAGCAGTAAGTGCCACCAAGCACTTTGAATACAAAGTTGCACAGCTGTCTGCAAGAGATGGGATACTCAGTTAAAATAGGGATAGGTGTTTGTCCAATAATTCTACAGCTTGTGTGCTGTTGATGGAATCATTTAATGACAGCTCATGCTGTCTGTGGCTGTCAGCAGGGGACAAATTTTTCAGTGTGACAATGGGACGTACCCAGAAAACTTATATGGAAACTCTATCCTTGTGACCTTTTGTGTGGGATCAACGTGTGTACAGCAGCAGTTTCTCAATGTCAAAACCACCAGGACACAGAAAAATCAGTAGTTTCTCCATCACGTTTTTTCTCCTACAGTCCCCAGGAACTTCCCAGGAACATGAAACTGTTGCTTTTTATGATGACAAAAAAAAAAAAAAAAAAAAGAACTAATGGTACAAAAATAAAGGATTTTTTTCTGGGCTAATTATTATTCCTTTTTGGAAGCAGGTTTCAATTCACAATAGTTATTCATGAGTCATTATCCAACTACTGTAGTTCCAGAGAAGTGGGCACCAAGTTGTAATTTTAAGGGAATAACTCTGATTTTCTTTTTCCTGTGGGGTGGGTTGTGTTGTGTGGTTCCCTCCCCATTCAAGTACTTTCAAATAATAAATGAAAAAGTGATGTTGCTTCTATGGCCTCCTGGTATTAGGTATGGAAGTGTTAAAAAAAAAAAGCTTAAACAAGAAAGATCAACAGTGTCTTAAGAAGATTAAACAAGCCCCTTTTAAGGATAAAAGTCTGTTTAGGATGGTTAAAACAAAAATTGTGGAAGAGGAGACATTGCCTTACTTTAAGAAGAATGAAAGGGCATTTGGGAACTTTGACTTTGTGTTTTTATAAAAATGACTGAATGCTGGTCTCAGTACCAGAGAATATTCTGTTGCAGACAGAGGAGTAACTTCACTGAAAACATATTTATTTTTTTTTATGACTTTATAGATCATAAGGGTTTATGCCCTTTGTAGGGATGCTGATAGGAACCCCACCCAGTAACTTTTGGACCCTTGGGTCCTCTCAAATTTTGAGACATAAAACAAAGCTATCATGAGCTTCATAAAAAACCAGATAAATTCATTGGTTCTACTAGTTTTTCCCTTGGAAGAAAGGCCACAGCATTCATTATGCTACTGGATGTAAAGAACAGGAAAAAATATTGCAGGGTCCAAATATGAAAATAGGTCTGGAGAAGTACCTGAGCTCTTTTAGACAATAGTGTGTCAAATCAATAAAAAATACCTTGATTATGGAACGTGCTTAATTAAAAGTTATTCTAATTGCCAGTAATAAGATTAGAAATTAGTGGTAGAGATCAAGAATGAGAATCAGATTATTAAAAATAACATAATTTAATGTGTTTCAAGAATGAAATAAATGCAGAAGTATTATTGACTCTAAAAGGGATGGTGTGGTCTTGCTGCTAATGGGTTGAAGATGGATGATTTGTGTTCCCTGATGATTTCCTGTGTGAACATGGGAAACTTTCTTTGTGCTTCTGAATTCTAATCTGAAGTATAGAGAAGATAAGTTTTGCATAGCTCACTGTGGCATTGTGTTGCTAAATTAGGTATTGTTGGGAAAGCAAATTGACCTTGAAAGGAAGATTTCGTAGAGCCAGAGGAGAGATGTAAAACAAAACAAAAAACCCTCAAGCTGAATAATAAATGAGCTTTCAGTAGAACCAGAACTCTGAGACGAGAGAAACTTACCAGTAAACTGTACTGTTCTAATTGTGCAGTTCTGATAAATGCAGTGTAACCTAGATTTACACTATAATTCCAGAGTATGTTTTTGATTTATGCTTTCAAGGGCAAGAGCCTAGAAGCTGGTAGCTGCTCCATTACAGAGCTTTGTCAAGTTAGGAAAATTGTTGAAGGGTGTATGGATGTATTTGTTGTCTTTCCACGTGTCAATCCATGGACTTTCTCCCATATGTCCAGAAGAGGGCAACAAAGCCTGTGAAAGGGCTGTAAGCGTTATTTTAAATGGAGCGGTGAGGGCTTTGGGCTTGTCTTGCTTGGAGCAAAGGAGGCAGAGGCGTGACCTCACTGCTCTCCGTAGCTTCCTGAGGAGGGGAAGGGGAGTGGGAAGGGCTGAGCTCTTCTCCCTGGCATCCACTGATGGAAAACGTGGGAATGGTTCAAAGCTGAGCCAGAGGACGTTAGCAAGCATTTCTTTACTGAGAGGGTGTTGGAACATGAGAGACAGTGAATGTCCCAAGCCCGTCAGTGTTTGAGGCATTTGGGCAATGACCTTAAAAACAAGTAAATTGTGGTCAACGTCAATTGCTCAGGCAATTGTCTAGGTGATTACTATAGGCTTCTTCCAATGGAAATAGTCTATTTTCTTTTACTGTTTAACTATTATTTTAATAAATTAGTCTTTCAAGATCATGGATAGCCAGAAGATTTCAGAAGTTTCAGTTGGTTTCTACCAATAAGAAACTATTTCAAGGGGGGGAGTTGAGGAATGGTTTAGGTTGAAAGGGACATTAAAGACCATACATTTTCAACCCCCTTTCATGAACAGGGACACCTTTCACTAGCCCAGGTTGCTTAAAGCCCCATCCAATATGATCTTCAACACTTGGAGGGCTGGGGCACCCAGAGTTCCTCTGGGTAACCTGTTCCAGGGCTTCACCAGCTCCACAGTGAAGAATTTGTTCATAGTATCTAATCTAAACCTACTCTATACAGTTTGAGGCCCTTCCTGCTTGTCCCATCTCTAAATGCTCTTGTAAAAATTCCCTCTCCAGCTCTCATGTGGCAGTCCCTTAGGTACTGCTGCAAGGTCTCCCCAGAGCCTTGTCCAAGCTAACCAATGCCAGCTCTCTCAGCCTTTTCTCCAAAACAAAGGTGCTTTAGCTCTCTGAGGATCTTATGAACCTCTTCTGAACTCGTTCCTACAAGTCCATGTCTTTTTTGTGCTGGGGAATCTGGAGTGGATGTCGCACTGCAGATGGGGTCTGAGGAGAGCAGAGTAGAGAGGCAGAGCTCTGCTGGCCACACTTTTAATGTAACCCAGGATAGGGTTGGTTTTCTGAGCCATAGGAAAAGGGATGGAGAGTCTTAACCCAGCTATGGGACCAAGCTTGTCACACACAGCTGCCCTCTTATACACAGCAGCATTGCACCTTGGAGCAGCGTTTCATCGCTGAGTGGCAGAGTGCAACCAGCATTGTGGGAGGTGTTTGGAAGGAAGGATTAATGCTTTTCCTAGGGCTGCTTTACCCAAGTTAACAAAGAATATTTTGAGGACTACATCTCCTTATAATGGCAGTCATATATCTACCTGGATTTATTCCTCCTTTGAGTGGTCTGGTTTCAGCTGAGGTTAGGAGCCTTCCTCCTAGTAGCTGGTACAGTGCTGTGTTTGGATTTAGTATGAGAATAATGTGGATAACACTGATGTTTCAGCTGTTGCTAAGTAGTGCCTATTCTAAATCAAAGACTCCTCATTTTCCCATGCCTGGTGGTGATCAGATGCGCAAGAAGCCGTGAGGGAGCATGGCCAAGACAGCTGGCTTGAACTGGCTAAAGGGATATTCTATACAAAAGAATATAATATTCAGTATACATCCTCTAAGGATTTGGCTTGGAGGGAGCTAATTTTTACTCAGGAACTGGGCATCACTTTTTTAATGTTAGTCCTTTCTCTTGTTTTCATTACAATTATTATCAGTATTATATTTTGTTTCAATTAATAAACTGTTCTTATCTCAACCAATGAAGTTTACCTTTTTCTAATTGCTCCCATTCTTGTGGGAGAGAACAAGTGGTGTGTGATTTTTAGCTCTGACTGGGGTTAAATGATGACATTCAGTTTCACATAGACAAGACAATAAATATTTCTAGAGAGAATGAACAGTCACAGACTTCTAGATAAAGATTGTGATAAAAATCCTGTCTTAAAAATAGCTGCATTATTATGTTTATTTTTCAAGTTTTCATCACTCTTTGGCTTCTGTTTTTCCTTTGTGTGGCAAACAGCTATGTTCTCCTTACAAGTGTTAAACTTGTGGACTTTATTGCTTGTCATGCAAGAGGAAAGATCAATAGAACAAAATGTGTCTTGTGGCGTGGTTATTTTTTGGGGCATGGTGGTGATTTCCACAAACCTTTGTTTTTAGGTTGGTTTATTTTGAACTTTATCCTTTCAAATCATTAGTACATTGATTCTGATATTTTAAAAAAATGTTTTTTTCATCTGACTGCTTCTCCTTTTGTATTCATAAGACCTTCTGTGCACTCTTTAATAAACTTATTAGCAAATCTAGTGAAAAGTTTCCCTGGGAAATGAATCACCACAGGACATTTCAACTATTAGATGTCATTTGTCCTTAGAACACTTTGGAACCTTGTATTGAGTGAATATAACAAGGCTTTGGTCACAGTGGGATGGCACGAGTAGCCTGTCTGGGAGAAGGTAAGACCAGTTATATTCAAAATGATTCTTTGCGTTGGATGGATTAGATGGTGAAAATAAGTTCCCCTTTTTAAGCTTTCCTTCCCTGGTCTTGTAGTTATTGTCAGCTGATCAGTGAGGCAGGTGGTGAGGCGTTAAAATCTAGGTTTACAGGAAGGATTAATAAATAAATTCTAGGTTCATGCCAGCTTGGGGCCTTATGTTTTCACATACACAAAACTCATCTACAAGATGTGCAAAGGACAGCCCACCAATTTGGGCTCTAAATTATGTTATTCTTTAAGAAAAAAAGGAGAAGGAGGCACATTGCTGAGAGGGAACAGCTAAGAGAACACTACGTACACCTCTATTTTTTGGCCATCAGAAGCACTCAAAATAGCTGGTGACCTGGCAATGTAAAGATTTCAGGATCCTGTTTTAGAGCTTCTTGCACCTCACTGAAACCCTTGCTTAATTCCAAACGAATGCATGGCAGTGGAGCTGCTTGGCTGTACCATTTGAAGCATAGCAGATGCCTCTGGCCTTGTCACTTCAGTCCTGCTTTGAAGTCCTTTCTCCAGCATGCCAACTCACAGAATCATTTACCATCTCTTTTAACCAGCATTAGAGAGAAATTAGGGGAAGGCTAACCTCAAGTCACCTTTTGGCATAGTAATTGTGAAGATATGTTCTCTTTGTTTAATCATTCAGAAGAATTGCTTTGAATGCTTAGGTGTGCATGCCACAATAAATGTGCTGGAATAAATCCATATTAACAAAAATCTGGCAAAGGCAGTTGCTTTGCTGCCTCACTGCTTCCTCATTGCTTCTATCACCCTCTTTCTGTGTTAATGTTCATTCATCCTCTTTAATTCATAAGACCTGGAATTCACATATACTTCGAGAGTCTACTTTTCATTTGGACAAAGGCAAAGGTTTGTTCTGCAACTGAGGTTGCATATTAAAAGGAATAAAATGTCTTTGAATTTTAATACAATTTTAATGCAATGAGGCAATGGTTCTGTGTTATTTGTGTTGCTGTTTGGCAAATATCAAATACATCAAAGTCTTGTCAGAACTAAAATATTAATGAGAAAAATATAAATAAACATCTTTAGTATTAAAGAATCTTCAGAATCTTTTCACAAGCTCTGTGGTAACAGAAAGAGGTGGATTATGTGCAAGAATGAGTCAAGCAAAAATCAAGGTCTTGCTCTGTGCTCTCATTTTTCCCCTACCTGGACTGAGGCATAGGGATACCAGGGAGCATGAGCTGTGCACTGCTTTCTGTGCTGCACATCCTGATGGGACAAGAAGAGGAATTGGAATTGAGGTGCTCAAGGCTGTCCTTGAGGCACTGTATCTTCTGTCCTGCCCTGGTTGTGAGGCTGTGGCTTGTCCATGCCACTCCTGCCCTCAGATTTATGCTTAAACAGTGCAGGCAGCTGAATTTCATTTCTTTGGCCTTTTTAGTCACAGCTGAGATTATTGGCTAGGAGTTCACAGATGATGGTGGCTATGGTTTTCTTGTGTCTTTTCCCCTTAATTTCAGACACTGTGTTAGCTTTTCCCCCCCCCTCTCTCTACAAGCCTTCTATTAAGTCTTCTTTAATACACCTTAATAGGACTGCAGGAGGCTTTCTGATGCTAAGAAAAGACGAAAACAGCATGCAAAAAGATATTTAAAAAGCTGTTGCTAGCCAAATGGTCCCAAGATATACAAATATATATATCTATATATACATTTATTTTTATATATATATATATATATATATATATATATATATATATATTTGGAAGGCAACTTTTTTTTTCTAAGCTTATATGATCAGAAAAAGAAATTCCTCCAGCTATAGAGCATAATAAATACAAATACACATTCTAGTCAATAAATATCTTCTTTATGTGCTAAAGTCTGCTTTTATCAAGAATCTGATTGAGACTTCACTGCAGCTAGCAATATCTAGATCAAGTTCTAAGTTTCCGTTTCATTAGTTGTGTGTATAAAATTAAAAAGTATTTATGAATGTCTCAGAGCTGGAGTTTGAATATGACTAAGAAAAGTTAATAGTGGAGACAGGAAATATAGGTTATTTTCTAAGCTGTAAAAGCTTATGGGATTGGTGAGCTCTTCCCAACACTATCTTCATATTAAAAGACTACAAGCAATGTTTTTGCAGTTCCATTTTTTCTCATCTTGCAGAAGACTAAACAGTCTAGAATGTTTTATTTTTGGGAATTTTGTGTATAAAGTAGCAAGACTGACCTCTTCAAAATGTTATTACAAAAACACTGTCTCAATTGGCGCTTTGTTAGAACAATGTAAGTCTGCTGTGAGTTCATCCTCACAAGAGCCTAGCCACTTAACTGTAGTTCTACAACACCTACAGAAGCTAAAAAATAAATGTTGTCTATTTATTCCCAAAAGAGAGTGGGAAAGCAGCATGACAAGCATGGAAGTGTGCACTAGTGGGAAACTCACACTGATAGAAATTTCTATCTTATAACCTCTATGAGTAAGTTGACAGGTAGTAGCAGGCAGAAGCAGTTGCACATCAGTAACCCCATCTGTAGGGTATCTGAACATGTAACACTGTGGAAGGAACCACAGGAAAACTAGCATACTGTTTTCCAAGCTGCCAGTTAAATGGATTCCCTAGCACGTAAATACATTTCAGCAGTGGTTGATTATTTTCATTGCTTTGCCTTTGTTTTAGTATGCAGTTAATATTTATGATGCCCAATTTTGTAACTGCATGATTTTACGGTGATTAAACTCAGTGTGTATCTTCCAAAAAGGAAGCTGAATTCAATGGGGATTAAAGGAAGTAAATGCGATGGCTGTGGTCATCTGTCTGGGACCTGAGAAAGATTGTGACAAGTAGAAGACAAGTCACACTAAAGATAAGGTAAGTTGGATGCTAGAAAATACATTGATGTAGATAAGTTAGCAAAAAGAGGGGGAGATTTGAAGCTGGAAGATAAGATGGTATGCATACCTGGCTTGTTGGAAAAGTCAAATAATACTAGAGAGTAAAAATGAACAGTTAAAGGGTAGGCAGAGCTGGCCCATCCAAAGCAGATGTCAGAAAAGTAAAGCTTTACAGCCAGATTGAACATAAAGTGGGATCAGGGTTTGGTCCCTTGTGGATATTGGTTTCTACTTTAGCTACTTGCTCTGCTTGCCCTACAGGATGTGGTTTAAACCTCCTTAAAACTGTATGTCATCCAAGCTTTGGAGTGCAGTGCTCGAGTTGCTGCCTCTTTGTGTCACTGAATAGTTGCTGTGCTATAGGGAACATGACGTGTTGCAGCACCTGTGGACATAGAAAACAAACAGCAGCCAGGGAGTCGTGTATCCTAATCACACTTCCACTCAAAGAAAGCTGACTAAAGACACAATGACTGTCATAGAATTGGTGAGGTTGGAAAAGACCTCTAATATTGAGTTGAACCATTATTAACAGCTGCCACCATGCTCACCAGTAACCATATTCCCAAATACCACATCCAGAAGGACTTTCAACACTTCCAGGGATGGTGATTCCACCACTTGCTGGGGAACCTGTTCTAATTCCTTCCCATTTTTCAGTGAAGAAATTATTTCCAATATCCAAACTAAACATCCTTTGACACAGCTTGAGGCCATTTCCTCTTGTCCTGTCACATGTTTACTGGGAGAAAAGACCTATCACAACCTCCTTGCTGGAAGTTGTGGGGAGCAATAAGCCTGAGCTTCCTTTTCTCCAGCCTAAACAACCCCAGCTCCCTCAGCTGTTCCTCATCAGACTTTTCCTCCAGACCCTTCACCAGCTTTGTTGCCCTTCTCTGGAACTGCTCATTTCTCCTTAGCAGGGACACCTTATTTCTTTTGCTTCAGAGTTTGAGGACAGAACCCAAGGGAGTGAAAGTGTGTTCATAACTTGCTTTTTCCAATAGAGTTGCAGATTAGTTTTTTTGAAAGGTTTTGAATTTAAAAGGTAACTTATGTCCTTGCACCATTGTTAAGGGACAACTGGGGAAACTGGTTACCAGCTTACTGTGGAAGAAAAGAAAGGAAGTGAATAGCACGTAGCATGTTACCTAATGCTTGAATGGGACTACTGCACATGGCAGTAGAAGATTTGGGCATAAATTTGTCATACTTGGTCATCAGACTTGAGTTCAATTGCCTGAGGTTGTGCGTAGACATTGTCATGCTGCTCCACACCAGTCTGTGGAGACTGGTCTAAAACCACTGAATAATTATTGAATAGAGAAATTGGAAAGTGAGGTTATGGATCAAGAAAAGCCTGGTAAACATAAGGTCTATTAATTCCTACATGTCTCTGTCCAGACTTGTCTTTAAACCAAATCTGACTTTTTAACATTAGATTTATGCACTCCCAAGCAACTTGGGGGAGGATAACAAGACTCTGCTAAAAGTCACTTCGAGGAGTTTTAACCATATGGCTTTCAAAAGTAGGCTTTTTAAAAGTTTAAAAGGAACTTAAATGTTTAGGTCCCATTGAAAGTCAGTGATAGGCAGCTGTCTGCCATAAAAAATATTGCACGGAGAAATTATCCTTACATAGTGTAGATAAGGAAAGTGAGTTAAAACATTTCTGCATGGTTACAGTTTCAAAATTAAAATGTGTCTCAGCTATCCACTGCAATGATATTTTTTGCATTACTCTTAAACTCCAAAGGGGAAACAAATCCAAATGATTTCATGAAATTAATTTCAGTTGCATCTGACTGGGTCTTTGCTTCAACATTATTGAATAAGTTATGGGGAGGACACAGGAGGGCCTTGTGTCAGCTGCACATAAAATTTTAATGCATGAACTTGTGTTCTGCCTCTGACAATTATTCTGGAAAGAGCAGTCTTTCTCATGAGACTTCATCTGAAGAAGAGGAAACATTGAAAGAAATGAAGTTAAGTATTCTGCCTTAAAAAAAAATTACAGCAATTTCAGAATTCATACTTCATAGGTGAAAGTGGGAAGGGCTGTACTTTCAAGCCAGTAACTTGCCACTAGATATGGTTGTAACCCTTGAGCTTTCACAAATTCTTCAGATTTTTTGTTTCCTAAACTAATCTGTTTTTCTTTATATTCCCTGCCTGCCAGTTTGATTTGCAGGGTGGTTTTGGTCCCTGCTGGTGAAGGCAGTCATGCCTTCTGAGAGTACCCCATACAATTTCCTGTGCTTAACTCAGAGCTTAGGTGCTGAACCAGTTAATGGGCTACATTGCCCATGGGGTTCTCAAACCATCATTGAAGAGGGGTCATAGCACTCACTGCCTTCATCTACTACTTCTTTTCTGTTGTGCTGAATTTCTGAGTAATACACATGTAGCCAGTGCAAGTTTGCATTTGGGCCCAGGTTTACATTTCTTTCTTAGTCTGCACCTTACACTTTGCCCTGAACCTTTATATATATAAAATATATATCCAACAGCAAGCTTATGCAGCTCCAGCATTTCAGGGCAGGTTTCCAGACTCTTAGCTGAGTCTGCAGAAAAGTTCAGAGACCTAATCTTGGTCTTAGGGCTTCTGCTTAAGGTGCCTATTTTTAAATGTTGGCCAGTAGGGAAAACTCTCAGAGAAACCCAGTGATGCTGAAAGTTGTCTGGTAATTGCCTTTTTAAGCTATATTCTGTTTCACTGGGCTTTCTCTAACACTGGTGCTGAGAGCTAGGATTAGTATTTTCAGTAATTTTCTACTTCACGTAATCTACCCTTGCAATAAGATTTCCGCATGATGGAGGTTGCTTGAGATTATATTTTTTTGCTCCCTAGTTCCTTACCTGAGTCTTGAGGTCTGTGGTTCTAAGATTCACATTAAAACAGATCAGGGAAGACCAGGAGGCTGCAACACTGTTGTCTTTAATCTTCTTATTCATCTCCCCATTTTTTATTGAGTGTTGTAATCGTTCACCTGCAAAACAGACAAGAAATCTTGTGATGAAAAAGAACATGTTAACATTTTGAAGCTCATGGTCTGACTTATTGTAAGTTTGCTCTTTGAATTTTCCAGCTAATGGCATGAAGAGCTAAAAAATAGCCACAAACTTTTTAGGTTTAAGTGAATAAAAGACTAAATGATCTTTTCTGTCAGCTGTATAATGCAATATATAAGATTTATGCTGACAAATGTCTTCATCTGATGCTTTTCCTAATTGGAGGGGCAGTGCATGATTAGGTCAAGCTTGCCTTCCAGGACCAAAAAGAGCAACACAATCCTTCAAATAACTAGGCTGTGATCAGAAGGTGTTACATCTAAAATATAATGAAGTGTGAAACATCCAAGGGAGCAGAATGAAACTTATTACAATGTCAAAAACATGTATTATGAGAGACCTTTATAAGGAAGATGGAAGGAGCTGAACTTGCTGCCTTTGTCCTCTAATACTATTTTAGAGAGAATGCCAGCCCAGGTAGGAATTTATAGTGGAGCTGTAATCTGAAGTGGTGCTTTCCTCCCGTAACTCACCTAGTGCTACAGGCAATTCCATCAGCTTGTCACTTGCTCTTGAGGTGTCTGGGCTGATTAAAACAAAATGCCTGCTTGATTTGAAGAATAATCTTTCATAAAGCATATGGAGCAAAAATTGGCTCTTTTGCATTCTTGAAGTTGAGAATCAACATTTTTTTAAGGGAATGAAAAAACAGCCCATCTGAAAGCTACACAGGGCAATGGTAAAGGTGGTAGAATCAGAAATTCTTTAGAAAACAGAAGCCTGATGGAAGTCAAACTTCTGACTGTAGAGGAATCCTATTGAGGGGCCTGCTCAAGTCAGGGAAAAAAAATAATATGTATGTTGTATTAGAGCTGGAGAACTCTGCCAAAACCTGCCACTTTTCCTAAAATACCATGAGCTGTTTTTGTGTATCGCTCAGTTTTTGCTTCTGTGTTTCTATGACCCAGAGAAATTGCTTTGTGTTCTGTGCAGGGTGCATCACCTGCACCTTTGCTGTAACCTGCCTGCTCAGCATGGTGGGGACTCTTGCTCTAAAGGCTCCAGTGGCACTGCAGGATGTGAAGGACAGCAGGGTCTGCCTGCTTTTGATGCATTTCTGTGTCTGGTTTGTCTAGAAAGATTGCCCGATGAACTTCAACTGTGTTTTAAATTTAAAAGAGAACTGATAAATGACTGCTTTCCTTTAGCAAAAGGAAATGCTTAGAGGTTGGAATGTAGGCCAAATGTGATTGAGGAGCTTCTTGGTATAACTGGAGTTACAGAGACAGTTTGGGTATTGAGATGAATTTTCTTAAATTGGGTGCACCGATAGGTGGAAAAGTACAATATTTGAGTTGAATTAATTGTAATTTCAAGAGAAAATGAGTTATTTTTACTTCCTTTTCACTACCCACCTTTTGTTATATTCATTTGCTGTATTGCACAAAATGGCCTTTTAATATACTGGGAATGGATATAATTTTTGAAAAGTGCTTATAACAGAAATAATTTGGAAAATTACATTCTAACTACATAAATAGATGTATGGATCTTATGGTAGGAAGTTTGTTTTAATGCAACAGTTAGAAGTCTGACAGGAATCTGTGCTTAATGCTGAACAGAAGCAACTAAGCATAATTTGCCTGATGAACAGAAGAACTTACATAGTTAATGCAAAAAATCAGAGACATGAAGAAAAAAAAATTTAATTGGAAGTAAGTTGGTACTGTTTTCAGACAGATAGTTATAAATCTTGGTAACCTCCTTGAGGAGTAAGGAAAATATAAAGGGAAATGCAATAGAAATTTTTACTGCTGTTACATGAGACAACAAACGGAGTCTAATTAGCTGCACACTAAATGTGCAGTACACTTGAAGTGTGAGTGTGCCATCAGATAAATGGAAACTTAGTAACAGCAGTGTCAAATAAGGAGTGGTTCTTCAAAAAATGGAAATCTTGAAGTGAGAATTTGGAATGGAAGACACTTGTTGTAGAATAGTATTATTGATGCTGGTATCTTCTTAAAAGGGCAGCTTCATCTATTGTTAAAAAAAGAATGTAGCTACTACCAATGGCTTGCACAAAGGACCAATACATTTATTAGTTTGACAATAAAAACTGCCTTTCTCTCTAAATATACAAACTAGGGCTGATTAAACAGCAGAGATAAAAAGTCTGGAAACTCATGAATTATGACTGAATGCAAAAATACTGGAAAAAGTGGATTATACAGTGCAAATGTGTCGTAGGAAATTTGTGGTTGGCCTAAATGATTGTATTCTCATTGATGTCAAAGGTGGCTGGATAAAGGTTTGTTCAGCATAACTTTGGGAATAGTTGTCTTATGTACCTAAAAGTGGGTAAAGGCCTAAGGGATTTAGGGAAGTAGAGAGGGACAAGGAACCATAAAATCTTTCTGCCACATCACATGCCAAGTATTATAGATATGCCGTGTGAGAAAAGCTGTGCTGTTTTCAGTTGGGTAATGTTGTGGCTGCTTAGCAGAGTTTTCCCAGAGTGCAAGTGCAGTGGAGTTGGGAAGAAAGGGTAAGAATTTAGATGGATGGAAGTAACAGTGGGAATTTGGGAAATGTTAACAGGGTGAGAAAGAGGACCATGGAGGATCTGATGGTAGGCAGGTTGCCTGGTCATCTGGTTCACTTCTGATTTGAAAGACTTTGAAAAACATTAATTGTAAGTAAAAATCTGAGAATTTGGGAATTTTTTTTTTTTTAGTTTTAGAAGACATTGAGTAAGAGTCTATACATTGAGCAACTACAGTTAGGAAAAATAATGGCAAAAGTTCTTTTTTAATGCTAAATATTTCTTAAAAACAAAACTCCAGGATAAGAGGGAGAAACTGTGTTCTGTCTAGCTGTTTAATTCTTTGTAATTCTTCTGAAACACCAAAGGAATGCATGAATCATATGTTTGTAGTTACCATGATTGACTTACTAGTAATTGGCTCAGTTAATATTTTGAAACTGCGAAGTCTGTAAGGGGTTAATAAATGGCCTGTTTCTTTACTTGTGTGGGTTCAAAGGGAGAAACAGTTGCTTAAAAATTTAAATAAATCACAAGAGTGAGAAGACAGAACCAGAAGCTTGTTGTGGATGTACAGCACAAGAGGCAATAGACTTACATTACATCACAGGAAAGCCCACTTGGATTGTAAGAGTGTTGGGTTAGGGTTTTTTTTTTATTATCCTGAGAGTGGTCAAAACACTGAAACAGGAACCCAAAGAAATGGTGGGGCCTCTGTTCTCGGAACTTTTAAACTTTTGTTGTCAGCACTGCGTGGCTTTTCCTCACTGGCCATTTGAATGAGGTGCTGGACCTCCAAAGGTCATATTCTATATATAAGTGCAAATTCCATCCTAGTACTGCAAAAATTTTCTCAGAGACTGGAAATAAAAGTAAGTATTGATTTCTCTACAGTTAAGCCTTTAAAAAATGCATAAAGTTAGTTCTGCTTTTAGATAACTTTCCTATGAGGATAGGAAGAGATGATGTAACAGACACAATAATAATTATTGTGATGGAACCTGGCCTTGGACCAGACTTGGACTCTTTCCCCCTTAATCACTGATGTGTATGTTTTATTTGTGTTCCTCATATTTTAATGTTTTCAGTAAGTTATCTTTTCTAATTACCTCAGAGTGGATGTGAGCACACACTAATGGCATTAAGAAATAATATCTAATTGAAGTGAATCACATGCATTGCTGAAAACAGGAAGAGAAGGACAAATTGAGTTAATAAAGACACAAATTAACAATATCATACTCCAATTGTTAAAAAGAATGTGAAGGTTTGAGGAAATATAATCCAAAGCTGAGATAACCGTAAGGGAGGTAAAGTGTGAGAAGCTGAAAGTATTTCTGGTTTTAATGAAAACTAAATACATATTTGCTGTGTGCTGGAGTTTTGCTTTTAGACTAAAAATGTTTGCCCATGCATAAATGAATAAATGGCAGACGGATTTGGTTGTTCTGGACTGCATATCTACAGTGTAAACCTTTTTTTTTTCAGAGACCACATGACATGATTTTTGAGGTCCTGACCTCTCACTGATTTTTCTTCATCAAATATTCTTGTGTTCTTACTTTTGATTTTCTCCTTTAAATTCCTTCTTACATATTGCTAATTCTCTGCTGCTGATCTGAACTTATGTCTGTTACAGATGGATAGCCATGAAACAGACAAAAACTGGGTTTTAGAAGGGCAGGTACAAATTTAATCGGGACTGTTGAGGCAGGCAAGTTACAAGTCAGTGTAAGAAGTGCTGTGTGAAACCCGGTAGATTTTGTTTATTTTGAAACTCTTGGGAAAGCAGTGTGTTTGTTATACTGAACTATTAAGACAGAGTGATGAGTTGATGGGGAGAGAGAGGAGTGGTTACTACATATATTCGTAGTCTCTCATACCACCTAAATAGTCAGTGTCTCACACTAATTAAATAAAGTTCTCATTTGTTTTAAATGAGACCCAGGTTGCTGCTCTGTCACAAGCTTGCTTTCTCGTTGTGATTTTATGGGTAGGGCATCTTCTGTGCCTATTGTCCATGGACTAATGTTAAATTGCCAGATTGCCCTTGAATGCATTAGCGCAGGTCAGAGAAGAGGCCCTGTTGCAAAGGATTTGCTGAGCTCTAAGGGCAGCTGTGGAAAAGAAAAAAAGGATAATATTTTCTGTGTTCCTCTCAAAAGGGCCCTAAAAATTAATGGAGGTTGTGATTCATTCTTCTGCACTTCTCTGCCTAAATGGCTGGGAGACTGAAGATGTTCTCAGTGGTACTACTCATCCCTAAGACTAGGCAGCTTTGGAAAAAAGTCACACGTGACCTTCATTACTACTACATTCCCTATTTCTCAAGCATATGTGTTCTGTTCATTATTCTGGGGCAAAAGCTCTTTGGAGCTTTCCGAAATGTCCAGTGAAAAAACCTACTTTGATAGTTAGGGTGGTATGTGCAACTTGTAGAAAAACAAATTTCAGTACCTAAATTCTTTTTTAAAAAAGATGATGCTTGGTGACCAGTGGATATCTGCCTTGGATATTTCTTTCTTTTTGCACCTCCCCCCAACTTTTCTGGGCTTTTTTGGTCTTGGCTATCCAAAGAAAATGTCTTTTCTCTTTCACTCTTAGAAACTATTTCTGTGAAGCTTGGATGAGGTAGTGGCATTATTTTGCAGTAAAGAACTCAAATGCTTTAGGAGACATGATTAAGAAAAGAAGTCATGAGGCCAAAAGGTGTTAGTTTCCCTTGTCAGATTACTGAGGTTAAGAAGTACAAGTATTAATTGTCATTGAATATTATTGAAGACATGCTCCTTCACTCTGAAGAGATTAGTCAGCTCTAGTGTCTTTCTCCAGTATTTGAAAATCTTTATTTTCAGCCTTTAGGATGATTAAACTTTCTTTGTACCTCTTGAAGGAGAAAATATGAAGTGCAGTACAGAACAAAAGAGAGTATTTTTTTTAGGAGGTTAATTATGGATATGTTAGATATGCTTTTAGGAGGCTAATTCTGTGGATACCAGCCTGACAGAGTATCATTCAGTCTGTATACATTTGGTCCCTATGAAGATAATATTTAGCCCTTCTAATTTTTAATTTATCTCCTTAATCCACAGGGGCACAGCAGGTTTACTCAGAGAAGTCACATGTGATATTTCTTTTAAGGCAAAATCTCCAAAGATGAGGCTTAGCTCTTTACTCTCTACATTGTAACAAAGAGCATCAGCTTAAAAATTGTCCAACTATGTGGTCTGCTCTCATCTGCATATGTGTTCTTTATGTATGACATCAGAAAGTTTGGGAAATAAATAAACTTGCAAATTAGATTATTGCTGTTTTGAACAGTTTGAATATGATCTGATTTTATACTTTAAGCTCTGGAACTCTGAAGCTGAATTAAAACTGCTGTAAGCAGCTAGATTGATGATACTTGGGACTTTATTCACTTAATAAATTTTTTGCTATTGCATGGAACTGGACTAGGGACACTAATGGTATTTTTTTTATTTAGTCTCTGACCATGGTTCAAAATATTGATTGTTTTAGTCTTTTACTGAGAGCCAAGCTCTCCTTAAGAGGTTATATGTTCATGGTCATTGGGAGGCTTACATGCATAGGGAATGACCACTGTGTTCCCTTCAGTGCTGCAGAAAGAAATTCATCATTCCCAGCTGAACATTTTGCCCAGGTAAATGAGTCTGCAGTTGATGATGGAGCTTAACTTCAGCATGTACCACTATTTTATAATCTGTCATTGGACTAGGATAAGGCTTGATAACAAGAGAAACAATTAAATTCACAGATTAACATATTTTTCTAAGTTGGAATTACACCCTAATGATTATAGAGCTGTTAACAGCACTCAATCGGTGTTTGTCTCCACAATATAAAAGTTGCCAAGCGGCTTAAAAGAGGGGACAAATATTTAAGACTTGTCTGAACAAGATTGCTTTTTGTCTTCTTGTTCTGGTAGGACTCTACCAAATTTCACTAGGAAAATTGGTTAAAATGTTTTTAGAAACCATTTTGGAATGTAGTTGACAGCATTAATTGCTACTGCTGAGAAGTGGCAAGGAAGAAAAGTACCTGTTTCAGCACTAATAAATCCCTCTTGCTTAAACATAAATAATTAAAATAAATTCAACTGTTAAATTGTTGCTATGCAAGAAAACCTTCCTGCTTTGTCTCTGAGCTTTTAAACATTCTGAGGGGTAGTTAATTTCAACACATTTAGGAAAAACAGCTATGTCTATTCCTGCAGAGGCTAACATCTTTCTAAGGCTTATCAGCCAAATGTAACAGGGTTTATGTACAGAGAGGCACAATTATTATGCAAGTTTTTGACATGTAGATATAATGTACAGGAGTAATCAACTGGCTGGAAATCTGGGAAATGCCAAAATTCAGAGCATAAATGCCATAGTCCTAAACTTGTATAAATCCAGAAATAAGAAATCAGAACATAATAATAAAGACAGAAATTACATAATAAACTCTCTGTTCAGAATAGAGAACTTTGTTTGCCCAAATCTTGGAAGCCCTTTCTCAGGGGGTCCTGTCCTGTGTCATTCACTGCCCTCTCTGTTCCTGTGAAGTGGATTGACAGGTACAGCTGCCTGAGGAGAGTGACCTTTGTGCTTCTTTCATGGGTCTATTGAGCCATCAGCTAGTGCAGATACACTCACTGATATACAGTTTTAAAAAATTATTTAAATTTAAAAAAATTATATAAACATAGATGGAAAATAGGAGTGAGAGGGAGTATTGGCTCCAGAATTGTTATGAAAATCATTCACTAAGCTGTGCCTATCCCTGGGAGAGGTTTAAAAAGAGATGCCAAGGATATGTATTGTACAAGAAGACCAGCTGCTTGTACCAGCCCTGGATTCTGCTCTGGATTATTCAGGATTTGAAAAAAGAAATGTCAGTCTCTGAGACAGCAAACATTTTCCTGTGCCAAATGAATTTATTTTAAAAACATACTGTTTGATGTACTGTAGCCAAAAGTTTCTGTTAAACCATAGAATATATTTTTCCCTCCAGACAATACATGGACTCTTAATATGTCCATATTAATAAAGTTTTGTTCACTTGCAATTAAATCAGCATTGCTTTTAAAGATCTACTGTAATATAACCTAACACCTTTTGAAAGTACTGTGTAGTTTGATTTTATCATAATTATACCGTGCTCTAAAGCAGCAGTTGAAAGGCTTGATTTTATACTAATTAAAGCCTTTGGCCTTTGTATTGGAAATTCAAATATAAGAGAAAAGTACAATAATTAGTACATTATTGGTTTGATAATTTAAAATTATGTAAATTACACAGTTACTGAAGTACTCTAAGTGCAATACATGACCAATTTATTTTTAACCAGCAGAAAATAGTAGTTAATTATATATAAGGGTATTTGAGATGCATAACCTGGAATATCGCTAAACCTTGAGAACTCCTTTGCACTGGAAATTTCTAAATTTGAAAATAAAAGATAAATTGATATGTTTTCAATGGAAAATAATTTGGTGCAGCTCAAGTCAGACAAACACCCCTGGACATCTCATGGTACATCACTGACACACAGATGCACAATGGTTCTCACTTTTATTCTCCTCCAATCTTTTGTACTGCAGACTAATTGTAGGACAGAATGTAGGACATTACTTTCCCAGCCTGGTGCAGGAGACTTCCCAGTGCAGTGGAAATTCTTCATTGATCAGCTTTGAACAGTTTCCATTTTGTGCTCCTTGTACTTCTCTCATATCCCAAGGGTGCTGGACACAGTGTTTGCCAATTGTCATGTGCGCAGCTGGGCTCAGATCTGGGGGATACTCTGAAACACTTATTTTGGACAAAAGTCGGAAAGGCTTAAGATTCAGTTTTGTGCTGTTCGGAAATATGTGAACCCATGACTTTCATACAACGCTGTTGGGCAAACGAGTCTATATACAACTGGACAGTTGAGCTGTTGGCAGAGTGGGTAGGAGATATGAGATCTAGGTTTCAAGGAAAAGCTGTCAGGTTTCTTGCACTGGCTGAAAATTCCATTCTGGCTTCCTTGAGTTCTGTCTGGCACAGAAAAGAAAAAACATGTTTGATGCAGAAAATTGCTGTTGCAGAGTTTTTGGCCAAAATTGAGCCTGCCCAAGATGACTGTAAATTCTGTGGGGTATTGTCCCAAGGCTGTCTTTCCCATATACATTAAGTCTGGATTAAGGGTACCTACTAAGGATCAAAACTGTGGAGCTACATAATGAAAAGCACTTATGTCATTAACTTGCCCTGCCAATTCAACTATTCAGAAATTTGAATGGGTACATCTTTAATATGTACCAGGACTTCTGGATTAGATGTTGTCTGTGTGCATCACTTGAACTTTACTGAGTCTGTATTTTCAGCTCTTGGAAGTAAAGGAAGCTCATATTTCAACTTTTTCACCAAAAAAGCAACTGTGTGTCCTTCCTGGACCAGGATCTGTGTAAATCTATAATGTCATCATACAAGTACATTAATTGATTTTTCTAGAACTTGTGGCCTTGAGCAGAGTGCACCCATCAGGGATGTAGCTAAGAACTTTCTCCCAGAGTTCTGGGTCTGAGAAGAGATGTGAGAACATGTCCCATAACGCTCTGTCCATGCACTTAGGATAACTTAGCTCCTTGTGTCAACAGCCCCTTTTGCCAGAAAAAACACACTGCTGAGTTTCTGATTATTTAACTATTTTGAAAAGTGATAGGAAAAATGTGTTTCATTTATTCTGTGGGAAAAGGAAAAGGTCAAGTCAGCTTAAAAGTTACAAGTAAATATAGAGGATGAAAAATAGATAATTGTCTTTAACACCTGATTTGTCAGTAAACTGAAGTTAAAAGTTATTCTTTAAAGTACTCTCTGGAGAACAGGAGAAGCTTTGAGTTTAACAACTTCTTGCTTATCTGTTATTCCTGCTCTCTGTGTCTTTCATAATAAATTGATTTTGCTTGTAAAACTGGTGTAATGGTTCTTTGAAACATTTTTTTTTTTCTGGTCATAAATTAATGATTTAGGCTTACCTGTGAGGCTGGCATGCGTGGTTTGGAACAATAAGGAAAAAGAGAATATACTGGGGAATTAATAGTTCACTTTTCTTTGTTCACTTGATATAAAAGAAGATAATTAAATCACTTAGTTTAGCCTGCAATTTTTAATTTGTAGAAAAGAAAAAATTGTTTTGTAGAGCTCCTGTGCTTCAGAACACTTCAGACTTCTCCAACTTTGCTCATTTCATGTCTTTAAATAGCTTGTTTTGGCATCCTTGATATCGGATACAATTCTATCTGTGTTTTTATCTGTTTTACTGTTTGCCTCTAAGTGTGAAAACAACATATATATATTTGGAAACTGTTTCCTGGGAAATGGCATATGAGAGTTGGTGATTTTTTTTTTTTATCACTGCAGTGACTAGGATTGTTCAATTAAAGTTCTGTTGGCTATTTTGTGATAGACCTTTGTTTTCAGGTAAGAAAGTCTTTCAGAAGCACTGGGACTTACACTTCATTTAGAAGTTATCACAAAGACTTCTTTAAACTTGTGGAAATGTGTTGAACTTTAAAGACTTAAAACTTTTTAATTTTAATTCCAAATACTTGGAGCTTTAATTTAAATGTTCAGTTAGGCCTGATCTTGAAGAACTTGAGTAGTTGAGAGTTTGTGATTTCCTCCTGTGCTGCATAAACAGTTTAGCTGCGTTACTTATGGCTTCTATGTATAGAGTCTGCTTTACAAAATAAGCAAAATAAGGGCTAGATTTCTGGATAGTGTAGGAACAGATAGTTTTTAGTATTGCTTTCTATTTGGGTGCTCTGGAGGGAAATTTTGCTGAGTTTTGGGACTCTCCTGAAAGATTTTATTCAAGCATTTACTTGAGAAAGAAAATGGTGAGTTACATTAAGATGCTCAGGCCCAGTATTGGAATTGATATTGCTCCCTATATTCCCTGGAAACATTAAAGAATCAAAGTCCATTGCTACTCCGCTTCCAGACCTTCTGCTTTTCAGCACCACTTCTCACAGTCAGTGCCTGCTACACCACAATAATTCCTCTTTTCTATATTTTAGCTGAAGTCATGAGGCACTATATCAAATGATTTTCTGAAGTACAGATAGGTTGGATATACAATTTTGTCTTTTCCCAAAAGTTTGTGCCAGTCAAAGGTTTGTTATTACCAAATCCTGACATCTCCTTCTTGATTGTTTCCTGGGTGGTTTTTTCTGATGTTCTGTCAGATAAGGCCAACTCCAATCCTCCACTTACTTTCTTGTTTTGCTTGAGATGATTTCCAGTGGCAGAGCACCTCTGAGCAAGGGAAGAGTATTTTTACCTATTCTTCCATTGCTGAGAATCTCTTATGCTGCTTAAGGCTGTCTTATGTAGTGACAAAAGCCCCTGAACTTGTCCTATGTCATTACATTATGACAGAGCTGATTGTGTTTTTGCAAAACCCATTTTGATGTGATGGGTAAGAGACTGCCCCAAGGGAACCATCACTCTTGTTCTTATGTCTGTTTCTGCAATTCAGGAGAATACTGATTCTAAATATATCCACCTACAATCTCAGAAAGTTCTACTAATCTGTTTGCAGGGGAAAGAGGCTAATAATTTTTAGGATTTCTACTCAGTTGGAGGGATATGTATGTACCTGGTGCATGTACAAAATTAAACTTCTGGCTGAGCTGCTATGATCATGAGAAATGGAGTCCCTGGGGCATGGACTTGTCATTGCCACACCTCTGTGGTCATCTCAGTTGCACTGTGCTCTTTGAGGCTCTTGGGTAATAGTTGAAGGCTGTAATGGACTGTGTACCTTGTTAAATCTGATAATTTTCTGGCAAGTGTCCTGTCTGAGAGTGTTCTAAAGTTTACTACTTTTGGTACAGAAAAGAATTAGCAGTTCAGTTTGGTGACAGATTTGTCTCAACAAAGCCTTTGTTCTTGTACACTTGCTCTTGTACAGTTGCTGGGAAGGGAGTTCTGGGGGTATTTTCTAGACTCAGCTTAGCAAGGGAGATAGGAACCTTCATCCTTTCTCTGTTGGCACAATGGAGAGGAGGCAGTGAAAAGCATAAAGGCCCTCTAGAGTCTGGGTAATGGCTAATTGCAAGCTGTTTGAAAGACAACTTGACAGGCTGCTTATTCTTCCCCTTCTGCCAGTAGGTGAGGTGTATGTGAGTGCAATTGCATGCACTGCAGATCTCTGGTGTAAGCCTTCTCCAAGTGCTCTGGGATGCTTTTACTGCTGGAGGCGTACTGGCTTCATGGAAGCTGCATGGCTGAGTGCTTCTTCCCATGGAGAGACTTCTGGCTGAAATAGCTTGGCTGCTTGTAGTATGAAATTTTTTTATCATCTGGGCATGATTACCCTTCAGCTGTTGCTGTGGATCTCTCTTTTTTTGTGTGCAGTTTGCGTCATACTGGAGAGAAAAGTGGGGTGCATAAGGGCTAATTTGTGTCTTTATTTGCCTTGGGTTGGGGTTTAGATGTGAGAATTGACCTGAGGAGCTACATCTTCTACTAAATCTCTGAATCATCCCAAAGTGTGATTATCTCAAATTATTTGGGATGATGCTGGTGGCTTGTGGTTCTGCTAAGCAGTGTTATTAGAATAACATTTTAGCTCTCATTTTAAATACCAGATAGCTTTGGGGCAGCAGTCAATTAAGATAAGTTGCTAACTTTTTGTAGGGATTGGGAGATTAGCAGTTTTCAGGGCTTTTCCAGTGCCTTGCTCACCATAAACTCTCAACTTGTTTTAATTAGTACATGGAAAAGAACATTCAGAGCCAGGTCAGTCCATAATGGAGCAATTTTTAAGGGCTGTGATTTAAATGCGACTCTGGTGATTTAGCCTTCTGAAACTTGGCAAATGTTTTCTATTAATTAAAATTTCCAAATTTTATAGCAAAGTATCTGGCACCTAGATGTAGAATTCCTTTCTTTGTGTTATGTCAGATTGTTTTCAGTAAGGCTGGTAATGTGCCTGTGACACCAACCAACAGGAATCAATGTAATAGTGTAGGTGTGAAAACCATTTGTTCTTTCCTAGCTGTCAGGTGTCTCTGTAAATCATTAGTCTTCATTATTTTAATTGGAAATGCAGCACTGTAAGATAGCAAGACCACAGGAAATAATCACTGAATATGATATTTTCTGGGTTTCAGAACAGTCTTCCTGCTGACTGATGGATTTGCCTCTGAGCAGACTAGAAGTTTCTTAACATATGATGCCCCCAGCCTGGTAGTGCATCAGTTTAGATTTTTACCTGAATGTCTTTACCTGTTTTTTTTTGTATTTTCATAGTAGCTATTCTTTGGGCAATAAAAGCCATTGCAATACCTCTTGCATGCTTATTCGCTCTTATGTTCTCATTGTTTTCATTCCCTAGAAGAAATGTAAATTCTTTTGTGAAATCCCTGCTTGTTCAAATGTATTTTACAGATGAATGAGTGATACTGGTGTTTCCCTTCCTGTTCTCCTCCCAACTTGCAAAACTTTAAACTTCAGAGAGCTTAATCAACTTGGGTGAATTCATGGAAGTAATCTTGAGCAACTCTGGTTGTCCTGGCCAGTTCCTGAAGTAATCAGGAGTAAACTTCATCAGGAGCTGTTGATTCATCCTTTAATCTACTCTCCACAATATAGTCTTATTACAGATGATTTATGGTATCTCAGATGAAACAGGTTGTAGTTAGACAAGTTAATTCTGAAGGAAAATTTGGGTTTTCATTAAGATCCCAACTCCAAATTGGTTTGTACAGAAAAGGGAGCCTTCAAAATTAATAAATGAAGAAGCAGTGGATTGTAGAGAGATATTCAATAATCCTCTGAAAATAAATGTTAAGTTCATTTTCCTTAAGATATTTATTAATGATATAAGAAGTCAAGAAAACAAGATATTAGTTTAATATGCAGATAATGCAAATTGCAGAAGCCTTTGAAAATGCATGAGCTAATACAGGAAAGATGCTGAGGTACTAACAGCTTTGAAAAGTGGGTAAGAAACAAAAAAAACAAACTGATTTTCCGGATTTACTTTGGAAAAATTAGTGTAGTAACATATTTGCTGCAAAAATAATTGGGAAATTGATTTTTTTATATTATAAAAATAATTGGCCTACCTGTGCAGATATATATTCTTATTTTCCTGAACTAATGAGTCTTTCTTGGTGCTGGAGAACAAAAGCACTTTTGACGTTTTAGTTTCAAAGCATTAACAATGATCACAAATCTGTATTAGCTTAGAACAAGGGTTTAACACGTTAATTCTGCCTGAAGGGAAAACTCCTGAAAGAATTTAGTGTTGTTAAGTTTCTTAGACTTATGATTACACTTAAAATGTGAAGATTTTAGCTTGTAATTATCAATTTTGGATAGAGTTTCAAGCAGAAAGGGTCTTTTTGTTGTTTGGTTAGTTTTTGGTTTTTTTGTTAGTAAATTTGCTATTTATTTTTTAAAGCAAATCCCATAAACTGTTCACTAAGTCTCTCTTGACCTTGGGAAAGGGATTAATCTTTCTGAAAGTATCTTTCCTTTGTGATATTTCTTGATTTCATGCTACCTTAGCCAGAACTTAGTACAGTCTGTCAACAGACCAATAAACTCATGTATCCTACATTGTTGTAATAGTAATGTCATGGTTGGAAATTTTAAGCTGTTTATATCAATCAATGTACAATTTTTCAATGATTTTTGGAGGATGAAAGTAATATGTAGCTACCGACATCCTAGCTGATAATTTAGGACTGTTAATAAACAATAGCTCATATCTCAGTAAATCTAGAAGAAATAATAACATACTAGAAGCTTGATGTTTGTTCTTTGTGGAAATAAGACAAAAGTAATTATGCTAAAATAAATTATACTTTTAATTACAGTATTTAGTAGCCAAAGGAATGCAAATAGCTAATGTGTCAGATTGTGTATGTAATAGTCTAAACTAATCATATTCTTTAAGATGAAGTAGTTAAAATAACAATACTTTAAAAGACCAAAAGAGAACTGTTTGGTTTGTAGTGACTGTTATTAATCACCTATGAAAACTGAACAAATATGTGGTAAAGTTCCTTAAAAGTCTATAAGCTTGCATAACCCCGCTGAAATCTAATGCAGATTGATCAGTTTGTGGTCACTGTACATTATGAACTGTGGGAAAACAAACATATAGAGGTGCAGAGAAAGTTTGGTTAACCTAAAATCTGGAATTTCCTGAACTCTCTGGATTTGATCCTGTAGCCTTCTTATTTGTCAGTAATTATTTTTCAATTTTTTGAAGGAAGGAACAGTGAAGAAAAACTTCAAAGAAAGCTTCTGGAACTTCTGGTGATGCTGACATGCTAAAAAAAAAAAAATTAGAGGGTACCTGACAAATTCTTTAGACTTAAGACTATTTGATTAGGCACTTCTTGAATTTTGCCACTGGTATTTGAAACTGTTTTGAAATTCTCCTTGTATCAGAGATTAATATTAGGTCTACCTAGAAATATCAAGTATTTATCCCATTTGAATCCAGGGTCTTTGACATCCTGGCCTTTGCTGCTCTGTATATATGGAGTGGAATAATGGAGGGGAAACATGGGTGTTCTAGCATCTGCATAAATGTATTTTATTCCTGTGGTGATTCCTTTGGTCTTTTGCACTGGATTACATGGCTCAACTTGTGATGGCACTGCCACTTGTCTAGAAAGCTGGGGTAGAATGTAAGATCTTAGGGTTCAAAATGTTATCACTAACTCACCTTCTCTGGTTTTTGTGTGGCCAACAGCCTGGATTTGTCCTTGGAAGAAGTGAACAAGGATGCTCTAATTTAAGGAGAATTATGCTTGCTTGAACTAGGTGTGAATTTTTCCCAGTTCTAAATGGGGGATTTGTGGCAGTTACCACAAGTGCAAAGGGCATTGACTAGTTTAAATTTAGCCAAGCCATTAATCTGGTAAAGAATACTGACCTTTCCTTCTTGTTCCTTGTGAGATTGTAGTAGTTTATATTTCTCCCATCTTTGTCATGCTTTTCTTTTATATTCATTATTCTGTTAGCTTTGTGACTAAATTAAAAGAATTTTAGAGCTTTAAAAACATTTTTCTTCAAATGGGCCATGTGTCAGTAAAATGCTGGCAGTAGTGTTTCTGATTAGACTTTTGCTTTATTAGCTAATGCTTTAATCCACAGCAATCATCTCTTTGCTGCTAACTAGTTGCTAAGAAGGATAGATTGCCTTCAGAGAACATTCTGGGAAATGGTCCAGTTCCTTGCTTGCCTGTTTGAATCTCAAGTTTCCAGTTAGAATTATGCCGTGTTACAGAATAACAAGTCAGACACAAAAACCTCACTTTGTTGGTTGGAAGACAACTGAACACACATGCTCTCTGCAGAATAATATCAAATAATGTGCTCAGAGCTTTGTATCTCACTTGTGCTTCATTATGTGATCGTGTGGATTTCTGTTTTGCTCGCTAAAAGAAAGCAGGATAATAGTGTTGTGCTGTGCTGGATGTTGTGTGTTGATGATGATGAATTTGTTAATCAGGCTACTGTATTTGATATAGGGGAGCTTGATGAGCCTCTTATAGGCTAAACAAAGAAAATGAAAATTTCGAAGGTATTGATTTGGTATATTTTGATTATGGCATAGCAGAGGTTGACTAGATATGGATAAAATAATGTTTTGACTAATTTGTTTTAGGAGAAGTGAGAATAACAATTTCAATTAAACAAGCAGCACCAGAGACCAAAATGCATTTTGTTTGGATGCATCTGGCCCTACTACAAAACACATGTGGCACTAGCTGTAGCCCATTAGCTCAGGTAAAATATGATGTTGCGTACTCTGGCCTGGGCTGTGCCTGGCTGCCTATTTGTGTCTAAATTGGGAAGGGAAAGAAAACCAGACCTACTCCCTCCCAGTAAAATTGGCACAACCAGGCTTTATAATGAACTGCAGATGTGATATTTTGTTGATTTCAGCATTTCAAAGAGTAGGGTGCAAGATCATATGGTAGAAAACGATAGAGCTCATCTAGTTTGGAAAAAGAGAAGAAACAACCAAACACTTTGGAGGAAGGCTTTGCCCATTTATTACAATGTTATTCGGAGTGATTTTGTGTGCAAAAACTGTTCTTGGTATCAGTATCATGCTTTGAAAATTGATGAATATGAGGGAAAACTAGAAACAAGGTGCAGTCAAACACCTTTCTAGAACGAGATGAGTCAGTAGCTCTTGCTGTCTCAGAACCCATGACTTCCCCAAACCAGCCCTGGAGTTGTCTACTAAAGCAGGAACTGCTGAACTAACAGAATTTATGCTCAAGTATTCATTCAGTTATTAGGAAGAGGAGACTTTCAGGTTTTTTCTTTTTTTTTTTTTTTTTTTGTGACACTTGGACTTTCAGGAATGTTTGCTGCATTTATTTCTACTTGGTTTCAGACTTGGAGCCTATGTTTTGATGCCACCTCTGAAGTGCTCTAATTCTACACAACTGCTGAAGTTTTTGAGAAACTGTGAAATATCCCCTTTCCATGCTTTTGAGAAATAATTGTATCAAAAGAGCTTTGTCTGTGTGCCTGCTTTAGTCTGTGAATCTGTATGGTTATTGCATTCAAGCCTGTGTATTACCAGTGTGTGCTAAACTTATTTAATCACTACTTCCGACATTTTAGTTTTGTAGAGTTTATTATTTTGCATATTACACAGTTTCATAAGTTCTCCCACCATCAAAAAGTCTCCAGAAATAAGTGAAGGTAAAGCATTTACTTTGAGGTCAAAGTTTTCTCTTGCTGTTTTAAAATCACTTTTATTCCCGTGAGAACTTTCACAACTTGCTTTATTTTGATCTACTAGTGAAGTAAAACTACCATAATAATGGCTTTAGCATGTGTTATATAAGTTACAACAATGCCAGAAGCTTAGAAATACAATGTGCTGGTCACATCTTGTTTTTGTGTGGAGACTCTGCCAGAAAAAAAAAAAAGTTCTTGTGTTTTCAGAGCTTGAACGCTTTTTTTTTTACACTGACTTTTTCGACGTAGGCTGGATATTAGAAACTGAAGTTGTCCAGGCCCTGTGCAAATAGTGATCTCAATTCAAATTAGTGGGTACTGTGTGCTTCTGACACTGCTGCAAAGCAGACAATCATGGATCTCTAATCCACATTGGCTTGTTGTCCAGACACTGCACTGCCTTAGTTTCATCAGGTCCTGAGGAGGACCTGGAATTTCAGTGCAGGATAAAAGCAGCAGCTAAAGGTTGACAAGGAGTGAAAAGCTCCAAAAGAAATGCTGGAACTCTAGCAGGCTTGCTATTGGTAATGAGTGCAAGTGGCAAAAGGAAACCTGAAAAAGATGTATTTTAAATTAGATAAATGTAAACTGAATAAATACTGAAATTTTTATACTTTTCCAGTTCTAGATGATCTCTCTTGCAAGAATTCTTTTCTGTTTTGGAAAGCCAATAGTAGTACTGAGAATTTATCAGCCTATTAAGGGAAAATGTATCATAGCAAAAATCACAAGACACTTACTACATCCATAGTTCCTGAAAAACTAATGATTTGGAGAGCAAGTTTTATGTCTGGATGAGCTCCATGAGTTTCTATTTATTTATTCTGATGATACGACATTAAATGTTAATTTGGCAACACTATAAATAGTGTTGGGTTTTGCCTTGTTTCTTTCCATAGAGGGTAGATTTATTGCTAATAAGTATCACTGAGGGATGTGAATTATGCCTTTTGTTTCAACAGTCACTCAACAATGCAACTGCTCATTAACGAGCTCAGTGAGTCAGTGTCTTCAGAAATTAACTAACTATTTTGTATGCCTCCATCTCTGACTACCCAACTTGAAAGGCCATAAAAAGGCCTCTGTATGGGCTGGTTTGTGGTTTTGCTTTGTTTGTTTGCGGTGTTTTTTGTGGTGGCTTTTTTCCTTTTTTTTCCTCTCCCCACCAAGGAAATTCTTATTATCAACCTCCTAGAAATCTGGCTGTAGAAAACAGTGCATATAGAATTCAAGGGAACCCATATCCTTCAGTGCTGCAAAGGGGATGAGAGGCAGTTCTTAAATGTATTGATGAGTTTTCCATGCTCTGCAATGATAGAGAAGGACACTTGGTTCTTCAACTTTACTATAACTTCCATGAAATATTTAATACTTGTCTGATGATTTATTCTTCTTTGCATAATGCAATATAAAAGAGTGGTTTCGTTAATTATTTACATTGTGCTGCTGATGTTATTTCTCTCTAAGTGCTTTCCAGCAGTAGTTGTTTCTGCTTATTACCAGGAGAGGCTTTAAGAGGCAGAGCTTGTCAAGAAAGCAGAGTTATAACTTGTCTGATTTGTGTCTGTGTGCTTTATAATGTGTGTGCTGGGTAGAAAATACTAATAGGGCTGAATCACGACAAGAGGGGCCTAGGAGATCTCTCAGGAATGAGAATAAACCCTGGGCCTCAATGAGGGTGTGAGTGTAGCTCTTTGGGCTCCTGATGGCTCTGTAGGCAGGACAAGAACCTGAAAAGGGCAGTTCAGAGAGGTTTTTGAAGTATCTCCATGTAGAGTGAAGAGCAGTAGAGAACCTCTGTGAGATGCCTGAGGGTGATGATCCAGCATCACTGCAGGGCTCTGGCATCTTGCAGAGTGGTTGTGGGTATGCTTTTACTCCTGTAATCTTGTTTTAATAGGGTGTAGGCCTGACAGCCAGCATGGACTTGGCAGCAGGGGTGAAGGAAGGAGGATGGCTGCCAGATCTTCCTGAGCACACATTAAAAGAAAGTCTTCAAGTGTTTAGGTTTCATGGCTTCTGCTGTTGGTGATCTCCCTGGCTGCCTGAGACCCACACAATTAAATACAGGAAAAGGGGAGCTGCCAATGCTGATGTCCCATCAAAAGCTCTGCCTGCTGACTCTGTTGGTTCTGACCAGAATGTGAGGTAGGAGAGTGGAGCAGCCCTTCTGCCTCCTGCAGAAGCTGAGTGTCTTTTCTCTTTGACAGCTGGATAATTGTGCTACTCTTGTAGTGCAGTGGGGAGCAGTATCTCCAGCTTTGTAGGTGAGGAGCAGGCTGACATTTATGTTTTTCTCTTGATTAATCTTTCAAAACTAGCACTCCTAAAGGGGAAGAAAGATTCTCAGCAAAGGTCAAAGGACATCCAAGACCCAGTTTCTAAAAGGTTGCATTTCTTAACTTCTCAGATAGCACTGCCTGGCATAGCCCAGTGTTAGGTGACCAATGATAAATTATATTAACAACTTGAGCATTTTATTTAAAGAGATAAATCACATGGAAAAGACCCTTGTAAATATTCAACAGTATGTGCTTTTGGAGACATAAGTGAGTTTGGTTTTTTTAGCTTTTTCAAGGGCTGTGGTTCAATAACATGCAACTTTAGATTATTCACTGCAGTATATGCCTCTAGGAAATAGTAGAATTCACACCTCCTCTTTTGGTAGGAGAAGAGGAAATAAAGTCCCTGTGTACAGTGGAGGACTCTTTCTGGGTTGCAGAGATGTGTTGTGCAGGCTAGAATCTAGACAGGGCATCCCCTGAGAAGAACAATGCAGCTTATTTTCTCAAATACAGTGGGAAAAAATTAGAAATAATCTCAGTCAGTTGATTTGCATGGCCATTAGAAAGGAACGAGGGTCAGCCAGTGAAGCTGGTCAAGCAGTTTAACTACAGAGGTGACTCTCCTGTGCTTCCTGACAGGTCTCTTAACTGCTGATGCTCAAAACTGTGGTAATACATCTTGAGACACCTCCACTTTGTGAGCTACAACTACTCCAAGGGTAAAAATTATGCAGTGGTTTATAGGAGGTGAGGTATATCTGGATATCTGCCCCTGTTAGTTCTACAAGACCTGAATCCCTGCATGTGCTTGTTGGCTTACCCCAACAGTCCCAATAATCCTGCTGGCTTTCAGCACAGCAGACCATGCACTCACCCATGACTGAGGGGAGTGCTCTTGGTTAACTTTGTTTTATAATAAAGCAGAAACAAAATATGGCTGTAGTTTTTAAGAACTTTGCAAAGCATGAGCGACTTGTTAGGGTTTGAACTGCACTGCAGACACAGTTGGGAAATTTTCAGCCATGTAGCCCCTTTGGCCATGACTGGCAGTGCTCTGCAGCAGAATCCTTCCCAGGGAGCTGCTTGGAGGCTCCATCCATGGGCTTATTGCCCAGATGGAGCTTCTGATGCATTCATAGTGATTTCTGTGCTAAGCCAGTTACCCCTGGCTTAGTCATACCAGAGACATGCCACATATCTGAGAATCTCACATTAGACTTGTCTAAATAAACAAATGTATAGGACAGTGAGGGATAGAAAAAATACTGCATTTTTTTTTCCAATGGCTTTGACATGAGGTGAAGTATTTCTTTATTCTTTGTAAGAGAATCCAGACATGTTGCTTGAGGTCTCTTGTGAAATTTCATACAAGCTCTGGTGAAATTTCTTTATGCATTCAGAAATTTACAGGCTTTCAAGTTTTGTAAATCCATGGCACCCTTTCAGACCTCAGACCTCCATATGATGGGAAAAGCTGACAGTATAGACTGACTTTTATCTCATTGTCCCTGCATATAAAGCAACCTATATCCTTAAACAGCTAGCATGATGCCGGAATGATTTTTGTCTTTTCTTTTATATACCTTTTACACAGTTCTCTGTATCCACAAGTATTAGCAGTATGCATACTTGCAACCTTTTACTTAGTTCAGTGCTTAGTGTTTTGTAAGTGTTCTGCAGGCCTGAGACTAAACACCCCAGAACTGCAGAGCCAGGGAGACCAAACATTCCTACTATCTCAGGAACCCAAGCTCTCCTGGCAGGACGATTCTGTAAACTAGGGGTTAGCCCACCCCAACCTCATTATTGGGCCCCCTTGTTAGATATGCTGATGTGTAAAGTCTATAACTGGTGTGTGTGATTGACGGTGGGTGTGCATTTTGCCACGCTGTCACCTGGTTGAAGTGGATGCACTGAACAGGATCCTGATTAAAATACTGAGGTAAAGACCCCAACCCCTCTAACCGTGTCTAGCTTCATTTTCCTAACACCAGGAAAAAGGCATCAAGTAAGACAGAGGAAAGCTAATTCTTGTACATCAGTGAACATTGTTCTGATCAGTGCCTATGCATATCAAATGCGGTTGTATAACAGAAGTAATGCTTTCAAACAACTTGCCTAAAAAAATAGCTTGTTGCTTTTATACAGATACTTTCTTCTTCCCATCAAAAGCTTATTTGGCAGTGGTAGGGAACTTGTTCAAAAAGCTGTCACAGGTATAATCTGCAGGGGTGCATTTTTGAATGTACCCGTACATTTTACAGAGCTGATCATGGAGGACATGCTTCTTAGTAAGTATAAACTCATCTTATTTTAGTGTTAACTACTGCAAATCATAGACCTTACGATAGTATTGCTGCAGTACACAAAAATCTTGAAGCCTTGTATAAGAAGAAACCGAGAAAGAACAGGAGTGTGTATGAAGTCCCAGGAGGAAAAAATGAAATACATTGAACTATGTTTTCAAGTTATCTGGATCTTCTAAGACTATTTCCATTACTTCTTAATTTCCTTTTCTCTTTATTGGATATTGTTTCCTTATCTGGTGTTCTCTCAATTATTAAAACCCAATTACTGTTTGTTTGGTTTTTAAAATTAATTATTTAAAATTCAGAATGAGGCATGAGAGATATCAAATAGCTGTGTCCATCATAAGTTTCTTTTTGGTTTTTTGGTACCTTATTAAAATTCCCATTAGTTTCTCGTATAACTGCTAGCCATCTCATTTCCTTCAGAGGAATTCATTTCAAGAGTGGTGCATTTGGATATGAGATGGAGAAAATCTATTTCTACAGTTCTGTGTGCTGTGTGCACCATTAAACTTCTTGGTTTAGGGGACTTTGGCAGTATTTTATTCTGAGTGGCTGCTCAGGTCACTGTGACATTCAGAAATGGGTCTGATTTGCATTAGAATATTTAATTTGCAGTGCTGTATCATTACACTTTTCTGTGCCCAAGAGAAAGGAATTTAAAACAGAACTCTTCAGCAGAGCTCTTTTCTTGCATGTCTCCATGAATTATTTTACTGTAAGAGTTAATGTGGGCACACTGTTATCCCCTGGCTCAGGATATGTGTGTTTTCTGGGGTCTAGTGTGTTGGTGATGCTTGGATTTTTTTGATTTTGGATTTTTTGCCTTGGAACGCCATAAGAAAGAAAATTATAAATTTCTTCTGAAAGCATTCAAGACTTAGACTTTCATATCCTTATAATCATCTTTTTCCTGGTGAATGGTCGACCAGTTTCAAAGGGTGTTTTGGTTTCCTATTGGGCTGCCATTACATTATGTTGTGAATAGGGATATGCTCCCTGCATCTCCAGAGAGATTCCAAGTTCTGTTTCTAAAAAAAATAGGTTTATTTCGAAGCAAAACAAGATTTATAATATTCCCCAGGAAAGCAGTTTCAAGTCTGACAGGAAGGTGAGGTGAGGTCCCAGCCGTGGTGGCAGAGATGCTGCTCCAGGACTCTCACACATGCAGCACTAAGCTCAAGAGCACACAAGCACGTCCTCCTTCTGGCTGAGGAGCATCATCTGTGGAGAAAATTCCTAGGTCTGGAGGCAGGGCTGGAATGGGTTCTGTAATTCCAGCTTTCTCAGTATTGCTGTTCATACTGAATTTGTTTGCCCCGAGTAAGAGGTACCCAGGCTGCACATGCTATAGGAGGGAAAGAGGTAGTGAGAAAGGCCAGTGTTTGGATGAGCACTAAAAAGAAGAGACCTGTAGAACTGAGGCTTGTTGAACCTGCTTCTTTGTGTCAGGGATATGAGGGATTAGGTGAACTTTGCTTTGGGAAAGGCCATTCCCTCATCCTCTGCACAGGAGCTGCTACTATCTCATATGCCTTCCAGCGGCTTCCAAAATTTTAGGAGGAGAAGTTGACATCCCTCTGGAGACACAGAGAACCCTCTGTGCACTGCCTGGTGTAGTGCCAGAAACCAGAAAGACCTTTAAAATTGGTCCACCATGAAAGAGGTGATAATATGGATCAGAAGAACCTGTCATTACCAAACCAAGTGATTTGGGGACCATAGCATGGATACTTAAGAACCTCAGAAACCCTAAAGCTTGCTTTTTTTAGTCCAAGTATAGGATTTTTTCTGTAAGAATATGCATTCTCCATAATTTTCTTGATAATATCTGCAAGAACTTTTGCTTTATATGACTGGTTTCTCAAGGTTGCCTAATTCTTCAGTTGAAAAATGCTCATTTGCCTTGATGCCACCATGCCGATATAATATTATCAGAACAGTATGTTGCCAGTCAGCTGTTGCTTTCATTACTAGCCCACTTCAGTTGGTTTTCATTGCTAAAATTTCCCTTTTGTAATGCATTAGATTAATTTTTCTTGCAAGTTAAAGATTGTAATGATTGACATAGGCTGGAGTGGAAGGTGATGGTCTGCAAGAACTCACAAGCATATGGACAGCTGTTGGGGAAATGTTTAAAACTGTGAGTTGTTCAATGATTGACCTTAAACATTTATTGTTTTGCTTTTTTTTTTTTTTAAATTACTCAATTTAAACTTCTTAACCTAGACATGCAAGTGAAACTAAGAGAAATCACATTTGCTTGAGGGAACCACTGACAGTATGGATTGCTTTAAAATAGCTTTTCACTCAAATATTATTAAAGGCAAAGCCTAGCATAAAGAATTTGAAATTAAGGACATTTAGCAGCAGGAACATAGCAGAGAGTCAGGGGGGCAAAGGCATTTATAATATAAATGATGATGGGCACAGTACTTTGCATATAGACAGTGCTGCTAATTAACAACTGTGAGGTGGCCCAGGACGGGGACTGAGCTCAGAGGAGGACAAGTCCAGATGGCTCTTTGTGATCCAGAAGTGCACGCTGTAAGACTGTGTTACAAGGTTACTGCAAGGTGAGAACAGGGACTACAGGGACCTTTTTTTTTAAGGAGAAAATGCTCTGAGAGAAACTGCATGGGGTGGTAATGATCTGCTGCACAGATAGACCTAGCTTTAAAGCTAAGCATACCTTCTGTTTTGTGATGTGCATATCCCCTGGGAGACATTTAACTGTGTGGAAAAGTGAAAGCTGTTATGTGGAAGCAAATGTGAAAGCAAATATTTTGTTTGCCTTGTGCGCTAGGTATTTAGCTGAACAGTTTATAGTCTAGGGGGGGATGCTGCTAATCCCTCTGTGGGAGTGCAGAGAAACATGTTGTCACTGCAGGGTGTGAGCTCAGGATGCCGGGAAGAGTTAGGGAACAGAGGGTGATACAGAGGCCAAGGTGCCCCCCTTGTGTGGGCATGGGAGCTGTCTCTCCTGGAGCAGAGAGTTGCATCTGTTCTTTACTTCACCTTTGCAAAGCCTTTTGGTATTATTTTAGCATGTTTTATGTATGCACTGTTCATCTCTCTGAGCCTCACGTGTCTCACTGCTTTGCTTTCAAGCACTGCGTTTCTTAGGGAAGTAATCCTGTGTGTTTTGGCAGCATTATCTCTTTGAAAAGTATCTGACATCGCAAGGAATACCTGCAGAATGAAGCCATAGGGTAGGATAACTAGGATGACACACATCCTATACACTCAACGTGAAATGTTGAGGTCTTATGTGTCTAATTATTCATGACATATATCAAAATTGACATAAGGTTGAAAGCTTTTGAGAAGAGGTGAAGCATTACTGAATAGTGTGCCTTGGAATTAAATTTCAGTATCAAAATACTTCACACAATGTCTGATTTTGATGCAAAATATGAGCGTGTAGCAACCAGAAATAAAACCTGCAGAATGTATCCTGTTGTTGCTGCCACTTGACATGGTACACAGGTGGATGTTTCAGTCCTTTGATTGATTGTAGGAGGGTATCTTGTAATTGTTTTGTCCCATCTAAAATTTAATTGGAGCCCCCAAGTGTGAACTATGTCTTCTCAGGCCATATTGAATTTCAGATTAAAATCTGCATCTCAGCATACTTTTTGTGTTTCTATAACATGTCTTCCAGCCTAGAGCCTACAGATATATTTTTTCCTCAAGTTTAAGCTCTATATTTGCTATTCAGCTTCAGTACTGCAAATTCAGGCCTGGGCTGTCAGCTGGGACACACTTTAAGCAATATCTCTGTATGTATTATATGAGAATAATTCATAGCATAGAATGAGACAACTGCTCTTGCCTACAATTAGAAGAATGCTTGTGAACAGTTTTTGTTCTTCACATATACATACTTACTTGAAACGAGTTCACCATATTTAAAATGTTGAACCAAATGTTTACTTTGTAAAAATATTTGCTGTATGGAACCTCAATTAGTGTTCTTAGTAAGCAAAACCAAAGACTCTGGATATAACATCTTCAGGGAATTGATTAAAAATTCACTGAGTATAAAGGCAGAATATCTTTGTATTTTTATTCCAGATAAACTAAAATGCTCAGCTGAGTTATTGACTGAATGTTGTACCACTCACTGAAGCCAATTTTGTGTATTTGTGGAACGCATGAGATAAGATGACAGCACTGAACATGTCACTTTCTCTGTTCCATTTTTGCTTTGGTATGAGGCAAAAAAGGGTTGTGGGACACATTATTGTAGTCAGTCGAAAGAGCCCAAAGTAAGGTTCCAAAAGCTGCAGCATGATGATGGAAAATGTTTTTCTATGCAATTTTGGGAAAAAATTTGACATGAATCATGCTGTTCCTTTTTTGATATACTTTCTCTCTGTAGTAATTTACTGTGGTTTATTGCATGTGAGAAAACTGTTAGCTTTTATATTTTATGTGTGAAGACAGGACTGTTGTAGTCTGACAGAGTTGACAATGACACTAAATAGACTAAAAAAATTCTGTAAAATTTATAAAGCTCTGATTTTAGAATTTAGGGTACAGTTCAGCAAAAGCCTCAGTACTAAAGATGTTCAAGGACAAATCTCAAATTGCTTGTGAAACACGAACTCTGAAGAACTTCCTCTCAGTACTATTCTGAGAGATTTTGATATTCAAATTTCTAATTTGGTTTAGGGAAAACCTTTTGTTGGTTAAAAAGTGTTTTGTAATGAAAATCAGTGCAGCAATTTATGATGTGGGGTGCTGCAAATTCGGGAATTATATACGCAGCTTAATGGATTCCTCTGTAAATATGACTTGCTCTTCCTTTTCCTACTTTATGGGCTTGGTGTTTTTATAGTGTTTGGGTGTGTATGTGTTCTTCCTCACACTGATGTAAATTGGGAGTAATACACTAATATCAATGGAAAACTGATATAAAGCCTCTCAGAGACCTGAATTGGAGCTTTTGCATTTAATTCTGGCTTCCCTTGAATCTTTATAATACATAAAGCTTTGTTTCACATGAATTGCATGCAGATATATATTATATATTAAATGCTTTCAGAAAGTATTAGAATATTTTGTAATCATTTTTCATCAGTTATGTAGTAACAAAATACAAAGAATATATAAGGTATAGGTTTTTTCTACTCTTTCACAGCTGCTACTGTGACTGCATCAGAGTGTGCCCAAAGCTAACTTTAAATTAGGTGACTTAGCCAAGAGTGCAGGAACGTGAGGTACTCACCAAGAATTCCTTAAGCTTCCAGGAAAGGTGTTTCAGCTTTGTGCTGAGCTTGCTGCTGGGGTTAGCTCCATCTAACCTGACCTAAGCTCAAGGCATTTGCTGTGCTGCCAAGGTGGTTTGAGCATTAAATTATACGCAAACATATAATTTACATGGTATTTCATTATCCCTCTGCCTGATCTGCTGCTTCTGAGGGCTGATACAACCTGTAGTGAGGAGCCCCTGTGAGGCAAGGAACTGTCAGGAAAACAGAGGTATTTGTATGTAAAGAGTAGGATAGTCCTACCTTAGACTTTTTTATCCCTTCTGCTTTGCAGGTGCAGGGGATGATATATAAAGAGGAGAATGGAGCTACTGGGATTTAAAGGTAAGGATACTCAGTGGCTGGGTGTGTGAATTCACTTCAGGTAGTTCAGGGGCCAGGAATGATTTCTAACTGTGTTCTCCTCATCTGTGGAGGTGGTCAGGGGAGGTTCTGAAACAGCCATGGGGGAAGTGACAGTGGAGGTTTGGGATATGGGAACAGATAAACCTTTATTTCTGGTGATGAGAAGATTAGACTTTTGTGATATGGGAGCAGGAGGAGAGATAAATACCAATTCTGTCTTTGCTCCTGATAGAAGATATTGTGAATTACTGCTTTATCTCTCCTGAAACACTCAACTGCTTCCAACTGAAATTGGGTTGGAGTTTTAAATGTATAGCATTTCTGAAATGAAGGCACGTTAGCAACTGTGCTTCATGTGGAAAATACTGATTTCTACAAATACATTTATTTCTTGTGAGTGGTAGAAGAGCCTTTTAAGTGAAATATGCTCATATGAATAACAAAACAGAATGACCTTTGGCTGGCTGCGCATTCCCAAAGGATACAAGACGTGCAGCTTATACTACTAAATATCTGTGAATTTATATTTTTGCAGGGTTCATTATTAGTAGATCTTTATCTTCTAAAATCAATGGTTCCCTTTGTGAGATTTAAATTTTCCATGCAATCATATCCCTATGGTAACAAGGGATGCCTGATTTAGCAATGACATTTGTAGTGAGACTCGCCATCAGATGATTCAGTGTGTCCATTATTAGTCTTTACTTTCTTCCCAGGGAGTACTTTTCAATTTAGTTTGCCTCATACCGTGTTTAGTTTGATTTCTTATTGAAAACGAAAATGTTTTGCCCTTAGATTCATCAGAGGCTTTTAAAACCTGAATAGTGAGAAAAAACCTCATTAAGGTCAAAGGCAAGAATAAAGTGTTTGAGAAAATGGAAGTATTGGAATTTTTTGTTCTTCAACTCATGCCAATAGCTTTCCACTTCACTGTCAACAATATTGTTCTCCCTTTGCTGTTTGTCTCTGAAATCAGTCATCTGTGGCACAAGGGAGGGAGATTAGAGATATGTATATATAAAACTATGAAGGTGTCAGATCAACCACAGAAGTGCCTGGTAAGGATGTTATCAACAGGGGTAGCAGAGCTGGTGGTGTAGCTGGTACTGGGCATTAATTCAAAATGTTTCCGTTAATGAAAGGCACTCCAGTATAAGTAATGAGGGTCAAAATGCAGTGTTGATACTGAGAGTGGGCAGTTTACAAAAGGGATGCAGGGCACCTACTAAAAATTTCAAAAAAAGCCCAAAATGCATTTCAAAGTGCACTGATAGTTACCCATGATACATCTATTTTAGCAGTTTAGGCTGGACAAAGGACACGCTTTTACCTTGAACCTCCTGGGTTTTCCCACTTACTGCTTTGGGTTCTCACAGTGGAACAGTCCTGGGCTGTGGAGGCTGGTGATAAAATCAAACTGTCAGGCCTGAGCTGCTGCGTGCAGGAGCACACCAGAAGTGTGTTCCAGCTGCTAAAGGGCTTTCAGCCATTGGGGACAGACTACAGCAACTTGGAAACTTAGTTTAAGTTTGAAAAGTGCTTTCCCTCTCTCCCTGACATGTATTTCGAGTGGAAGTGTGCTTCTCAGCACGAAGTGTTTTGTTGTACAGATGCACTCCTGTTGCACTGTGCTAGCTGATAATGCAGATATCTAAGGCATTAAAATAGGTCTCATCTTGTCTGACCAGCTTCTTGAAAGTATCTCTGCTAGTCAGGAGCAGAAATAGAATAATATGAATCACTCTCTGCATTAAGTGGGTGCTCCAGATACACTGAATCAACTTTAGGGGTCTTCTGTATCATGCAAAATGGGGAAGAATATATTCTGTAAGAGTGACAAAATTATATGAGAAGAATGTAAAACCAACCATAAAAAGATGACTCAAAACTCATATTCTCAGGGCAATTATTTTAGAAGAATGTGGTATAATATTAACTGCAAGTATTTTTACCAGTAATATTAAACCAAGGTGTTAAAAGAAGACACTGTATTTGGCTGTTGAAAATAATGATAACAAAGAAACCCCACCATTTTTGCATAAGTGATACGTGATTCATTAGGAAGTTTGATTATGGGATGCTTTTATTTCAAATCCTAGACAATTTGCATGTTTTGCAGGAGGGAAAAGCTGTAGCTGGATTTAGTTAATTTGAAGCCATACATGATACAATCAAGCTCTTCACTAGAAAATGAATGTGCCACCTAAGCCTTTCAGTGTCAGCTGGCCCACAGAGCTGATTGACTATGGTATTGTGTACATGTATAAAGGTGGTACCCAGAAGAATGACTGAGAACTCCATCACCAAGAAGCCCAGAGTAAAGAAGGATCAGTGAGATGTCACGGGATCCATGGGTTGTGACTATCTTCTGCTTGACCTTTCTTTCTCTTGCTCATTCCCCCGCTTTTCAATTTTTTCTGTCTCTCTCTACCTCACATTTACTGTATTATTAACTTTGGCATATGGTCTTGTTTGCACCTTTATTTGGGCAGAAGCATCTCTCACTAGTCGGATCGTAACAAGCGTGGGTTAAGCAAACACAAAGAAAGACCCTGCAATCTTTCTTTGTGTTGTCTAGAAATCCACTGAGATAAACTTATCTTTTTGATTCCTTGGTTACCACCTGAAGCAACAACGTTCTCTCCTGCACTTTCAGCCGCTTATGACTATTACTGCTTGAGACATAAGCAGCTCTGCTGGGACAGTAGATTTACAGCTGGTATGTCTTTTTACTCACCAAACAGGAAAACTCTTGGAGTAAAATTCAGAAGATAGGGTCTTTGCTCTGTTTTGCTTGGAACACTAAATCTGGCTTCCCCTACTTGTATTTAGTGGTGTGTTTGCCAAGTGGCATATACCATGATCAAGTGATTTTTGTTTTAGACTCATTTGCCTGTTTCCATCACTCTTCAGATTAGCTAAGCTACCAAGCCTGTTAAGTTGCTGGGCTCTTAAAGCTGCTACCCACTCCAAACTTATCTGGCCATTTTGGGTCACTGTAAATCTTATGTGACTACCCCAAATTTACTGTGTGCTGGTTTTGTGTTGATAATTGTTTGTGCGGTTAGCTCTGGTAATCCCACTGAGACAATTGAGAAAAGCAAACCTTCTCAGGCAAATTGAAGATTTACTCAAATATGCAGGCTTTATTGTTTCAAAATTGTTCATAACATTGGTTTAAATTTGCCAAGAAAAGTAAATTCATCTTGTATCTATGCTAAGAAAAAAAGTGACATAGGAGAGCAGAACTGGAAAGCAGACTGATTGGGAGGACTCAACCTCTTCACTATATGTTTTAGTGATTTTTCTTTGGTCTAATCCTAGATTGATACATGGACTGAATGTCCTTTAGTCCCTAGAAGGCATAAGATGATTTCCTGGAGAAAATCTTTGAGTGGCTTGGTGTTTTTTTTTTTTTTTTTGTTTGTTTGTTTGTTTGTTTTTTTTTCCCCTGAAGCTTTCCTGCTTAATGTCCTCTGAAATCTCTACAAAATGTGCAGCACAGCACAGTAAGAAAGGATATACTTGGAAGATCGGCTTCAAAAGCACTTTTGAACAAAACTAGATGTACCCTGTGACCTGGAAGGCTGCTAGAAGATCCAGTAATTATAGATGAAGGCATTAAAAATGTCAATGCCAAGACAAAATATTTTCTGTTCTGAATTGCACCCAAACTTATCTTCAAGAAGACCATATTAAGAAGGGCGTCAGAGTATGTTTTGGGGTGATTTTTTTTCTTATTTCTCCTTTTGAGTTTTCTGCTTTGTTTAGACAAGTATTTTCTGGGGATTGGCATGGTGATGTGCTTTCCTGTTATGCAAATATCCTAAACATAAAGAAACAGTCGTTCTTACTGCCCACTCTCTGTGACTCTCGAGTGCGAAATATTAAAGTTAAAATGGGAGCAGTAGCCGTTAGATAATAGTTTATGTGAATTCACTTGTCTTTCAAGTCTTTGTCTGACACAAAGAGAACAGATTTTTCCGAAGGGTTTAGTGTTGGGAGCTGCTTAGCTTTGTGTGATATACTTAATGAGAAATAGGGAATAGAGCAACACTCTACTCCAGGTAAGGTACCTGCCTATGCAGTGTGCTGTGGGTCCAAGTTCCTCCTCCTCTAGAGGAAGAGGTATTGCACGTGCATCTGAGATATTCTTGCACTTCTAGAAGTCTGACCTTTTTGTTCCTAGAAGAGACTCTGAGTTTTGCTGCTGAAGATAATGAATGAAAGACTTGAAAATTGTACTTGAAAATTAGGTATACAAAGATGATACATATTTATTTAGTTGCAAAAACCAGTCTGGTTAATGAATGTATTACTACTCCCCTGAATTTTTCTCACTGACCTTACAGATAAGAGGAATACCTGTAATAGCACTGTTACTTTAAAGAAACTTGACTGATGAGACTGGACTAGTAAGAAAGAAAAGGATTGCCTTAGCCAAGACATGTATTTACAATGCCTTGATCCATTTAAGTTTTCCCCTCAATATTATTCAAAGAGTGCATTTTTGGAAAATGTCCTCAAACTGTAACTGTTCTCCTGTTAATGAAAAAAAGTGAAGATATTAAAATACATACTTTTCTATTGGTAAAAAAAAAATATTCCCACAAGGAAATAAAATTATGAGAAGACAGAAATAGCCTGTGTAGGTTATATAAAAGTATGTAGGTGATGTCCTCATAAAATTGTTTGTCTGCTCTTTAGAAGTTCTTTTCTAACAACAAGGAGCCTGGTTAACTGACTCTTTGGGAGAGTGACAATTAATGTTTTGCTATACTTCTGTGGTCAGCTTCTCAGGATAAGGTGATTTGGACTGGCTTTATTAATGCATGGCAACATCGCAGTAATTTTACATTATTGTTGAGTGCTGTTGGAAGCCAGCAGGGATGATGGTATCTGAAAACACAATAAAAGGTAGAAAAAAAGAATGTGAAGAATGTCTCACTTGAGGGAGTTGACATTTTGTATCTGGTTTTAAAGGGCTGTGAAATTATACTCTTTACTGAATATAATTTTGATTGTTACTACACTATTGCTGTTATCACAAAAGTTTATTTTAATGCTTTATAGAAACTGGCACTGAACTTTTCAAAGTTTTAAGTGCTTTTTTGTTCTAGGCTATCAAAATGCCTCTCATGAAAACAGAACAAGAAGGGCCAGAAGAAAGGAAACAAATGAGGCTTTAGTAATGCTGAAAGTGCTTGGTATTAAAAGAGGAAACTTGGATTTCAGAAAGCAGCTCCTGCAATGAACAGATTGTCTCATTTAAAGAACAGCAGATGTGTCATGGAGAACTTCTCAAATTGTTATGATTTTGCCAATTTCTTACCATTATTTTTGTTGTCTTTTCTTATCTTATAGCCAGACTTATTTGCATAAGAGCAAAGCTCTGGTTTAGGTTTTATTTAAGCTTATATTTCCCTCAAGAAGCAGTATTACTTTAAATAATAGTAATTGTTCCCTGTAGCAGAGCATTCAGCCACCTGATAGCCGCAAGATTGGTAAGAAAATACTGCAACTCAGGTTATAAGCAACCTGTGATGAGTTACTGCTGGTTTTGTAACCTCAGGATCCCACTTTTGGTCCGTCTAGCTTGCAGCAGTGGTCAGTCAAGCTGCCAATAAAAAAACTCACTATCTCTTTCTGTTAAATGCTGTGAGATTAAGGTGAAAAATCAATTTCTTCTGTCTGAATTAGATCCTCTGTATGTGTGGATGTTATGGACTGCTGGATTAAAATGTCAGGTGCTTTTTGGAAGAGAGAAAAGACTGGGCTTTGTGGAGTAAATTAGAAAATAAGTTTCCATAAATAAAAATATAATTTTCTTCCAGGCACATGCAGGTGCCTGGGTTTTATTCTGACTTTCAGAGAGAGAAATGAACAGAAAGCAAAGTTTTAAATTACTCCTGAGTTATGGAGAAGAGGTGGATATCAGCGTGATGAGGTAGTGAAAGGAGCTTTATACGCCTCCTACACAAGACCTGGATTCAATGCTCCTCGGAGTCCAGAGCTTCTAGTGAATTCTGCAAGCTCTGTTCATGTTTTCTTTGAACGGGCTGAAGCTACATCTGAGTGTGGATTGTCAGCAGTGAGCTTTCCAACAGCCCTGCTCGTGCTGCCTCACATGGGCACAGAACAAGCCGGGCACCTCTAGAGAAGCTCAGCCTCAGGCTGTACACTGGAGCAGTGCCTGTGGGCACCAGCCAGCACATGGGTCACAGGGGATCCTGGAGCATGGACAGGGCACTTGGTAGGAGAGGTTTATCACACAGTTCCATTCCTGAAGGCAGACATGGCCTCGGGGCACTGCAGGTGAAGCTTCCTGCTTGTGGGAGGTGACCTGATGGTGCCCGATGTTTGGGCCTTGGGTGCCCTGGTGCTCCCCAGGCTGTCCCACTTTTTCCTGGGAGAGTGAAGGCAAGTCCTGTCTGCAGCACTGTGGCCCTGGGGAGCTAGCAGGATCCATACTGCCTGGCAGCACTTCAGAGTGAGGAGAGGAGGTCTCAGTGCTGTCTGGAGATTGTGGTGTTGGTAGGTGGTCCTTGGTGCTGTTAGCCTCCTTCACCAGTTTGGTGAAGAAATATACCTGGTAAATCTGTATTATTTACTCTCCTTCTGGTTTGCATGCTTTCTTTACAGGGGTTAGGCATCTCCAGATTAAAGCCTTTTTTCTTTTTTGATTGGTTTCCACTGTTTGGTACCTCTTTGTTTCCTGGAATTAAAGTATTCGTTCCCATTCTTTCTGTAAGTTCTCTTCCCCTCCTAAGAAAGCACCAGAGCTTTCCTTTTTGTCCTTCTCCCTTCATCTCTCTTATTAAAACTTTTTCTAATTTTGTGAAGTTCACTGGCATGAGACATTTTCTTAAAACCTCAGTCCTTACTGCCCAGGGAATCCATGCATCTCCTTTGCTGTGCCTGGTCCTCAGGAGTTAAGCGGTCCAGAGAACTAAATCCCTTTTGATGTCTGCTTGTTGTCAGTTCTTATTTGGTGCACAGTTTATTCAGAGGAATTTAGATGGGAAAAGCCAGTGAACAAACAGATCACAACTGTGTTTGAAGGAAAAGTTGGATTAATATAAAAGGGAATGTTTGCCAAAAGTTGCCCTTGAGGTGATGGTGGGTTTACCATTGTGTGCACTGTGATTTTGCTGTGCTGACTGTGTTCATGATAGCATGCAGACAGCTGGGGAGAGGCACTTAGCCAGCACAAAGCAGCTGTGAAAGTGATAAGCAGTGGTTTGTACTGAACCCTGGCAAACAGCCTTGACTAAGATGGGGAGAGTTTCCATGGTGCTACCTGCAGGCAAGCCCACTGGCCTGTAACTACAAAAAATAAAAAGCATTTATACTATTTCACTCCTGTAATATCCTGTGACTACCTCTGTCCCAGGGCACGTATTTATTCATACTCACCAGTGCAGCTGCCAGCAATTTCAACATCTCCATGTTCACTCTGCTTTTTGGGGAACTTGCTGGGAGTGTTGGGAGATCCTGGCTCATGCTACTTCTCATACATTAAAGTTTGTAACTGGATGTTTTGTTTTGGTTTGCTTTTTTTTTTTTTTTTTTTTTTCAAGGAAGTACCACAAAATTATGTGCAAGGATTATTTTGAGAGTCTTCACTAGCAGTTAGTGATGCACCTCTAGTCCTGTAAATGTTTCTACTGCTGACAGGGTAGCAGCAGCTTTAGACATGGAGACACTTTGGGTGTGGGACTGTCAGTGATGGCAGACTGCTGCTAGAACTTTGTTTTGTAAATGGTGCCTTGAAGGCTAGCCATTCACTTCCAAACATGGGTGTTTTGTGTGAACTGCTTCAAAGAAGAAAATTTTTAGTGTGTTAATTTTATTTTGTTTTCAGCATTTTCTTTTGTTCAATATGTTTGAGAAATCACTCCCTTGAAAAGCTGTAGTCCTCAGCAAAATACACATATTGGATAAACCTCCAGAAAGTGTTCTCACAGGACTGAAGTCTCTCCATCTTGAGAGTGGAAGGACCTGGCTGAGGAGGGGTATATGTTTGCCAAATTCTGTCTGAAGTGGTTTTGATTTCATTGTCCTGTATTACTCCATTTATTTCAGTGTGGGAATAGAGTAGTAGGGATGTGTAAGGCAGAATTTCTCCCTGACCTCCAGTCAATAAGGCTTTCTTACCACTTTTTATTAATTATTGAACCTTCTACCAGTTAAGTGTTTCTCAAAATTGTTATTTCAGCATTAATCCATTCTATAATACAAAATTGATCTAAATCCTGTGCTGGTAGTTGTGGACTGGGTCTCACCTCACTTTTGCAATCTCTTACACCATGGTATTATGTGCTTCCAAATGAGGCAAAGACAAAACCCTTGTGAATGCAAACAGGTTAGTAACATGGACCTACATTTATACCCAGATATAAAATTAGGAGGATCGTGAACAACAGTCATGGTGATCTAGAGGAAGCAAAAACCAAAGAATCAGAGAAGGATTTGGGTTGGAAGGGAGCTTAAAGGTCACCAAGTTCCAAGCCCCCAGCCATGGGCAAGGACATATTACACTGGGCCAGGCTGCTCAGAGCCATATCCATTCTGGCCTTGAATTCTTCCAGGGATGGGATATCCACAATCCTAATCATATAAGAAGAAAAAGTGTAGTCTAAAAAACTACACAGTTTTCCTATGGACACCAAATATACTTTAACTAACCATCCCTTAAAAATAAATTTACTTCAATGTTCACATATTTGCCCTAAAAGTAGAGCTGCATTTAGATTTTTTCTTCTTTGAAAGATCTGCGCAGATAGCTAAAAGAGGTTTTTTAATTTCATCGGTGTTGTGCTCTACTTTGATATAATTTACCTGTTATTTTCTTCCTTCCCTATAAATATGGACATTTACATGAATATATGTTTCACCCATTTTCAAGCAGCATTTTCACATTCTTAATGATAGCAAGATGGCAAGCTGTGATATGTGTGTTCTTCTAGAGGCACAAAGAGTTTATAATGAGTCATTATTATAATTTGTGTGTGTGTCTTTGATGCTATTCTAGCTTTCCAGGCAGATGCCCCACCCGCTGTGTGTTCCTAGTTTCAGTCTAATGAACTGCTAAAGTTACTGGACATTCAACAGTAGCTCTGGCATCCTACAATGTATTAGTAATAAGTTTTCTTCAAAATGAAGAGGCTTTAAGTACAGCACACAATCAGAAGCCCACAGTGGAAGAAACAAATCAGAAAACCACTGTTCCATAAGCACGAAATTGAAAGAGCTGCATAAGTAAAATGATAGGCTATCCATTCTGTTTTGGAAAGCCTGAATAGGGTTTTGGATCTAGCTTAATTTCCTTCAAGCTCTTCAGCTGTGGCTAAACCATTTAAAATAAAAATAGATGTGTTATGGAACATTGTGCTCATCACTGTTTATTATTTTGAAAAAGCGTGGGTCCTCCTGTACCTCTTTGCTAATGTCAAAAAATGAGTGGAATCCTCATCTCCATTTCAGCAGTACAGAAGTGGGCTGCTTCCCCTGGCTGCACTGACTTTGCTTCACATTTATGGTGAAAATGGAAGGAGACATCTGGACCAGTGATTTTTGACAGCTTGCAAATAGCAGAGCGTGTGTTGTCTGACACATCACTGAGCTTTAGATTTTTTAATTGTTTGGTGTAACTTAAATAAGCCTTCTGTAGATAAAATGTTAATTGAAAAGATGGATTTTACTGACCAGTGTCATGCATTGCTATCCCAGGCATCCTATACTCTTTGTATTGACTGCGGGTGATTTCACCTTTGAACAAAATGCATCCCTGAATGATTGCATGCACTTCAGCTAAACCCACTAAATTTTAGAGAACTTGCCCATTTCAAGGGATTTAAAAACAACTGAAAAAACTCCTGTTCTTTGGAAGAGAACTTTCAGACTGAGAATACACTCACATCCCGGTGAGCTGAGTTCACTGAGGAGGTTTTGGACTAAAGGCAATGCTTCAGTGTTGGATATTGCCTGCTTCAACTCTTGGTGGGCACTTTTTTCCTGTACAAACAGCCACACTCACTTCAGGGAGCCTATTTATGGAGTACTGCCCCAGCCAGCTCCATTCCCATTGCAAAAATCTCGTCTTTTATTAGATAAGTGACAAGCTCCTTGGGGAACATACAAATCTGTGCTGGACATACTGAAGAGCTGGAGGAGATGATAATTATGAACAGAAAAATACAGTCCCCCCTTCTTTCTCTCAATTCTTTATTTTCTTACACTGTTATCCTTTGTGGCAATCAAAAAGATGGATGAGATTGTGAGTCAGCATCCTTTGGAAAAACCTTAATGAGCTTTCAGATTACTTACTCCCTTTTGTCTGTACCTCTAAACATTTTGCAGTATAACAGGTACAGAGAGAGATCATTATAAGTCTCTGTTACAGTACACCTGTGTTTTCAGCTAAGGCCTCTGCCTTTTTTTTTTTGCTCTGTTTTTTGAAGTCCAAGATCAGAGACAACTATAAAGTAGTGTTTTTGAACACTCATTTTCTCAAGAGCTGATCAAGTAGGCAGGCTGTTACTGAATGTTTTTGGAAACTGTGTTGTCTTTACAGGGGTGCTTGGGGAATTCCTTGTTATGAAATTATCTGCATACATTCATTACAAGCAAAGAGATATTATGTTATCTCCCTGTGACCAGTCAAAGTAAAGGAATAATGTATGATCAGCTTCAAAATATTTTGCTGAAAAGTATCTTAATAGTCACATATAGCCCAAGAATAGATGAAACAAATAAATAGGTTATGAGAGCTGAAGAAGGCAAACAGAAAAAGCTATTATCTCTCTCAGAGTACTGATTTATTTGGGACAATAATTTTGCCAGTCCTAGATTAGGTGGCATTCATTGGAATAAACACTTAATTTTTAAGCAGGATTCTGTTTTACAGGAAAATAAAGAATTTTTTTGAGGCTTGGACATGTATTTATTTGTTTTTCATTTTAGTGTGCTAGATGAAAGATAAGTGACACACTGGTTAATGGTGAAAGAAAATAAAAAAGAAAATAAACATTTGCAAAACTCACAGCAGGAATACATATCATTCAGCTACAGAGAGTTAAATATTGTTGAGGTAACAGTTGTTTCTGCCTGTACTCATATTTTGGATCCAATTTTGGTCCTTATGAGTTCTGTTTACTAGCATGAAGCTGTGGCCTGAACTAATGTCTCTTATTGTCAGTGGAAAGAATTCCAGGGAAGAGCCAGAAGGTTTTAGATCAAATCTTTACTTTTCAGAGTTCACTTCAGTGGCACTACTTAGCAGAACAAGCTCTCCATTCATGTCTACAAGTACCCAAGACTAAATCTGTGTGTTTTCTTTGTTTCAGCAGACACAGACTCCAAATGGGACTACCCACTAAGTCGTACTTTGAAGTATCAGCTGTTTGAGCATCTGATTTCCAAGTGAGTAATTCCTTTTGATCTTTTTCATCCTAAGGTCAGCTGTAAAGTTGCTCAAAGTGCAGTCAGCACTTCTTTCACAGCATTGTGAATGCTGGAGATACTAAATAGATTCCTGTGGATCGTGGAGTAGGGGTTTTGTTGTATCTGTCTTTATGGTTAGTCTGCTCATGGTCCCAAGGCTTTTACTGTGGATGCAACTTTTGTGCAATGTCCCAAATAAAATTGTCCAGGATGCAAAAATTGCCAACTTCTTTTGAAATTAATTTTTACTACTTAAGGGCTGACAGTACTAGTGCCAACTTACAGCATCACTTACTAACCGTGACTGAATAGTATCCATCACATTCAAATAGTAATGAGTTTTGTTCTCCTTTCATTAATGAAGCTTGACAATTCTTGTGAACTGGTATAATAATATTTTTATTCTGTCATTAATGTTTGATAGTATAAGAGAGAAATGTACAGTTTATGGACTGTCCATTGTTTCTTCAGAGCGTATATTGGAATCTTTAATTTGTTCACCTGACACAGAAGAGTTTGTGCTCTTAGACTGACCATACTAAATAGATGAAAAACATTATCGAGCATATTTGCCTTGTCCTTCTAGGGTAAGTGAAATGCAAAAGCTCAACTGGTCTTGTAAACAGAAATCCCGTGGGATGAACAATCAGACCTCAGGTGTTTATGCTTCCTTTTGTTTCCTAGGTCAACCTAGCAATGTTATATTGGCTTTACATCTAAAATGTGTCATTTAAAATAATTTTTCTTTTATTAAAGAGTAACAATGAATTTAGTGAAGTTACAAGGTGTCTTACCACTCTGTCTTCTATTTTGGTTTTTTGTTATTGTAGGTGGTTTTTGTTTTGTTCCAGAAACTTTCAAAGAATGAAAACAGGACTATAACTAGCTTCTCTAAATACTTCTCATGCTTTATTAGAACCAGTCCTACTGCCTGTGCTAAATTTTAGACTAATACTTGTATAATGTGACCATCTACACCAGATTCTGTATTCATATCTATAATATGTCTTACTGTGCTGTGGTATTATTCAATAGGAAGAAGAAATTGGAGGAAATTTTTAAATATTTGAAAATATTTACAAAAATATTATTAAAGGGCCAGACTGTGGAATAGGTCTTTGAGTTCACTAGCTCTGGACCAGTTTACTTAGCTGCAGATATTTTTGGGGGAACAAAACTGTTCCATTCCTTAACTTCCTCTTTTCCACAGAGATCAAAAATCAGGTTTTAATTATTCCAGTACTTATGGGTTAGGTGCAACATTTTTATTCTGCTTGCAGTGTTCCCTTGTATGTTCAAGTAAATGCAGCATAGTTTCCTGTCTGGGGTATGGACGTGCTCTTACAGGGGTCTCTCTGCCTGACCCAGGACACTGAGGTGCTCTCACTTGCCAGGACTTTTGCCACTGCTGTGATTATGTCAGTTCACTGTAAGGAACAGATATTTTTCTGTTTTTGTACTTCAAGTGTACTTGCTTTGGGTTTAGAAAAAGAAAATAGTAGTGATTGTTCTTACAGGTTAAAATACAGAAGGCTTAGGTAAGTATGGAAAAAAACCCCTTTCTAAACAGAAAGTCTACATCCACATATTGATTGTTCCTAGGTATATTACAGAAAGGATGGCTCTGGAATTTCCCCAAAGATCTTATAAAGGAACAAAAATCCAAAAAGAAAAAATCAAACCCATGAACTAAACTCCCAGCAGAAATCAGTAAAATACATTATTCTGAGAGAGAATTTTTCTTCCAGCTTTTGGAAAAATTCTCCACATATAAAAGTATGTAAGTTTTATAAAATTTCAGAATCCTTTCAATTTGATTTAGGGTCAAAATAAATACAGAAAAGAATGCTTCCTGTGAATTGCTCTATGGTCTTGGATCAGCTGGGTTATATCAATTTCCTCAAAACTCAGGCAGTATTTTACAATGCACCAGGGGCTTGTATTAGGGGGGGATAGTATCAGTATCATCTTTTCTAAAGGAGATGATCCTGATAGTTCTCTCTCTAGCCTTTCGCCTCATATCTGCTCAGAGGTAAACAGTGGAGGCTCCAAGATGCCCGAAGGGCATCAGTGTCCTGCTACATCTCCTGTTTTGATAAGTAATCATAGTACTGTTTGCACTTAAATTAGATTAACAGCTGAACTTGCAAACCATGTCTCTGGAGGGCATTTTTTTGGATAACTAACTAATTGGCAGTTGTCTGATGTAAATTGCTTGATATTGGTCAATGGTAAATTGTATCATGTTAATTTAATTGCAGTTCTGCCAATGGTATAATTAACGCTGCTATCAAAGCAGTCAATCAGTTCATTGGGAAAAAAAAAGCAGCACTATGATATTAAGTTCCCAGTTGCCATGACACAGAATGTGGTTCTGAATAATAATAATAATGTTGGCTCTGCTCACTGCAAGCAAAAGCCCCTGTTTTCAATGGGCATAGGGGTAACAGCATGCAGTGTGTTCTGCATTATTACAAATAATACAAGCAAATTGCCCCAGAAAGAATTCTGTCACTCTAAGAAAGTAATTTATCTTCCTATCAGTCTGGGAAAAGATGTGACCAGGAGCTGTGTTTTGAGATTCATTATGATTGACAGAAATACTGCTGTGGACATTGCCTGGAAATGACAGGGCTTTGCTGCATAACACACAGGGAAGCAGATCACAGAATGGCTAAGGTTGGAAGGTACTTCTGGAGGTCATGTAGTCCAAGCCTCCTGCTCAAGCAGAGCTCTCTAGACTACATGACTCAGGATCACCAGGTCAGGACTCAGAAAAAGAATCCCTTTATTATCCCTTTTCTATATTTATATTTTTTGTTCTCACTTTTGTGAGTCATTGACAAGGGCTAATGACATAGACTCTTTTCCTTTGAGGTCTTCCTCAGGCATAAAGTGTCCCTCTTTCCTCTTATCCCCAGCACATGCTAATGCCTGCCTCCATTTATCAAAAGTCTGGCCATCACTGAAACTCAGTTTGATTTTGTTCTGGTTGAGCGGGAATAGAACTGTGTGCTTTCATATCTCCAGCAGTTTGGCTGAGCATTTGTCAAGCAGTATTATCTAAGAACTACCCCTTAAGTGAGTTTCTGGCACCTCCTGAGTTCATAGTTTGCTGCTACAGCAGCAAAAAGCTGCCCTGAAGGTTGGCTAAGCAGGTAAATTATTACTCTTTTCCTGTATTGAGGTATAGTCCAGTGAGTTGCAGGTGTCCAGAAGAGTTGGAAAGCAAAGGGTTATTGCTTTATCCCTGGAGCATTCTTGCAGTTCTCCACTTGCCAAACTGCAGTGCTGAAGCTTGTTGTGGCTGACATAATTTAGAACAGCTCTGCAAATATGTAGGCAGCTCTTTAAGACTTGTTGAGTACCTAAGTCATCACTATAGGTCAGGAGTCTGTAGAAGTTGCTTTTTAGAGCCTCTTTGCCCACCTTTCTTTATTTCCCCCCTTTTTTCTCCTCCCCTTCATACTTGAGCTATGCTGTGCTTCATGTCTAAGGATGGAAGTTTGAGAGGAAGATTCTTGAGTGGTGTGGAAAACCATAAAGTCTTGACCATAGAGTCAAGCCGTGTTGTTGAATGATTATAATTGTTTGATATATTGGAATCACCTACTCAGTGTGTGCCCCACTCCCCAGTTGCTTTGTATGGCTTCTGACAGTAAGCATTTAAAACTGTATTAGGTGTTGCAGCAGGCAGGAATAGATTGCCTCTTATTCTTAGACATGATGTCCTGTCTCCTCTTTCCACGTGCAGAAAGTATCCACAAGCACAGACATTTGTAAGTGTTTAGGCATAATTAAGATTTTCTAAATTTGTCTATGTTTTCAATCCTGTTTGTTATGTGAGGAATTAAAATGAGATCTCTCTAAAATAAATTCCCTTCTCCAACATCTTGTATCCTGCAGTCAGCAGGCTGGTACCGCAAGAACTATGAAAAACCTATTGCCAGGTACTTTTAAAAGTCAGTTTCAGAGACAGCTACTCAAGAGGCCAGGCTCTGCAAACCTGTTTGAAGCAGGTTTCTAATAACTATTAGTAGATATTCTAGATTTCCTTCTAATTTCTAAATGTTCTCAAAGTACGTAAAATTTGTTGAGGCAATTTGTATTTCAGCTTTATTTAATAAGGAAGTTTTGTGAAGAAAGACTAGCACTTACCAACTAGGAAAGGCTTTTCTTTCTTCTATTTTTTTTCCTCTTTTTTTTTGGTGGTGGTGTTTTTTTGTTGTTTTTTTTTTTTACTAATTAAAACAGTTAACCTGATTTATTATGGCAAGGGATGAAAAATATTCATGCAAAATTCTCATATTTGAAATTTAAATGAATAAAATGTAAGAGATATAATGTTCTCCATTATTCTGTGACTTGAATTCATTTGCAGAAGTGATTGAAGAAGATTTTTACCCTTATAAATTGAAAAGGCAGTAATTCCTATTTAAATACCAAATGGAAGTCTGAACAGATACTGATGATTTGAATGGAAACTGACTTTGGGAAATATTATCATCTAGCTAAAACATTAGTGCATAGAAACTGGATTTTCATTGGTAAGTGTATGGATATATGAAGAATAAGGTAATACAAATGTGTTAGAGGAGAATTGAAGTGTATTTATATTGGTATGGGTTCTTATAAATTACCTTTTCTACCAACATAAGGCTCAAAAGAATTTGAGCATTTATGTTTCCTGTAAGAGAAAATTAGACAAACTACATTTCTTACTAAGAAGCATTCATGTCGAGCTCTTTCCTAAATAAACTCTTAATTCTCACAAAATAAATAAAAAACAAGGTGTTTTGTTGTGTTTTGACACAAATGGTAGCAGTTAAGAACATTTTGAGAGTTAAGAGTAAATTGGAGATAACTAAATCAGCACAGATTTTGCATGTAGTAGCTTTATAATTGCAAGCAACAAGATTTAAATAACCAGGTTTCCCTTCTCTAGAAAGATTTTTACATTAACTCACTTTCACATTCCCTTTATCTCACTCCATTGTAAACAATTAGGTGTAAATTTTGTTACTCTTCAGATTGTCTCTCAAATGCCTGCTGTGCACTTGTACAGAGTACAATGTTGTCTGTGGTTGTCAATTACCATGCTTTTTATGTGTCTCTCGGTCTATAAGCTGGTGAATATGTATGGGAATTTCTACTGGCAAGAAATTCCCCATTTCACATGTTTTGCAGTTAACAGTTGAACATGAGGTGTTATAATTCTTTTATTGCCTCTTCTTTAGGTAATTGTAGCTATTTCTTTGTCACAATTGATAATTTTTAGTCTATGAAGTTCACCAATAATGTGTGTCTAGATAGTCTATGTTTTACCTTTTGGAGGATTTTGCTTAGCTCTTGTGGGAAGAAATACATTAATAGATTTATCCTGTTCATTATTTTTCATGACTTCTTCTTTTACTTTATGTTCCAGTCTTTTCTCCATTTTTCTTGCCAATAAATTATATCTCCATATTCCCAAAAATCAGACAGTCCCCTTCTTTTTTTTGTGTTTTTGCTTCTGCTGTGTACTTTTGAAGCTGGATGTTTAGGGAGAAGCAACAGTTCCAGAGTAGGGTGCCCAGATAATAGGATTTATTTGAACTGAAGGTAATAGAGAAAGACAAGCTGAATGTGCATACAGCACACATGATACCAATTCACTGAAGCAATAAAATGGAAATTAAGATCCATATCTCCGAAATTCCTAATCTCTATCTCCCTAATCATGTGCTTCACTGTTCCTATCATTATAGCTACTACAGCCTAGAAACCACATGTTGCACTTTGGATGACTCCGAATTTCACATTGTGGGAAAAGAAGCTTGAAATATTCAGGGAAAGCTGAAACATTTCCTGTGGTTTAGAAAGCCTTTGTAAGGGCTGAAAATGTATAAAGCATATTCTGATGTGTAATAGGAAGTGGTTGGAAATCTTTTTGGGCTGATCTTAAGTTTCCACAGCTTGTAATTATTACATAAAATATTGTTCTGAATTTAACAATTGAGACAGCCGCAAAAAGTTGAGCACTTCAAGTGATAAGGTAGTAAAACTTCTTCCAGGAGGAGGGTAGGTTCCAGGCAACATAGATTGCTGTCAATGGAAAAAAGGCAAGAATTTGTTCAGTGTCTGGCCTGACATCTCTATTGAACAGTTTTTTTCCACAGTGCACTTCATGATCTGTCTATTCTATACCAGCAATGTGAATTTACTACACGATACTGTAAACCACAAATCTCAGTTTATAATTTTAAACTCTCTTCAGTTTAAAACAGAAAATGGGGCACTGACTAGGAAGCTTCCTTACATTAGTTCACTATTTAATGACAACCATCTCTTAACAAAAAAAAAGTGTCAATCTCCAATACTATAGAAAATAAAGAGCAATATCAGATTGCCACTAATTTTTTGAGTTGATTTTTTTCCCTACTGAAGCTTAGCATTATTCTAATTAATGTTGTTTATACCTACTATAAATAGTAGGTATATTTAAAATAGTAGGTATATAGTTTAAAAATTATCTTTTAAAATCTTTTTCAAATTTATTAAAATCTGTTGCTTATTTCTAGACTTAATGTTGGATATTTATAAGCTCTATTCTGTGAATTGAATTCTCAAATGTAATATTTGCATTACTTTTGTTAAAGTAAACATACATACATTGGTAAAAGGCATAGCTAAGTGTTGTGTACAACAGCTTTAGAATATTTTTCCATAAAGATGCTTTCTTTCCTAGGCACTTCATCAGATTTTCATTTGTTCTTTTTAGTGGAGACTGAGTCTGATTTCATTCAAAACAACCAAAACACTTTTAAGAAAGTTGGGAGGTAGGACTGAAATAGAATCCATGTTGTTGTCATGACAACAAAAATGGATGCAGAGAATGATTATTAAGATGTTGCATCAAGTTGTTATGGCAACTATATAGTAATAGGAAAAAGGTGAATTTTCAGAATAATATTGTGTGAAAAGTTCTCCCTTTATCAAACATATCATTGTTAAAATATCATAATGAGGCAAAAAGAGGAGTGGAGAACCTGGCACAAAAGGAGGTCAGGATTCAGCTTCCTGCCTTGGTGTATTTACCTGAAGCACTTTCATGTTCCATAGAGAGTATCTCTGCTTGGTTTCTAGTTCAGTCACAGATGGATCAGAACACAGAAGACACTAAAATACATCCCAGTGCTCTTTCCCAACATTGTAGCCACACCATTCAAGGCCACATTTCACAAAGTGATAAACCTTCATGGCCCTCATTTACCCCCAGTGGAGTACAGGAAGCCTCAGTGGCATAGAAGAATGGGCTGAAACTCTAACACAAAAATGGGAGAGGGAAAAAGGTTAATGCTGAAGAAGCATTAAGAGGCTACAGTTTTGTGGAAGAGCTTATTTTTCAGCACACTGGATGACTTCCTTGTTTGTTTAGCTGAGGACTTCCTAATAAATGAATACTTGCTAATAGAAATTATTGAATGAATTGCATAAACCTATTTTTGGAGCCAGGAAATCTCTTAAGCAACTACTGCAGTGGAAATGAGTGCCTGGGCTCTGTGCCACCTCTTGTGGTATAAATAGCACTAAAGGCTGCCTTGCCTTGTGCAAAAGAAAGGAGGTATCATGCTTGGGGAAGCCAAAATATCCCCGTGCTGTTTTCCCTTGTGTGTGGTGTCCAGTTGGCTCCATCCTGAAAGTCACTGTGGTTTGTTCTTCCTGGTTATAAATCCTCTTCTGGGGAACTGCTGCAGGGAGTCAGAGGCTTTACCTTCCTCCAGTGCTCCCTTCCTGCAGATGAGTGAGTGCAGGAAAGAGGAATGAGCAGGGAGAAGAGTGAAAGCCATGGTCAGAGAGACACACAAAGTTCATTCACTCTTCTGTGTATGAGCCAGCCACTTTGTTGGCGCTTGGGTTCTCCTGCAGCAGGACATGAGGCAAGGCTGCTCAGTATTTTTATCCAAACAGTTTCTCTCCATGAACAAGTTTTTTTCCTAATTAAATAATTTTTTCTGTATTGTTTTGCATGAAAAGTCATTGCTGTATTTGGAAACACCTTTTTAAGTACTTATATATAATTTTTTTTCAAATCTAAACAAGGCAGAAATATTGCAACACTAAAGAATATCAGCATGGAAATTATGGTGCATTGTCTTTGGACACCTACCTGAAGTTTACTTGTCTGGCTTCATCTTTAAGGGCTGAGCTCCCATCTGGACTTGTTCATAGTTTCAACTACAATCCTATTCCATAACATGGGTCATCTTGCTAACAGTTGAAATGTAATCCATCCAGAAGTAAAGGAGAATTTGAACTTGAGGGACTACAGAAACTATGAGTAGTATTAGATAATAGGTCTTGAATCTGCGTGATTTTTCAGAGCTGTTACTAAAAGTATGAAACTTGTGGGACATGGAGAAGATGTCTGGAAGCCTGAACATGGACCTGTATAGAACTGGGGAACATGGTGATTTTTCAGATTTGAAAACAATTGCAATTTGGATTGAAAATACACGAAATACATTGGAACTATGGCTTGAGGTCAGATTTTAGCTGCTACTCCTTGGAGCGGTAATGGCAGACAGGCTAGCTGTGATGATTTCTGCTTTGAAAACCTTTTTATATTTTACTTTGTTTTGAAATTCAGAGAACAGTGGTTTTTTAGTAGAAATATAACTACAGGCATGTGTTTCTTAGTATACATGGTATTTTCTAATGTGTTTGTAGCAGAAGTATGGACTGAGTTGACTGTACTGATATGGTTGGGAAAATGGTTCTGGAAAAAGTTGGCTTCCGACCCAGAGGTTGGAAGTGGGATGGTGGTGGTGAGAAACCATTGGAAGTAGGACAGAGGAAAGGAGCTCATGTGTAAATAAACCACAGCTTTTTTTTCTCTCACATTGGAAAAATAAATCCAAGCCCAAGAGCTCTTCCAAGCAGAATCTTGTTAAAGAGCCCTGAGCTCCTTTGTCCAGCTTCAGCAACCTCAGATTTTTTTGTTACTACAAGTTCTTCTTTTATCTCAGTGGACTAAATTAAATGGCTTTCCTGGCCTAAAGTAAGTGAATTTGAATATTTTCCCTGCCTCTATTAGTTTAAGCCACTGTCCTACTGGCATAAACAGAGCTCCTGAAAGCATGAAGAGATGTCTCAGCCACCTGTGCACAGCAGGCCCTTTTCCCACATGGCCAGTAATAGCTAATGAAAATAATGTGGGTTCAACAGTAATCAAATTAAGATATTTTCCTGAGGGAAGCACCAATTACATGCTTCTGTGTAGTGTCTATAGCTTGGCTAATTCTCTAGGCTCAAGTTAATGACACCAACAAAATTTGCCAGTTACTGCTATTCTTCATGGATAAAGCCAGGTGGAAGGATTGCACGCAGCACCATTTGCTCTGAATGTGTGTGTTATCAGTCAGTGTTATTTCACTGTGCTGTCTGCTTTCAGGGGAATGTAGGGACTACTGGCATCCTATGGCTTCCAGTGCAGTTTTGAAATGCAAATGTAAGTGTAGAGTGCCTAGAAGAGTGAGGAAAGATAAAATCTGTTTAAGTAAATGTAGAAAAGGAAGATGTAGGGAAAGATTATGAGAAGAGGAATGAATAATACACTTTAGGAGAGGCTAAACAGAAATTGGTGTCCAATTACTAGACTCTTTTACTAAGTGGTTGAATAAAGCTGCCAACAAGGAATCTGATTAACAAAAAGCATCTAGATTTTATTCTGAGTATTTTCACACTCTTTTCTCTAATTTAAAAGAGAGTCCTGGTGGAGTGCTGTGCTCAGGCTACCTGTTAGCTTTGGTCTTCTCTGCCCTTGGCAAAGTATGATCTGTTTAAACTTTCATTAGTTGTGCCTGTTCTTGTACAGGACTCTTTACTGTGTTGAGTGGTGCATGTAAAGCTTCTACTGTTGTGTGACTGCTGCAAGAGTTTTCTCCAAGAACGTCCAGCTTGGCTCTTCTGTAATAGTTTGTATTTCTTATGACTATAATGCACTTGAGAAGTGTGACTAGGCATTGAATATTTTCCTAATTTTAGATTTTTTTCGCTGTCCTATAGGAACAGACTTGGTGTACTTCCTGGCTTTGATAAAAGCCATGCAGCCTACCCCAAACTCTTGATAAGCTGCTAGCCACTACTTCTCTACTCTGGACAGATCCCACTTTGTCACTCTTGGAAAGAAACAAATACATTTTTGGAATATTAAACTTTCAAAACAATATGCACAATTTTCTTAGCTTCTTTAATAAAGAGGAGTCTATTAAATATGTCCAGTCTGAGGAAAAGGCACAACGATGTGGTAAGGAAAATGTTAAATCTGAGAGAGGCAGCTCAAGCTCTTCCTCCTGCAATGACTGTGGCTTCACCCTTGCCCCAACTGCTGCAGCCAGATGATCATACCATGGTCTTTACAAGTACCTGAGACAGTGGATGTAAAGAAAAATGAAGTGGAAAAGAGAAATTATTTTTGTGTTTTTATGAATTGAAAAGTTTCTCTATGTTCATTTTATTCTGATGCAGAAAGGCGCAGCTGGTGAAGTGTTCACTGAAGCATATAAAAAAAATGAGCAATTTAGGATTCTGAGGGATTTTGAAAAATTTTGGTGCAGTGATTTGCAAAATAAATGGGACACTGGAAATAAATTTTTGATCTATCTGGAATTCTGAAATCTCTATGCTATGGTAATATAGTTTGTTCATAGTCTTATAAAAAAGACCATTTCAAGTAAGTGAATTTATTTATCATGAGTCATCTAGACACATGAATCAAGGGACAGCAATGGGGAAGTGTCAGCTGTTCTCTTCTAAATAGCTTTTCAGATTGCTGAAAAGGTGTATGATTGCAGCCGAAAACTTTTCCTTCTGGAATGTTTAATGATACCATTTTTACTTCAATTCGGATTGCAACAATAGTCCTTTAAAAGTGTTTTTCATTTTTCTTTGAATGTTTCTTACCATATAGGGCTTGATAAATCAGCTAACAGTAGGGAAAGGGATAAGGTTCTTTTTGGGTCTTATCTTTTTGTTATTTTATAAGTGTCTGTAGTCCCTGTAAAGTTGTCCCATTGTAATTTTCTGAAGGCTTTATTTGACCTCTGCTTACAGGAATAATGAGAAAGAAGCCCAACCACAGAGAATAATAAGTGACAGTAGTTATTAAAATAAAGCATACAAAAGTGATTATTAAAATAAAGCATACAAAAGTGATTATTTTTCTCTTGCTAAAAATCCATCCACTGAATCTTGAGCTGTATTTCTGTAAGGACCAACTAAGTCACAAAGCTTTTTCCTTCCTGGGTTCGTCTGTAGCCTGATAAAGGATCTGGTATTGTAATTACATTCAAAATAACTGCACTTTTGTGTATTCTGCTATGGGCACCATCCTGCAACTAAGCAAGGCCTGAGGCTGAGCAAAGAAAGAGGGCTGGGGTATGTCTGTAACTGCAGAGCAAACCAGGCAGCTTTGACCTGTCTAACCTGGGGACCAAAAGTAGCCCAGCAGCAACAGCCAACAGCTCTTCATGGGATGACTTCTGCCCTCTCCTGAAGTTGGGTACTACGTCCGTCCTTTTTCTGTGATTGCTTTGGCTTTCAAAGCACAGTAAAGAGAGAAAAATGTGATGACAGTGTTTGATGCCAAATGTGGCAATATTAAGCAATGCCCTGGAATTAATCTAAAATGACTCAGACTTCCAAACAAGACATGTTACGGTCTGTGCTCTAAAGAGCTAATGGGAGCATAATGATTCACTTTATCTCATGCAATATCATTGTTATCATTGACATTCCTGTTCCTCCCAATTTTCTAAAGCTGAGAAACAAGAATAACTCATTATTTAACTGTCAGCATGAATTATCATCCCATTTTGAGACCTTTTGCTAATTTTGTTGTCTCTTAAAAAACCTTAGGGTAATGGAAGGAAGAGAAATCTTAATTGGCAGACTTCCAGTAAGAAAAACCTAAATATGAAGCCAGACATAGATGTTCTCTCTGCCTTCAGCCTGGAAAGTAATAATTAGTGTACTGCTCTTTCTGTTAAAAAAAAACCCTCACAAACCAACAAACACATATCTTTAAATTTCATGTTAACAGTCCTCATTCATAAAATGCATTTCAAATAGGCATTTTAAAGGGTGATACTAAGAAGTGACAGTGATAAACTTTGAAGCAACTCAAAAGTGGCAAGATAATTCATTGAATATCTTTTTAGAATAAAGAGATAAAGTCCCCTTCCCATTCTGGAATTGTGCTATTCATATATATATGGACTGTAATTGTACAATTCATATATATCTGAGGTTTGAATATCTGATCTGTACAATGGGAATGACTGTGCTTTTGTGTTTTGTAAACTACTGGAAGGTTTGAACCTTATTAAAAAACAGCCTTTGATAAATACTAAAAAGAACAGAAGTCCAGAACTGACCAGTTTCTGATGAGTTATTGCTATATCCAAATAGGCTTTACAAGGTCCCAGAGATGCTGCAGAGGACTGTCCTGCAGTCTGGGCTTTCAGGTATCGGCATGTGTAGCAAGTCAAGTTGAACAGCCAACAGACTGTGTAACTTGGAAGCAATTAGCATCTCAACAGCCTTCTTTCACTGACATAGGTTAAATCTTGAATTTGAACTTGCTATTATGGGACTTCAAGGACAAAAATATTGAGGTTCAGAAAAAAAAAGGTAAAAAAGGTAGAGGTGTGTCCAAAAATAGCCGTGCATTTGTACGCATTTACACCCCACACCAACACAACCTTTATTCTGAGCTGCTGTTAAGGTCTAAGTAATTCCAAATATCAAATGACTGATTTTTTAAAATCTCAGGACTTGCGAACCTCTCTGGGGTGGCACCTCTGAAAATGCTATTAAGGATAATAGGGGACAAAAATTGCATAACCAGAAGTTTTATTGCAAATTTTGACAAGACTAGTTTGATTACAGACAAAGAGACTAGGAAGCATAAGCTGCCATAAGAGAAGACTTGTGCAATTTGTATTGTATAGGTTATTTTTTTTTTTTAATTTTTAGCTAACTTAGAAACTGTGTCTATGTTATATCAAACTGAAGAGTTGAATAGATTTTAAATGGGCTGGGGAGATCACATTGCATCCCTTTGCAATATCCCAGTCCTGCTCAAACCTACTTTCAGAATACTGTCTCCATGGAGTATTGGCCTTTAGTATTACTAATTTACATGTGAGCTTTGGCTATTGTGGAAAGTTTGCTACTACACCATTTCATTTTTGGCAGAGAGTGATCTGTAAAGAGGAGATTCACAGGATACTTTTGAGACTACACATACAAAGTTTAGGGTAGGCTGCTGTGCTCAGGAAGCTTGGTACAGATCCAGGACATAGTCATGGCTTCTGAAAAGGCATAAGAAATTCTGACTGTAAAGGGAGAATATTAAATAAATCTTTATGGATTCAGTGACTGATCCATGCATGACAAGTTTTTGCTGTGTGCATGGCCTGCTGATTCTTGTGGTCCTTTGAACACAGGTTGTAGATTTTACTCCCGTTTTTTTTTTTGGCTAGTCAACCTCTAAGGACTGCCGTGTTCCTATGTACATCTCTATACTTGGCTGAAGGTAACCGACTAATCCTGAAGTGTTGGACAGAGAATGTCAGCTCTGCCCCTGTTCTGAAGTCTTGTAGTGCTGTTATAAGTATGTAACAGACATACAATAATAACATTAAAATTCTAATAATTCAACATGAAACTTTTATAGATGTATGATTAAGTTTCAGAAACAAGACTCTTCTACTGAAGCCCTATATATAAGTATATGGCAACCTGAACATGTTCAGGAATGGCATAACTAAGTGTAGCAGCAGCAGTGTTAGCAGATTATATTGAAAGCTACCTATAATATTAAAAATAATTTACTTTATTTTTAGTAATTCCTGGATGCAGCAAATGTTTACTATATTGAGGGTCTTTGAGAAAGTGGTCTGGAAGCTTCAAGCACCTACCCACCTGGTTTTTTTTGTTGCAGTTGGCTTTCTTTTTTTTTTTTTTTTTTTTTTTAATTTTTTTTTATGAGAGCCTCAAGGTTAACTGTTTAGTGCTTCATAAGATTTATAAGCAATTTTCAACCTTTTATAGTTGAAGTACCTTCAGGAAACTTCTGTTAAGCAGCTATTATGCATGCAGTAACTCTTCTAGCTCTTTCCCAAAAGATATCCCTGATTTGTTCCAAATTTTTGTGGCACTACTTGGCACTTTCAGCATGTTTTAGACTGTTGTGGAGTGTGTGTTTATATAAAAAGCTACAGCTTTCTTCTAGGTGGAAAATAGTATGACTTAAGTAATATTCAATGAAAATATGGCTTGCAAAGGCATTGCTTTGGTCTAGGCAGTTTTTAAATTCAGGATATTGCTGTTCATGTCCAACTCTGCAGGAGCTTGCTGTATGGGCTTCTTGTCTCGTTTGAAAAGCAAAAATGAATAAGGTACATAAAAATATGTCTTAAGCTTCAATCAGACTGGTGTCTCCCTTTCCATTCTTCCTTTTCCACTGCTCAGCTCTAGTTTTATTTTCTAGTTTCCTCTAACATATTGTTTTTCTCCTTAGAAGCTCAAAAGTAAGGAAGGATTTTGTATCTCTGTGTTTAGCTTGTCAGTGGGATATGTCTTAAAGGATCTCAAGTACTTGAGCTTAGAAAATCAAGACCTTCCCTCCCACGCTGTATAATTCCAGCATATACTCATATAGTTGCAAGCTCCACAGAAACTGGATGAAGGCTTTGGTTGCTCTTATAAATATTGAGAACCAATGCAGAAAGGCCGTGTTTCTGTTGAAGGAAAATCAGCTGTGTTTCTGAGGAAAGACTGCAGAGCTTCCATGTAGATGCTCTCTGCCTGAGGGGCCTTAAGGGGGCTGTAGCTGGGATCTCTGATGAGTTATCGCATCCTCCGATTTCTGTGGACACCAAAATGTAACAAATGAAAATAACCAAGGGAATGTGAGAATGTGGGTTTTCCCACTTGCCTTCATAGCATGAGATCAGCTCCTTTAGTTTAATATGGACAACATCCCACAGAGTGCAGTAATACCTCATAAGGTTCTACTGAAACTGTGGTAAGTCAGATGCAGTAACACCTGCTCACAGGTACAGAAATGGTACAGGTCTGATATTCCAAAAGCTTTTCTTGAATTAAAGACTTCTATAGTCCTATTCAACCATATGCTTATGCTGGGAGATGGTCGGCAAGCAGATGGTATTAACCCTTCTGTCCTATTTGCTAGAAAGTCTCTGGAGAGTCCAGCTCAAAGAGTCAGCAGAGGAGGACAAAAATGTTTTGGGTGGTCCTACAGTTCATGTCTTGTTCATGCTTTCTTATTTTTCCCTTTTTTTCCCCTGTTCCTTCATGGGATTTTAGCTTTTATTTGAGAAATGCCAATATTTGGCAGAAGGACTGCTTAGTAAACTGTGTGAAGAACACAATTAGGTTTTCAACCTGCTTGTCCACACTAAGCACCTAAGGCTTTACATACGGAGTTCCTAGAAATGTCATGTGGTGTAGTGGTGAAATGAGGGCAACCAAGAGAACTTCCTACAGAAGGAACGCCCAGTTTGTCAATGACAAAGCATTAGAAAAAGTGTAAAAAGCGTCCTGCTGTTTAAAAATTTTTTTTCCACAAATATGTATGTATCTTCCACTGTACTCATCCCTTTTTAACTTCCTTAGTCTATACTAGTAATCAGTAATCTCTATCAATCAGTAAAGGATAAAAAACCCCTAAATGCCTTTTAAAAATTTATTTTATTTTTCTTTTATCCTTTGTGCTTGTGTGGCATCTCTGAGTAAATGTCCAGCTAACTGAGGTCAGGGTATACATGAAGTGACACATTTCTTAAAATCATTGATCAGTAGTCTGCTTTCATAGATGTTTATGGTTTCTGTACCAATGAAAACTGGACTCTAATGATCTGTTTTTTCTCCCTTGTATTTTATGATTCTAGTAAGAATTATAAAAAGTGATAAGAAATTGATGAAAATTAGGTGTTTGTTTTGTTTTGTTATTTCTTTTAGAGTGTATTAAAGTTTTTGCTCTTATGTGTTAAAGAGCTGCATTTTGGATGCTCATGGATTTAGTAATAAAACTGGAGAGTTTTTATACTGAAGTGTAATAAGGGTAAAATGGGATGAGAACAGACAAAAGTAGAGTTTAATTTTCTCATTTACAAAATATGAGCATTTCATTCTGCTGCATTATGCAGTACATAATGTGAAATATAATTAATGTTGAATTACAATAGAAGTGCTAAAAATATGCAAGGCACACATGACATCCACCAACAGATCAAATATTTATTTTTTGAGAATAGACTAGCATTTAGAATGGATGCAAAATGGATTTGTTCTTAAGGAGGACAATAATACAGTCTTACCCTACTTATTGTCACAGAAATTACCTAGACTTGTTTTTATTCTAATGGAGGTATTTTGTAATAAGGGCTAACATTTTGATATGAATTTTGTCTGAAAGTACTTTTTTTTGGCAAAAGATCAGTGCCTTCATTCCTGTTCTTAACACCATACAGAACAAGAAAAACATACATTGTATAAGATTGATGCATGAATATTATTGGCATTGTAAATATCATCCTCAATGTACAAGGAAAAACAAATCAAAGAACAACAGAAGAAGGTGTAGGGATATAGTATTTTATAACTGCAGTCAAGCTTTTGGAGTGATTACTCAAATGTCTTTCTAATGTTAACACTTGTTGGAACTCAGGTAATGGGTACTGTAAATCTCAAACCATATAACACCCACTCCTCAAAATCTTTTAGGGTGTTTTTCCTTTCTATTCAGGAAAGTAATTCTGTGAATATTTTATGTATCTGTAAATATTCCTGTGGGAAAATCCATTATGCACTCACTAAAGCACCCTACTATGTGATTTTTATTTGAAAGCTAATGGAAAATTTTGAAAAATATTTGGAGTTGTAAAGGCTCTTTTCTTTCAACAAAGTTGGCTGGGAGTATCTTGTGGGAACCAAACAACTTTGAGAGATGAAAACATTGTTCATAAGGCTTGCCAAAGATATGGTATAGGAGGAGATAGAAATGATGATTTGAAGTTAGTATCCTAAGAGTTTTGAATTCTTGTGAATAAAACAAACATATTGGCAAACTTTGAGTGTTTTTGTGGCCATCTTCCTGTTTCGATTTTTATTAGCCAGTAAAACTGTCTTCGCTGTGTATAATGCTCATTGGTATTATACAAATAGGATGGTTTTCCCCCCTAATTATAAAATAGATTACTCTGTGAGGAACCATACAAGATAAAGAACACTACCACATAAACTATAATGACTTTACTATCCAATCACAATGCAAACAAAACCAAAATATTTCTACTTAGGGTAAGTTTATATGAGAGATGACCTTAGATATTATTGCTGTCAAATGAAATGGCAAAGAAAAATATCTGGATTCTATTGCTTCTTTTCTGTTTCCTTTTCCTATTTGCCAAAATATAGATTTGTTTAAATCATTTTTGCAGAACACTGACCCGTGTCTTATTCTTATTTTTCTGTCAGGAATGTGTGTTTCTTTATAGCTTTCTTTATTTTTTGTTCTAATCTTCCCACACATTTCACTCTGTCCTTTGAAAAGCTTAATGGCATTGCACTTTGCTGTTGATTGTTACTTTTACAGAAAGCTGTTTATTTCCTCTTGGTGCATTTTCAGCAAAAAAACCCCTGTTTTTTTGTTTGACCACGACATTGCTTATCGTGCTTATTAAACAATCTGTACTTGTATTTTCCCTTAATTTCAGAATGAAAAGTAAGACTTCAGTTATTTCAAATAAGTTACTTTTACTTAAGAGAACCATATATATATATATATATATATATATATATATAAACATATACATACACACACAACTATTTCTCTGCATTAATTTTTTTTTTATTACTATGGAGTATAATGTTTTGTGAGGAATATTCTCCCAAATGCAGAAATACATCAGACTGGATTAAGGCTTGCTCTTGTCTGAGTTTTCTTTGGGCTTTTTTTATTTTGAGCTACATAAATGCAAGCTGTTTCACATGTAATTAGACTCATATGAGTAATTTTCTGGTGCTTATATGTTGAGACAGCATCCACAGTTCTTGATTCTATTTTTAGGCACTCCTTTTAACTTTCAAACTGACCATTACTTTCCTTTTTTCAAGCTCATTTGCTGGAGTGTGAGTGTTTTTTATCCCTAGTTTTTTTGGCATTGCGTATTTAGGACTATTTAACCAACCCACACCATGCACACCTTGTTTGTACAGGTGGACATGGTATTGTCCAACCTTTTTAACACATCAAGATGGATAATAGCTCCTTCATCCAAAAATGTAATTGACCATTGGCTGGCAGCATTGTTCTTTGGATCAGGACAGTCCTCTCCTCCTCTGCAGAAATGACTGGGAAAGCTTGAGAGGTTTAATGTTGACACTTGCAGGGAGGCCTTGAAAAACTGAAAATTCCCATGTGCTACCAGAAAAGCTTCTCCCACCTCTGTACCTGTGGGGCCCGGCAGAAGACAGCAGATCATGGGAATTTCAGTGCTCTGTCTTATCTCCTGGCTACGTGAGCTGTGGAGGGTGCTGCATCAGTAGCCAAAATCTCCGTACTGTAACAGGTGTGAGAGCTGCAGTGCTGTAAGCACCATGTGCATGGATTCAGAGCAAGCAGGAAATACCCCCAGACAGACATTGCCTTGAAGCTTTGGTGTTTCATGGAATTTTAGAGTCTGGCCCATCATTTGTGGGCTTTGGGACTAACAATCTGAGAGTGATCAATAGAAAGAGATGCAGCAAATGTTTTAAGAGGAAGATTTGTTCTCTGATAGAGACTACCAGTAGCTGCTCTGGATGGGAAGAAGTGAAAGAGAAAGCAGCTTTTCAGAAAAGGGATGGGTACAGCTGGGGAGGGAAAAATCCATCTACCTCTTAGCACCTTAGAATGGAAGGAGGCTGTTAAAGGGGGAGAATCCCAGCAAAACTATGTTGACCCTGGCAGCTGAGAGTTGAGGAAAGTCTGTTTAAAGAGAAGCATTCCTTTTTCAGTTGCTGCAAGCAATGGGGGTGTTGCAGAGATATGATGTTTTGAGTGGTCAGTTTAGTGGAGGTGGATATATATCTGAACAGTTTTTGGTGATTTTCTGCATCTGTGTGGCCTTGATGCAAACAATAACAGTCAAATAATTCTTCACTGCAGAGTCCTCCTGCTGATTTGTAGGTGTTCCATACCATACTAATGTTTTATATTTAAAACAGAACGTAGTTAAGAAGGCTATTTTGGTCACAAAATAATATAATATGCACAGATGTGAGCTAAAAAGAAAGAACCTGACAATTTATACTGCTGCAATCCCACATCCAGTATAGATTAGGGGATGGCCAAAATGTGGTTGCTTGATCTTTTTTCACCACACACACCATCCATGTTTATAACTGTGTTAGGAAATGCTGAACATTCTTGCTTATGTTGAGGCCTGATAGTGAGATCCTTATGGCTTCACTTCTCCTGAAGGCTGTGAATGCAGCTTTGTTTTACCATGGAATTTAAAGTGTTTAAACTGATGGTAAGGAACATGTCCTGTTATGCATGAAGGAAAAATGAGGAACAAACTATTTGAAAAAGGTTTCTGTGTGGCTCCTATGTAAGGGTTTTTGTTTCTTGTGGAAGAATGTGATTTGAACAGCCTGGAGAAGAGTTTGCAGGCAGGAATGGATTTAAACATTCTGGGCACGGAACAAATTTGTGTTGTCTTGTCCTTTGGCTTAGCTGGTCATTGCATGACTGTCTGAGACATCTTGATCCTGACTAAAGAGGAAATCCTGTTTTAGGAACTGGCAGGTTTGCCTTTCAGGAGCAAGAAGGAAAAAGAAGGATGATGCTAAAGGAGTGCCCTGGGGCAGTCACTGAGTTGTGATACATCTGAGTGGGGAATATTTCCAATTAGAAAGGCAAATTCTGGTTCAGAAGAAATAACAAAACTTCAGGATCTGAGAGTAAACAGACCCTGTGGAACAGACCTGTGTTTGCAGCATGACGATTTCAGGCTCTGTTTTTGGGCAGTAGCAATTTTAGCTCTTGCTGTGCATGTGCTCTGTGGAAGAGTCACAGTCAGTACACGGCAGCACAGTTCTCATCCTTAGGTCATGGGTGTGGTGCAGGTTCCTGCACACCAGCTCTTCTCCCACCTTCTGCCAGGTGCTCACCAGCACTTTGGAAAGTTCACTTCAGTGGTACCTGTTGATGCCTGTATTATCTATAATAATGAGTTCGGGATTTCTTAAAAAGTGTCTTTCCTTCTGCTAACCACTTAAAGCTTACCTCAGAGGGATTTTCATGAGTGAGTGTTCCTCACTTGAACTGGAAAAAGCATTTTGGATTTTGTGATTAAAAAAAAAATTAGGAAGAGTAGAAAACTAAGAACTGGTTCAGAATTTATTGTAATGACACTTTTCTAACTTTATAGGCATAGACCTGGGTCTATTGTTTGTCATCAAAAAGCACAGTCTTCTTTTCCAAAGAAAGAACCAAGCAAAACACTGCCTCTTTCATTTCAAAGGACTAAATGAACTTACATCTAGTAACTGAACAGAGTGATGGATGTCATATAATTGCAGCTAATGGCTGAAGTGTTTTGCAAGCTTTCTGCACATCACATTTACAGAAGAGAAGAGGCATGCATTCTGCTTCTGTGAAGTTGTATGTACATTGAAATTGGTGCAATGCAAGATAGGGCCTCTAGAGCTCTCTGTTGCTGCATTTTTCTCTGGCAGGGTTTAAACGGTTTTCAGAGAATGGCAATACAAATGTGCTGGTGTTTTGTTGTTGCGGTGGTTTGTGGTTTTTTTTGTTGGTTTTTTTGGGTTTTTTTTTAATTTTTTTTTTGTTTTTTTGTTTCTTTTAACCCCTAATGGTTTGTACACTACATGCCCAGAGGCACAGGGAGAGATGAAGATACTGTTGACCTCAGGAACTTGTCTCTGCAGCAGAATAGATATGAATACTAACTAGCATTAGTCAACATTATGACAAATCCTATAAATAAAAGAACCAACTAGAGTCTACTGAAAAAGGAAAGCTGTTTGAAATTCAGAACTAAATTAAATAAAAAAATCGTAGAAAGTAAAAAGAAGGAAACTGGGGCAATGAAAAAGCATAGCCTTTTGAGGTAAAAAAAAATTAAGGTAACTGCAAACATACAAGCAAAAAAATGTGTAACAATAGAGCTGTTCTGACATGATCTCCCTCTTCCCCCAAAAAACATACATACACTAATAGAAAGAAAAATAATTCAATCATCTTAGATGAAACTGCACAAACAGCAGAAGCATAGTAAAACAAGAAATTGGAAAATGTGTAGAACAAGCATACAGGAAATGTATGTTACGTTTGCTGCAGACAAAATTGGAAGTTTTCTGTCTTAATTGTTTGCTATTCTGAAGAATGCACAATTATTGAAATGCTACAACTAAGAGGCGACAATTGGTATCCAGTTCCAAGGGAGTTGTTTGTAGTCCACTCAAGCAATGGCTAGTTGTCACAAAACCTAATACAAGAAGACATTTTTATACCATATAATAAGCAAAGCCTGACCGGTAGCGTGCAGATGTCATTGCAATTTTGCTTCTGAACATACTGAGAATATTATTTCCCTGCGTGTCTCTTTGGGAAACTTTGGCCTTCCTCACGCTGTCTAATCACCATGGGAGTCAGAAGTCTTGATTAAGCTACAGCCCCTTTTATATGGCACAACAATCAAACATTTGCTGGGAGGGCCTCACTCAAATGTAGAAAGTGTTCTTCACTTCATCTTGCCTTGCCAATAAAGTATTGGCCTACTGGGAAAACTGCAGGACTCCTCTTTTTACTGTTGGCAAAACGGTGATGGATTGAGTTGAGAGAGGCAAGGGCATGTTAGAATTTCAGTTTGTTTGTCCATTTTATTTGAAAATGGCTGAAATATGTTAAAAGAGCATAAGCTGCCAGCAGGGATTTTGTATTTCTGTAGGGCTTTACCAAGTGAGCAGCTGGAACATATTCCTTGTGTCACTTGAAGCTACCTGGCTGCTTTCTGGCCATCTCAAGCTGCTGTAGCTGGCTGCTGGCATCCCAGAGCAGGGGGGAGAGGCTGTGGCACTGTGCTGCAGGTGTTTGATGAACAGCATGTGGGCAGAGGACCCTGCCTGGGGTGAGTCTGTCTCTTGAACCTTGCAATCAGTGTGAGGTGTCTGTCAAGTCTGAAATACAAATACATATTGTGTTGGCAAGGCTGTTAGTCTGGCAGAAAGTCTCAAAAGTCTTGCTTAAAAGCACTATGTTTCCTCAATTTTCTTTTAAATATAAGCACTGAGGGAAAACACAAAGAGGCTTCTAACACCTTTACTTTGTTCAACCCTACAAAATGCAGCATTAATATTTTTCAGGTCTTATAGTTGCAACTCTGTAAAAATGGTATCTTCTCTGCCCCTCCCCCCCTCCATATATTGTATGTGTTGCATATTGCTTTTGTCTAGGCTAGAAAGAAAAATGTGAAATTTTTAGTGTTTTTCTGTTCCAGTTCACACTCTAAAATATTTGTGCTCGAAGGCCTCTGTTTGGAATCTCTGATGGGCTTCTGGTTCTGCAAATGAGCAGAAAAGATTATGCCACTTATAAAAGGGAAAATCTGGGAGCTTATCAGGACCTTGTCTAGAACTGACTGTCACTTAAAAATCCAATTAAATCCGTTTAAAACCACATTTCTTCCCCTGAACAGAATTTCAGTGATTGTAGCTGCCAAGTTTTGTACAGATAGAAGATACTCCTTGTCAGTGACAACACTGTTTTCTCCTTAGGGCTTAGCCCAGGAATGAGGGAGTGTCCATGGGGTGTTTTGTGTCCCACGCGTAGGGCATCAGCAGAGAGGGGGACATTTTGCAGCTAGCTTTTGTGAACAGCAGCTGTTAGTCTTTCTGAAGCTTTGAACTGTATGCTAAATGATGCCATGGCAACCCAGATGGACAGTCCTTTTTTTATGCTGTGCCACCCTGGCTATGGATGGACAGTAAAGATAGATCTCCTCCTAGGTCTGGAGTTATCCTACAGGCATGCAGCTGACATAACTTCTGGTTTAGCTGCAGAAGTGGTGTGGAGCCTTCCAAGGAGTTATCCAAGCCACCAAATCTCATCTAGAGATACCTCCCTTTCCCTGTTTGACTGAGCAGAAAACTCTGCTTCATTCTCTGGCTTAGGTGAGTCAAGAACGTGCCTAAAGTAGGAGGGAACCAATCTGGGGGTTAGCTGGGGCACCACTGTGGTTACAGATGACTGGGAAGGGAATGAGGAGAGGTGATTTCATGGGCATTCCCACCAGCATGAGCTCAGCAGTGTTTGGTGATGCCAATGTGGGTGCTGGGCTGGCAGGTTTGCTTAGCAGCTCTCAGATGGCACTGTGGCTGTGTCCAGCTGGCTGAATGAGTCTGTTCTTTTTGGTGTGGCCATGCCAGCTGGATAAAGACTCATTCAGTCTATTGTAAAACAGGTCGTGTCCACAGATTGAGGAAGGGACTGAACTGTGAGGGGATGTCTAGATCTCAGTTACATCATTCCTTGCAAGGTTACACTTCCTGTGTGGCACTGCAAGTGAACCACAGAAAAACTGACAGCCTGGCGACAGTGAATACAGAAATTTTTGAGACAAATCCCCAGAGTACAGTCTGTTTGCACTGTCACCAGTGTTTCTGCTCTCTTGACCATCTGAATTTCAGTTACATGTTTAAAGAAACTGTATGCTTTGGCTCAAATATTTTCTTTCTCAGACCAAGAATATAATACTTAAGAAACAATTACAAGTTCATACGGATCCATGGTTGCACTTGTGTTTTGGACCTCAGTATTATCTGTTAGAGGAGAGGTTTTTTGACTTTTTCAACTGTGTTATTAAATACTAGTATTTTAAGGTCTTGTTCAGTAAGCATAGTATTTTATTAAAACATGGTTGTGAGCTTGGAATAAATGCTATTTTTTTGTGAAGTACATGACTATTCTCTTGGAACCAACTGATGATGCTACTTTTTCTTTTTTCAATGAATACCTTGATCATTCTCAATCAGCCTGTAGTTAAAGTGTGGCTGTTACGTCCCCACGAATTTTTTTTCTAAAGTTGCTAATTATGTGCCCATCAGAATAATGGAATGAGTAATTATCCTTATAGTGCTTAGTGACATTGAAACCTCTATTATTCTGTGATTGGAGCTGCGTAATTAGAGATAATTGCTGCAACTGTATTGTCTGTTCAAATATAGCTCTACAATAATTACCTCATTTTAATTAAATATGTTTGGGATTTAAGTGGATCTCTCTTCATTTACTCTGCTAAACAGAAACTTCATTTAGGTATAAAAATGCTTTATGTTGCAAACTAACCACTGATTGAACACATCACCTATTGATTTCACCTAAAGTGATTTTACTTGTTCTGTTTGAAAATCACTCAAATCCAGTTAATTAAATATTAATAAAAAAGCATCTCTGTGTCCCAAGGCTGGAGTTCAGAGTCAAAATCCCAAGAATGTCTCACTGTAGAGCTGTAAGACACTGTCTTAGGAGTTCAACTTTCTGGAAAAAACAAGTATGTTTTCCATGCGTAATCAAAAAGTTTTGTGAACCCCTCAGCACTTTAGTTTTTGAAAAAATACTATTGTATGTCTTCCTTTAATCAGACTCTAAGAAGCTGGATGCTTTGTTTCAGAAGGTAAAGTTGGCCCAGGTTTAGCATCCATTGAAGATCTGTTCTGTGCTTTATGATCTCAGGCTGCTGCTGACCTGGATGCTAAGGAGGGTTTGTGGGCTGATGGCCTTTCTTCATCCCTTCATATGGGCTTATGGAAGCTCCTTTTAACAGCTTTTTCATGATTGATCTGAGAAGGTGTCGGGCTGCTCACCTGTGGAGGGAACATCTGAGGCAAATAGCCCCTGTTCCCACCTTTGCATAGAACTGTCACTCACAAAGTTTACTGTGCACTAAATACAGGTATGGCAAGAGAAAATGGTACACAGTGACTCTAAATGGAGCTAATGAGGTGTGTGAAGGACTTGGATATCCTGAGAGACCTTTCCTTTAAGATGTGACACTTTGCACTGACTTTAAGTTAGCCTTAATTAAACACAGCTCCTTTCAGAGCTTTGGTAATACCTTCTGCTGAACAGAGTTGCTCAGGTAACAGATGAGCAGCAAAGGTTAGTGCAAACAGTATTTGCTGGTACTAAGATTGGTCTTAAACCAAATTGAGTCCTCTGTTATTTTTTCTGGGATGTGAAAAACAGTTGATTGGAACTGATCAGAGTTTATCAGCTGGTCAGGCAAACCCAGCATAGTTCCTTGCTATGAATGACAGCAGAGCTAATGATACTTTTGGAGTTTCAAGTTTATCTCCTCTTTATTTCATCATTTGTGAGATCAACTCAGGATTCATGCAAAATGCAGGAGATGTAACTTTCAGCAAAAAGAGAGCAGGAAGTTGTAGGGAACAAAATCAAGATAGTAAACCTTCCACTGATGTATGACCTTGCCTAATTTGGCTTTACTGACAGCTTGAATGCACTGCACAGTGAGTGGGCTGTTCAAACAGGGCATTAAAGCAGTAATATTACACATACTGAGGCTGGATATTTAGATAGAGTGAGTGGTCTTACACTGAGCCACAGAAGGTCTTCAGTTTCGAATGATCAAGTAGTCATAGAGAAGAAAATTGACTGCTATAATGGTATAGAGAATGTAATTTTGCTAATAAATTATAAAGCTTCATATTTTAGATATTGATGTCTTATATGTAGATAACACTCATTAGATTCTAGTTGTGCAAATATTTAATTAGTATATTTACCACACAGGTCTAAGTATGTGAGCTATAAAAATTATAAAGAGGAAATCTGAAAATTGAAGATTTTATTTCAATATTTTGCATGTGAAAATGATCATAATGCATATTAAAAAAATACTTGGGAAATAGTGATGTTACTTTAAGTAATTTCACATAAATTTGTATTGCTGTTCGGGTTTAATTTGCCAATACAGATAGAAGGAGTATTTAAAAGTGAGAAGATCAGTGCAACAATTATATTTTATTCTTAAGGACTTGGATGTAATTGCGGAAGATGAGTGCCATAATTATGTTTCATTCCTGGGTTTGTTGTATTTTGTAAGATAATTTCATTCAACAGAATAGTATTTTAATGTGAGCTTCCTCATTATTACTCCAATATGAAAAGATATAGGTTGCTTAGCCTTATGTGCATAATCATATAAATAATTTGGCTAAACTTTAATAAGGGCAATTGTCTGGGTGGTGGGGTTTTTTCATTTGTTTGTTTTGTTGGGGTTTTTTTGTGTGTGTGTTTGTTTTGGTGAGTATTTTTTCAAAAATATTCCCACTCTTGCAAAGATTTAATCTTTTCCCCTTCACCCCTGAATCCTGTGTGATGACCTGGTCTTCTTTGATTTAAAAGGACTACCACAGGGAAGGGCAGTATGATATGTATTTAAGAAAAATGAAACAAGAAATCTTGATCCCTGTAATTTCTTACCTGTTTTATCACACAGACCATTTCTGTTGATGCCATTTTTGCCATGAATAGAATTTTTTTTTGGGGGTTGAAGGTGAGAAAAGATTGGTTCACAGGAGGGTTTGCTTCAGTTTTCATCCATTGATGAATGGCCTCATAATAACATGTTCTTGGAATCCACTATTGTCTTCAGACAGTCATCAGAATACTTTGGAGGCAAGTGCCACTTTGACATTCCTAAAGGAAGAAAACCTGGATTTACTTCAAGATGGCACTGTAAGGAATTGCTCAGTCCTGGGTAATGTCCAACATGTGGAATTCTGGATTTTCCTTCTCCTGGTAGGGGCTCTCTCCTGTAAGTAATAAAATCCATGGGCTACATGCTGATGTCTAGAAAGAATGTCTGTGATGTTTTGTGACAAATTACTGGCTTGAGTTAGTGGATTGTGTCTTCCCAGTGGCAAATTACTGGTTAGTAACCAAGAAAGGGAAATAATGACAGTTTCCCTCGAGGTAGTCTACTGAAAGTTGTATTTCCCTAAAGGAAATTGTTATAGCTGGAATTTGTTTGTTATTTGAAGAAATATAATTAAACTTGGTTGTTTTGCTTCAGGTTTTTGCATCCAAATTCCTGGATTGTAATAGACAGTGCCATCAACTATCATTCTGCTTTAATTTGCAATGACTTCAGTGTCATTTTGAATGTTAACATATATGTTTACACCAGAAAAGATGACTAGGATATTCAAATTTCTTGCAAGATACAGTACTCCCAGGGTTCTTTCTCTGACTGGTGCTATTTTGGATAAGATTTTTTGTCTGTTATCTTCCAAGTACCTTACCACTGCATTACAGTACTGACTTGGTTTTCTATAATATTAAATGAAGTCAGGAGAGAATGAATGGTCATAAAAGTACACATAATTATAGTTTGGAAGTAATGGCTACCTCCTGTTATGAAAAAGGAAATGTGGCAGCAGGAAAAAAACAAGGAAAGGTGGGAATCTGTGACTGAATTTTAAGATGAAAGGCTCACAGAATTGACCTGATGTGTCATCTTCACACCCTGCTCACAGTTCTTGGGGGCTGCTGCTTTGACTCTCCCAACCCTTCCCTTCTCTGGGCTGATCAAACACACATTCCTCAGGTTCTGTTCATGGATCAAATGTTTGCTCTGACCAACCTGGTGAACCGCTGCTGAACTCTTCACAGTTTTTCCATGTCTCTTTGCACTCCAAAATTGAACCAAACATCCGAATGCTGGATTGCCTATGTTGTTCCTGGCTCGATGCATCTGAGCTAAATTTTAATGGAATTGGCCGAGGTATGAGTTTAATGAGACTGCTGTGCAAAACTGCATATTTTCTATTAATTTTCAGGGAAAATGCAAGGTTTTTCCTTACCAAGGGTATGGTAAGGAATGAGGTGCCTTCATCAAAAAAAAAGCAAAGACAGAAGATGCTGAGATTCTATGCTTGAGCAGTGGGAGTGTCTTCTGCCTTCTTTTTCATAACAATGTGAGGAAAACAATAATGAGAAATGGAAACACATTAATTAGACTGAGAGGAAAATAAGCACAATGTTTTGTGGTTTCCACCCTCTGCAGGTGTAGTTGTGATTCTTGGCACCACTGAGGCGTTTTCTGTTGGGCGAAACTCTTGTTTGCAACGAGAGCTTAGAAGGGACCCTAAGCACTGATTTAAAATCTTCAAAATAAGACTGAGCTGTTTGACAGTCTCTAGTCTGGCCCCTTAAGAATTGCCTGGCAGTTTTTAAAAAATTAAATATCGCATTGAGAAACAAAAAAATGCTTTAAATGTAGTTGGGAAAATACATTCATTTGATATAAAAATGTCACACAAGTATTGTCTTCTATTTATTTTAACTTAGCTTCTCTCTAGTTAGAAAAACCTAGTATGTTTAAACTTTGCATTTTTTAGTAGCATGTTTATTTAGAGATAGACTGTTTTTCTTAACCTCTTCCTATTTCCCCTTTAATTAGCATGATCTGCAGGTTTCAGCCACCCAACTGTGCTAGATTATAGTATCTAGCAACTTTTCAGGCAGCGCTGCTGCGTTGTCTTTGGCTGCCCTTAGGATCTAACATATGGCTTGTTAGGATTAGTCAGGTATCTGTTTAAGAAACTTTTCAATGGGTTTCCAAAAGAGAAACTTAACATGGGGAAAAAGTTAAAATGGTAGCCTGCAGACCAGACCTATCTGCAAATGGATATTGTGCTGTAGGAGATGGTGCGAAAACTTCTGGAAATACTGTGACCTTGGTCATGGTGGTGTGAGTACATACATTCCTCTGACTCACTCATGCTGAAAAGCTATGATTTTTTTAATGAACCAAATCCTTCTCATGCTTGCAATTATTGTTTATTCACTTCAAATGGTGTTTGTCCCCTTCAAAATCACACAACGTGGTATTATTCTATTAGCAGTTAAATACGTGGCTCCAGGCTGTTGAATTGAAGCGGGTAATATGGTGACCATTTCTTTTTGGTGCTATAGCACTTTTTGGTGCTACAGCTACTTGGTTTTCTAATGAAAGGAGCCAAGAAAGCAGCCAGGGGACAGATTTTAGACTAAAAACCTGTGGAGGAGCAAAACTCTGATGATAAGTTGGTACTATAGTAACGAGGAATGTCCAAAGCTCTAGCTACTGCAAATCAGCCTTTGAGGGCTTTAAGATAGAGTTTGAGGCTTCCACCAAATAGAACTTGTTTCCCTCATCACAACTGGATCACCAGCTTATTCCTCTCTCCAGTTCATTTCCATACAGCTTCTGAGCAACTTTATCTTTCACTCCTGTTTCAACTGAAAATGGTAATGAGGGAAAGTCAGCTTTGCATTTCTTTCTGTTACAGAAATTGAGATTTGGCTAGGAGGAGCAGAAAGTGTTCTCTGAACAGGCCCTGTGCTTTGGATCCAGTGAAATACACTTTGGGACAGGACAAGTAGCTGCTTTTCACATTTCTTTTTCTTATTTACTCCTGTTTGTTCTTGTCCTAAAATGATTTCACTCTCCTTTTGACTGCAGATAAGTGGTTTCCTGAAAGTCTTCTATGATGTTTCCCAAGACATTACAAAGACATAGATACTACAAAATTGTCTAATTTCACGCCCCAGAAGATTTGAGAATTGAGCAATAAACATATAATTAAAGTAGTCGAACATGGTGGAATTTTTTTTCTAGAGTTTTTATTATGTTGAAGAGTGACAATAAATTTCAGACTTTCCACTCCCTGTCCAGCATCTCACAAAGTTTCAGTAAAAAATGCTAAAAATATTTTTCAAGCTATAGGACTATGAGGAAGAAAACGAAAAAGGAGGTAATGCAGAAATCCAATTGTCTTCTTTAATTTCTTCAGACTTTCTTTTTCTTTGATTTTCATTGTCTATTTATATGATAATATTTATGGAATGCAGAGTATTTTGTGGTGCTAATACCAGCAACCTCATTATATAAACTGAAAATGAGGGAATGTGAAGAGAATGTGTGGAAAAAACAAAAGTAAAGTTGGTTTCAAGTATTGGAAGCATTGGTGTAAAAAAAGCTGATTCTTCTTAAACAAGTACAATATGAAAATTCAGAATTTCTCATGACAGAGATGCCACATGATATCCTTAAAGTTTAACCCCAAATCTCAGATAACGAGATTTGGTCATTAAGCAAGGAATTTTGAAAACTTTGTCCTTAGAAAAATGTTAAAATTCCTGGAACTAAAAGCAGAGGGACAAGTTCCGAGAAAATGCAGACAATGACAAGAAATTCCACAGTGGGTTCTAAGCAGAGCAGCAAGTAGAATAGTTGAAAAATAGAAAGAGATCTCTGGCTAGAATTTTTTTCTGTAGTGATTTCTCAAAAGTAAAACACAGTTCTTCAGTTTCCATTTTAGTCAATAGACTTAAAAATGAGTGTTTTAATTTTATTGGATCCAAATTTAACTATGCAATTGAGTTAAATGTTTTTAATTGGAAAAGTAAAGCACAGCTGTCTATCAGTTGAAGTTTTCTTTGACAACCTTATCTTATGGGTTCCCTGATGGGCTGTGCCTTCTGTCATGATACTTATGACATGGTAATTGTGGGTTTCACATGCCTGTGCACACGGTACGGATGGAGTCGAATACTCCAATGCTAAGGAGAGAAGAATCCTGGGATTTTGAATCAAAATGTATCAGCTTAATTTTTTGAAAGTTGCAGAATGGTATTTTGGCAATTTCATGCTTCTCGTCTTTAGATTTTTCTTTTGGATCTGAAAGAGAATGCTGCTTTGAAATGTTGTGACTACACCAGTTAGTTAAAGAACAACCCCCATGAAAATAAACGTAGAAATATGGTTGATGAGCAGCATGAAAATATGTCATGAACTGTTCGCTGAGCAGAAAGGAAGACTCAGTGTATTTGTGCATCCCTGTATTCACAGATCATGAGTGCCCAGACAAGTGCAAAATTGTTTAATATACACAGAACCTGTCTATTGCAGCTTCTTGTATGAGATTTTCTGGAGCAAGAAATAAAATTTGATTTTTAATGAAATAATTATAATGAATTAAAACAGAGTGCTGTGAAGTGATGCCATCTAGTCAGTAGTCAGGAACAACAGCATATGATTGAAATTATGTGCCCCAGGACTTCATGTGTCACATGACCTATCCTCCTAATTGGTTGCATAAGTCTTCATAAAACTCTCCATGGAAGATTCACTAATGTGAACTGTAACTGCTGTTTGTTGATAAGGAATTCACAAAAAAAACCCCACACATGTAAATGTCTCACTAAATTATTCTCAGTGATTTTTTATTCTCCTTGTGAAACATACTGCAAAGGAAACTTTGAAGGAAACTGTAGTAGAGAATTTTACTTTCATCTAACATTGGTAAAATGGATTTCTTTGTGTTTCTAAATGGAAAAAACCCCCACACTTATTCATAAAAGGTTTTCACAGGTCTCTGAAATTGCTGTTCTATGATAGTGCATTGCTGACAGCAAATTTAGTAATGTGAACCTATTAATGCAGTTAGGAGGAATATCTGCACTTTTTTTCTCTCAATAGAGAAAGAGTATAAGCAGATATAATATTTACATGCAGATAGTTATGTACAAATACACACAAATACTTTAAAGAAGGAGGAAATCACTGCAATTTCTGCCTCAAACATTCTATGTCTGTTCTTTTATTCCTGTATGATGGTGGGTTCTTGTTTCTTCTTTCTGTTTGTTTGGTTTTTTTTCAATTTCTGTTAAACATGTTGAAAGGGTTCATATCTCTTTGGTGCTCATCTAGGAACAATAAATTGAGAGATGCTATAAAACTTGTTAATATATTAGTAGAATTAGACTGATCTCAAAAGCCATATTACAGAGGACAGCTGTAAAAGAACAGGCTTGTGATTTTTGATTAATATTCCACATATGCTCATCATAGAAGTTATTCTATTGTTTAAAAATAAGGGTTTAAAATGGGGCAAAAATGCTATTCTGAAAATTATATGCATCTTTTGCTCGCATTTCTGCTTCTTGCTGTTTGTTTGCCAGAAAGCCAATATTTTTGATGATGGACCTTTTAGATTTCACATTTTCAGTTTCCCAGGGTAGTTTTATATTTTTTTGAAAACAGAAATATACTGTTTTCTGGGATCTAGCAAAGGCTGATAAGTTTGTTCAAAATAACAAAGGATTTAGGAAAGTTTTTGCCTTCCAAATTTCAGGGCTTTCAGGTTTGTTTCTAAAACTAAAACCACAAAATACCTGGATAATCAGGTTAGTTTGGTATAGAGTCATAACCTGAAATTATTTTTACTTCGTTACTTAATTACAACAAGTTTTGATGGGGTTTCTACACTTAATTAGCAATTGTTGCTGGCATTTTCAGATAACAAATGGCAGCTCTGTGTCATAAGTGATGGTATTAGAAATCTCTGTAACACAAAATTCTGTCTGGCAGGTGTCATTGGTCTGGTTGTAGGCTGAATGAAGTTTAGGTTGTCATCTGGCATGAATATGAACATTTGGATTGTATATTTTGAACAAATTATTTTGGGTTTTTTTTGGGTTGTTTCCAAAAGAGGCATCTAAGTATGCTCATTTCTGTTCTGATGGGAATTTCTGGGTCCAGCACTGGGGTTGTGGTTTCAGAGGCTTGAGGATGTTTGGGTTTAGACAGGTGTAAAAGTGCTGCAGCACTCAGCTACACCGTGGGCTGTGGTTTCAAGGGCCGGAGTGACTGAACACACCTGTGTATCTGGTTTGGCAGGAGGATGGCAGATGCAGCACCAGAGTGGGTGGGTACCATGACTAGGCTGGTTGCTGCTGTGTGTGGGGGCTTGATGAGTTGGGTTTGCAGTCACTGTAGCTGCTGCACACATTTGGTTCTGTGTGCAGGGAAAAAAAAGAAGAAAGTAAACTTGTTTCTCAAGTAAGCCAACAAAGTAGATATAAACTTTCTTTTTTCGGAGTATGACACACTTAAAGGTGATAAAAATTTCAGGCTGAGCTCTGAGCTCCTAACTGGACCTTCTGCCAATAAACCTGATTAATTAACTGCACCTTCATCAAGCAAGGAGTTGAACCATGATGTAAGCATTCTTCTAGTGCACTTGTCTAGATATAGTCCCCTGGAGGTGGTACCAGGATCTCCAGGTGTTTTTTCCCTCCTTTGTTTTTTTTCTCCTTTGTTTTACTTTTAGACATATTGTGTTCTGTGTTTTCCCATTTGCAATGTCCTGTTACAGACAGGTTTGTGTCTGAAGAGAACAGCTTCTGTGCTGCATTGTAAAATTCCATTCTTAACAATGGCCAGATTGCCATGCACGTTTTATATTAGAGGATTTATAGTATTTTTATATTTTACTATTAAATATTCTACTTTTCTTGATGTAAGACTCATGAAGAGAGAATGTTGTAGGAAATCTCTCTAGCATCACTTATTTTTGTGTACCTAAGTTTATTACACTCTGTATGGACTCTTAACAGGCTGATCCATGGCTGAAGATTACCTTTTGATTTAGATTTTTATGACCCAAGCTGCTTGCCTGCCTATATCTTACTGTGCTAACAAGACATCCTCTTAATAACATTTACTTTTATGAACATCAGGAATTCTTTTTTGTTAGGATTTATTCCACTATGATGCATCTTCTTGCTAATACTTCTCTGCTCAGGATAGTGAAACCGTAAAAGTACCAATACAAACTGATATTTGGGACTCAATCTTGTTTATATATCCTTTGAGACCTTGAGTAAAAAATCTGCAGGGTCATGAAGCAAAATCAGACCAAGAAACTACCCCAGAAATGGGAAAAATTCACTCCGGAAGGCCTTGAAAGTTTCAGATTACATTGCCTTTAGACTTTGATGCTCATCTGAGCATTGAGAAGCCATATACTGCTCTTGACGCTGAAATGTTGGATGAGTTTTGAATATTCTGTCCTCCTGCTGTCTGCTTGCTGTGTCTGTTTAGAGTACAAACTTTAGAGACCGGGGGCTATCAGGAATATGTAAGACAGGCAAGGAAGCATGGCAGATGGAGGATCTCTGCTGAAGGCTCCAGGAACTGTAAGGCTGTGGATTTCTGTTAGAATTTGACCCAAATCAATAGACTGTTGTTGCTGATCACTAAAATATTATTTTCTTCTCTTCTCCTTGCTTTAGTCTGTGCCATGTGTCGCTATTCTCAGCTTTGGCAGTATCCAATTACCTGTCTAGAACTTGCTAAATTGGCAAAAAGTAGTCCAAGGAAGGAAGAAAAAGAATATTTTTTAATGCCAGTGTGACAGTGGTCTGGAAAAGATTTTCTGAGAGATCAGGGAAGAGATAGGAAGAATAAAACCTGCTGTCAGCAGAAAACTCTTAGTTCAGCTCCACTATAACAATAAATTGTATAATAGGGAAGGGTTCATTTGTGTTTCTCTTGCTTTTGGTCAGTAGCTTCATGCAGCTCACTAGAACACTGAGAACATAAGTTAGGGGTCTAAACTCTGCTATTGACACACGAGGCGTTGTTAGTGTGAAAATATTTCAGCATTTGATGGTAACAATATAGCTATTTTCCACATCCCTCATACTTTCATCACTTCTTTGATTTGGAAAAATGCAAAGCAACATGGCAGTTTATTAAGAAAACATATTCCAACAGTTCCTACTTCAATTATTCTGTAGCATTTAATTTTGTGCAGATAAGTGGATGAGAGACAGAAGAAAGGGAAAACAAATTTTTCAACAGATCATTAATATTTTGCATCTTTTTGAGCTTTTACTGGAATTTGTGAATACAAGCAGGAACTTTTAAAAATATCAAGATCTAGAGTTTAGTGACCATTATCGCTGATTCACATAAAAAAACTCTGTGTGAGTCATGGAGAACCATATGGGTGTTTTTCCCTTGACTGCAAAGTAAATCCAGTTTCTGGGAACAGATGCTCCTTTGATGAGGCTCTGCCATAGAGAGTGGCAGTTCAGCAGTGTTGTGGGCTAGCTGTATTCAAAGAGAAAGTCAGCAAACCCAGTGTGGCATCAAGGATCAGACTGATTTTTTACTAAGAGATCAAAGTAGTGAAAAACTACTTTGAAATCTTGCATAGACTGAGCAAATTAAAGGTGTGACTATGCGGTATGATTAAATGATCTGAAGATGTATTTGGACAAGTTCTAAACAGATGAAGTGTAGACAAGGGATTAGCTCTCCGTGGATTAAATATCCTGTAGAAAAAGGCAATATAACTTTATGCTTTTGATAACTGAGGAAATGTATATAGCAAGTCAGGAGAAAACTAGTGCGCCAATAGTGCCAAGATTGGAGGAGTTTTTTAAAAATACAGATCTAATCTTTTGCCTTCTAAAATTTTCTGCAACTCTTTGTTTTAAAACTCTAGCTTTTAATAAAAGTGGAGGAATGGAAAGCCATTGAAGGAAGTTGAAAAATGTGAAGGAAAAGTGTCCAGGAGAGGGGCAAAGAGCAGGTACTTTGTAACATATCCTCCAGGTGTCGTCACAAAGACAAATGAATCTCTTTCTGTCTTTTGAATGAAGTTTGCCCCGTAATTTGGTCAGTGCATGCACAACTGCAAACAGTAATATTGTGCTCTAAGAGCAACTGAGTATTTTCAGTTTTAACACTGTTAAAACGTTACTTATAAACACAATGAGGGAAGTCGGAGGACAAGATCTGTGTTAGAGAGCCGCGGTGCCAGCAGGTGTGGTATGAGTGGAAAGCAAATGGTAGCAGCCTGTGCTGCCAGTACACTCCCAGAAATGCACATAGCACCATGCCAGCCAGGCAGTCTTTATGGAATTACTGAAACTCCTGCATTTCTCTTGTAGATAACACACTTTATTTCTTGTCATTGGGAGGAAGGCAGATGCTGAAGCGGAATTGGAACTTTATTTTCTGTGTCCTTCCAGTATGCAGTGCCAGGTAAACCTGCATACTTAACATGACAATTGCCACTTCCAGTTCTTCTATTTTGCTGTTTTACCCTGAATAGAATTGCATTATAACTCAGTCTCGGTATAAGGCTGAACAGCAGAGCTGATCAGGAGCTTGATAATGAACTCAGCTCTTGTTGGAAGGTGCACACCTGGCAAAACAAAAATATTATGGGAGTTAGGTTTCCATGTTCTCTGGATTGAAAGTTTTTAGTTTTAAATTTAATCCAGATTTTTGTTGTTAGAAATATTTGTTAAATTGTATTGAAAAGGCTTAAAGAATTTAGACTTTGTATTTTTGTTTTCTGCACAACTATTTATATTGGGGTTTTATGTTCTTCATCATGTATCTGAGCAGGAAAGCTTTGCCACATTGCTCCTCTAATGCACCATGCTCAAACACTAAAATAAAATTGACTGGGGACATAAAAACAGCTGAGGCACAGACAAAGAGTCACAATTCTCAAACCTCAATGCAGCAAAGCTAAGCTACTGTGAGAACAGGCAGAGACAAAGCAAACCTTAAATGTGTGAGGAATTCTGGTAAAAGCAAGGAGGAGCCCTTCTTTATGTTCCTGCTACTCCATTTGCTGTGACACCAACAGCTGGGAATTAGGCATTAGATCAATATTTACCCCATGAAGCTTCTGATAAATTAAATGCCCTCTAATCTGGTTAATTGATTAAATGTATTTTACAGTAAATATGCTTTCCTCAAACAATTTGCAGGTGTTTCTTTTGGGGGAGAAAGATTGTTAGGCTGAGTAAATCCTCTTTGATTTTTTCCTGAGGAAGGTGCTGTTGGCATCCTGGATGTTTCTAGCTTAATCTTCACATGTCTGCAGGGCTCTTGCTGTGAGGTAGCAGCTATCTTTTGCTAACTCTTTATGGTAATGCTGTACATATGTAGAAATCAGTACTACATGCTCTAACATCTAAGGCAAAAAGCTGATATCTCTTTAGTCAGGTGCTTACCAATATGATACACATCTCTGATAATGGGTAGGTGTAATCGCAACGCCTAGAGATAAGGAGTTGTAGGGTAATGATACAATACTGATCTATTCCTACATAGAAAAGAGAGGCAATATGGAAAAACAACACATTATTCTCACTAAAAAGCCCTCAACCTACATTTCTACTATCATTTATTTAAGTAAGTGGCTCTAATAAAATAAACATGGCAGAAATATACAGCACGGGGTAAGGAAGATGTAAAAATGTAATATCTTCCAGGTGACATTGTCCTAAAATTACATATTATTTGAGCTTTGATAACTTTGCTGTTTGGTAATTTCAGCAGGTTTACAGTCCAGTCACTGAGCCTGAAAGAAGCACATTGTCTTTGATTTGGAGAGGAAGTGTCATTTTTCAATTTCAGTCAATGACAGAAATACAGTTTTTAAATTTCCGACTGAGTCAGTTGTATTTTCTGTTAATGAGTGCAGGTGAGATGAGAAATGAGTAGATGGAGCCAATGAAACTAAACCATTGCTGTTCCTAATCCTTTTGAGAACTGCTTTCTGGATTTAGAACCATTATTAGAAAACTGATACTTTTTATTAGAAAAGTTTGCACTAACTATGTCTGCCCACAGACACAGAGGAAGATTGTTACATGTGCCACTCTTGTAATATTTCTGATTTATTTCAGTAGAAGTGGCTGACTTGTACAGAAAAGTAATTCTGAATATGTAATGAACAATTTTTTTGGTATAACATATCCATAGCAAGATTGTGATTTAATAAAATATATTTCTAACTAACACAGATTTGGATTTTTTATAACTAAATGCAAATTTTTTGTCTAACGTTTTAGAATTTGCTCTAAACATTGTCTATCTTTAGCAATATTTTTTAAATGATTGTCTAAAATAAATCACATATTGATGTATCTCTTAGATTTCCTAAGCGTGCAAATGCTTCTAGCTTTGAAAATTTGCAAATAAAAGGCTCCACTACTCCTCCTTCCATTAAATTGTGTTCATCATGCTACTTAGAAATAGCAATATTCAGAATGAATAAGCATTAAACTTATGTTTAATAAGTTTAAATAACTTAATAAGTGTGACTGATATAAGTTTTAATTTGTTACATTTAAAGCTAAATTAGTTTAGTCAAAATTAGCACATATTTTTGTTCCCCTTAGACCATATAGTAAGATAAATCAATTTTAAATGGTCTTTAGTACATTCTCTACCTTCTCCACTAGTAAACCTGCATTTAGACTTCAACTCTTCTTGAGTCACAGATTGCCATATGCAAGAGAAGTAGAGAAAAATCTCTTTGATCTGGAAGCTTTTATTGCATCATCTGTGATGTTGCTTTTGAGGCTGTTACTTATTACTAATTTCCATAATTTAGCTATGTTAACCATAACCTTTTTTTTTTTTTTTTTTTTTGACTAAGAACATAATTTCTAATTCTTAGGAAGAGGCAACTAGCAGATTTGGATTTCTGGAGGGCAGCGATATTTGATATTCCAAGAGGGTACTGAGGAAGGGCTCCCTGTCCCTGTAGAGTCCTGCAGGGACTGCTGGTAGGTGTTTTGGACTTGAAGTCTGATAACTTGTCTCAGTGTCCTCCTACTGTATTGTGTCACCTGTTCATGTTGGAATACTCTGGGTGAGAAGCAGATTGTGCCAGTTGTGATGAGTGTGTGTTGCATCTTCTGCAGCCTCCGCTGTGGCACAAAGAGCAGATAACAGGGTGGGACAAACAGGTGGCTGCAGCATGATGGTGTTTGGAAGACATTGGCCTGGGGAGCTTTAAATGTCACTTAAAAGTCTCCTTGTCTCTTGTAATCTGGTAATTGGAACTCCTTCTGAATTTTTTTTTTTAATGTTACTGCGGAAGCATTTAAAATTTTAAGTCCAGTAAAGTCAAGATATAATATGTTAGAGTGGGATGTAAAATCATGTTAGCTGAAGTGCAGTCAGCTCAGTGTGGACCCTCTCATTCTGAAGCAAAGTAACCATTCAGGAATCTAATGAGCTTTAGCTAATGTGGTTTCACTTTGCAGCAGTCTTTAATTAGTGTTTCCATTCCCTGTGTCTCCTAATCAGTGCAGACTTCAGATCTTATCTATCCTCGTGTATCTAGTGAATGCTGTATGTTACCAGAAAGCTCAAGAGGAGTAGAAATCTGCACAATCCCTTCCAAGCTGAGAAAAACATTGCTGTCCACTATTATGTGTGGTTTACTTTAAAATACAATTAGGTTCCCTCAGTGGCCCTGTTGTATGGTCTCTATATACAGCTCTGGAAGCTGATTTAACTTCAGTTATTAATCTCAGCAGCTGTTTATGGCATTGTGTAGTAAAGCCATAAGAAATTAAGATTATCCCTTAAATAAGTGTAAAGATATGCAGGATCCTCAGAACAGTCTAGCTGCAGGTACACTATATTGCTGTGTAATAGACCCTACACTTAGAATAAAGTTTAAACTCTCTTTACTACTATTTTGTGGGATTTCTTTTTCTCTGAATCGCTGGAAAAGTCAAGGTGACCAGAACTTTCCCTGATGGCTCAGAAATTTGGGCATAAAATTAAGATAAGTGAACTAACCCCTGCTTAAAATTGTTTGTCTGTGTTATAATGTTAAATAATCTTTTATATTGGGGGTGATGCCAGTATTTATGAGATAATAACAAACAATTGTTCAACCATAAGTTTTTGACAGTTTCTGTCCCATGGGTGAGAAGTCTGTGAAACTTCTTTAGAAACTTCGTTTATCTCATGGGTGAAGTTCCAGGGTCCAGCAGCACCTGAGCTTCTGCACTATGCTGGTATTTTCCTTCAGGACGGTTTCCTCTGTGTTGATTATTTCCACGAAACCAGGAGGAACACAATTATTTTTGAGTTGTCAGATTCTCTTGCAATTTGGTAACAAAAAGTAAATGAGGTTGGCAACACATGTTATTGTATCAGTGAGAACTCTATCAGTGTTATTGATACTGCAGGAAAATACATAAAATTTACAAAATACCAGGGCATAGATAACTCACTGTACTTTACAAACTGGTCAAGTGATGAAGAAAAATTAGAAAAATGTTAAAAGCTACACATAGACAACAAAGAGAAAAGCAAATGAAGAGCTACTGTGTAATGGGTGAGGGAATTCAGAGAAAAAATAAGCATATAGTTTGTAGCCTGCCTGTATCAGATTATCTTTTAGAGATTTTTTTTTGAATCCTTAAAATAAAGCATAACTGTTGTTTTAATGAAACAAATACATTTAAACTTTTAGTCAACTTTAACCAGTCCACTTACATGGAAAAGAAAGAATGAATGAGGTTACAAATACCACCCTCAAAGCAAGAGTATTCAAGGTGCCTGCCCTTGAAGATTTTTATACAAAATATATTATAATATATTGGTGGCTGGGTGAAAAAAAATTTAAAAATCTCATCATAAATACATTACCTAGTCCTAAGATTAAATAGAAGAGAAACTGCATTTGGAAACCAAAGAATACCTGGTGAAATTTCCTTTGTATTATTTTTCTGTTTGGCATGAATTAAATGTCTTTGCTTTTAGAAGTAGCTATAACAGCAGTACTGATGAATAGCAAATACCAGGCTTATGTTTTAAAAAGGCACTTGTGATGATTTTGGGATTTACAGACTGTGACCTCATCTTCCTTTAGCATGCAGTAAATTGCTTGAAACTATAAAGAAAAGGAGATTAATAGAAGACTTTGAATAAAACAGATACAAATAAGAATGGTTTATATGTAAAGGAAAATAAAACTTGTCAGATGTGCTATAGTTCTAAGTGCATTAAAATAGGGCACTGCTTTATTTTTATGCTTGAAGCCTTTTAGAAAATTTCATTGATGGTCTCTTTTAAATGGGGAGGAGATGCTGTAATGAATAAAAAGTTAAGAGACAGAAGTATCAGAAAGAGTCTGAAGTTCAGAAATATACTGTGTTAGCTGATAAATGTACTCTACAATCTCCCAAACTTGCTGTGTTTCAGCAAGCAAGACAATGTCCCACTTGTTATTGTCTTGCCTGGGCAAAAAGGCCATTTTGTGTGAAGGTCTCATCACAGGCATAATGAAACTTAACTGATTTCTTGGCCTCCTGAAATATGCTAGTGGGGTGGGAAGAGTTTTCCCTAGGACTTGTGATGGAAAAAGCTCTGTCTAATCTGACCTTGGCTGAGAGATGTTAAAAGACTCTTGCTGATTTAGGCTCCCACTGTCTCAGTTTTCAGCAGGTGTTGAGGGCTATGCATGGCTATCCCACAATTTATATAATTACTTGACTTATCGGAGTCATATGACCATAGGAACATAAAATAATGGACTGGGAAAAAAAAAAAGGAAACCCCAGTTTCTTATTCCAGTTATGTATTCCTTCTACCATCAGATACAATGATTTCTTCCTACGCTGTGGTAGCAGATGATTCTTTTTGTATTGCTTATGAAGAACTCCACATGAGTATTGTTACAGGGGTTGAAATCCTTTCTTTCCTAACCTCCAGCCAAATCACACAATCTCTTTCTTCAGTTTAGTTTGGGATGCCAGGGCCTTTTTGCATTAACTGTGTGGTCTTTCAGACATACAAAAGACCTTGGATACCCTACTGAGGTGTTCCTCTACTCACTGTTATGAATTTCTGTTTATTACTCTGACTCCTGTAGCTGTCTGGTCTAAACTTCTTTCATACCAGATTGAAAAATCTGTGAGCAGAAGAAGAAAATACCAATTCATGGTGTTCCACAAATTCTGAAGGGGGACATTAATTCTGAAAGTTTCTGGCTAGATCAGGTAGCACTGGGCATGCTTTTGAAGATTGGATATGGAAAAAGAAAATCACAAAGTATATTGCCACTATTTTCATAGTTCCCATTTCAAAGCTTGGTGCTCCAGTATCTGGATTTGTTCCAGATGCAGCCATCCTCACACAAGACCAAGGCACTTTGTCTTCGATCTGAATGCTTGTTGGACTTCAGTCTTTCTTTTCTGCCAGTCTCAATACTTAAATCTTGAATTGAGCCAATTGAACTACAGCATGCTGCTGCCCATCAGTCAGCTGAGTTGCCAGGGGCACTACCCAGAGCAAGAACACCCCACACATGAGTGTGAAAATCACATTTTCTCGGCTCAGTCCCCTCACCCAGTGGGGCCTGGAGCACTGCACATGGTGTGATTATGGGGATGGAGTGTTTTGCTTGGGAACTCAAGGGACAGCACCACTGAAAACAGCAAGTGTATCTCCCTGGATACCATACTGACTTTGGTTACTGCCAAACAGGGCTGAGGATCTGAGCTGAAGTTACAAGAAAGGCAAAGGTTGCAGTGAACAAAAGGATTGTTTTCTGTTCATAGAGGAGGTTCAGTTTTAAGGCACTATTCAGGTCTAATCCCTAATTACTTATGGAATTTTCTGTGTGAAAATGTTGCTAAAATGACATTAAGGCATTTCTGCTGGTGTAGAGGAAGAAGACAAAAATGTTTATGATCAGCCAGCTAGGGAGGAGGAGCATGGGACCTCACAGTGGTCAGCATCTCTCAATAGCAATTCTCAGAGAAGCATTGGTGAAGTAATGAATGTTTTTTATTCTGCAATGCTTCCTTCAGTGCTAAGCCTCCTGCCTTTGCAGTGTATCTCTTCTTAGGTTAGAGATGTTGCAAAGAGAATGGCAGTCGCTGCTCCTCTGGGGATGACAACATCATGACAGAATATCTAGCAAAATGAGGGATTGAATGTGTATCCCCACCTCTGCTTACAGCCTACCTAGCTGTAAGAAGCCCATGCTGAACATGAAACAAATTACTTCCAAGTATGGCTGTATTACTACAGGAAGGATTGTTGTGAGGTTTAGGTGTGGACTTGTACTCGTTGCAAAGCTACCCAGGTCATGCCAAGATGTATTCCCAATGTCTTTACCCATGTTAAGATATGAAGCACATCTCCATAGTGTAAAGACAGTCCAAAGTTTTCTTCTGAAGCAGTGGTTCACATCAGAAAAAGAAAGTTTTTTCTTATCAAGGAGCCAACCAGAAATATCTTTCTGATGGGACATTGCCTGCATCCTCCATACGCATATGAACTGGATCACAAATATCTTGCCCAAGGTGCCTGCTTGGCTAATTTGATGGAAATGTGTAACCATACACTTATACCAGATCTACATTACTTTTGTGAGTTTTTTTGGATCTTCCTGTAGGGACACAAAGAAAGGAACTGAGGATCTGAAACTGCATCCTAGAGAGCAGAGGTGTCTAGTCAGTGGAAAGTTAGGTGTTTAAAGGCAGAAGCTAGCAGTGTTGAATCTCTTTTGGAATTTGCAGATTCCAAATTCCATTTGATTTTTCTTTTCAGGTCTTAGATGCTCCAAAACTGTTGCTTTTCCTCTCTGGGTGATTATTTGACAGTCTGTCTGTATTCTCTCACCCTTAGTTGCAGCTGCCTCACTCTGTCTTGGCTTACAATTGCAAATGAGGCACTAGAGTTTTTTTACTGGACAGCACTGTGACTTTTAGCTTTTGAGAGCTAATATTTTCTGCTGGGGATTTTTTTTTTTGTACATGAATGGTATTTCTTTGATGCTCTTTGAGCTGTATACTTGGTCATTGAAATTATTTTTCATTGCTTCTGTTTTCTCTCTGGGGAAACCATAGCAGATTGTCTTGCAAATATGTCTTCATGGTAGCATTCAGATTTAAGTGCAAGCATACACACTGGCAATAATATAAACTTCTCCCAAATGTTACTGTGAGTAAAACTTCTCTGTCAGCATGTTCACAAGCAACAAACACAGGCCATGTACATCAGTGAACTGAATATCTTGCATTTGTCCAAATATTCTCAGACAGTTTCCCAAAGTTTGCAAGCCACCACTGGGAACCTGCTGCTTTTCACAAGGGATTATATTCAGATTTTACTTGTCCATTGTTCCATAATTGCAGGGTATACCTGATTTTTTTTAAGCATGTGTTATACAGAAAGCCCAACTCTTGAATATGAAATTTTTTAAGGTTATAGTTGAAGTTTTTTTTAGCTTGCAAGAAGCAGAAAATCACAGACGAGAGACTGCTGCTCTATCTACCTACCTCTACCTGAATTGGTTACTGGCATATGCTGTGATTCTCATGTTGCCAAATAATGAGAAGTGGAATTCAGAACTGACTGATACTGCCTACCAGTTGTTAGTGTCATTTCTTCCATATGCCCACAGGCATTATTTCTGAGTGTAACCAGTGGTAATTTATATTTACTGCCTGTTTGTCAAACTGGAAAAAGCAGAAAAAGATGTCTGAAAACTGGTTTAATACAGTTGGGGGTTTTGCCAACAGGCAGCAAAATCATTATTTCTGCTGCAACATGGGATGCACAAAGAGGCAATGGTCTTGCTGTTCCTTACCTTTTTTATAGGCTGTTCTATTTGGCATTTCTGACAGAAATGACACAGACAACTTGGAAGGCTTTAGCTCTTTGTCCTCCAGATTTACAATACCCTTTTGCAGGCAGAGCTCAAAGGCCTTTGGGAAGGGTGTCAGCATCATTAACTTCTCCGCACAGTGAAAGCACAGAGGCACAGCCGGGCCCCTCCTCTAGAGGGTATTTTGTTCAGTTATTCAGTGGAAAAAAAAAGCAGATTCTTACAAATGAAGAGCAGTCTCTGCCTGATGCCATGAAACAGAAGATGTGATTAAGTGGCATAGCTGATACAGGAACAAGAAGATCCTGTAGATCTGCTGTAGAAATGCTCATTAGCTTATGTGTGGGAATGGGTTAGCAGAGGGCTCTACTTACTGTGGCTGTACCCTCATATTTACTTTTGGTTTGTGCTGATGGAGCAATTTGTTACTCTTCTTCCTCAGCAACATGACTGCTCCCTCGTTCCACCTGTGTTTCATTAAGGGATGAGAAATGAGAACACAAGAAATCCCTGCCAGCCATCTCTGTTGGGATGGTGCAAATCTAGATGCTGAGATACCAACACACACTTCCCTGTCTGCACTCTTGAACAGTGGGGTAAACGGATACTCTTTGGCCTCTTCTAACTTGGTGTATGTTGTGCAATTTTCCACCAGGTAAAGCATTGTGAATTTTTTTTTCTTCTCTGCATTGTATCAGGAGTCTAAGACAGGCTTGATTCAAGAAAACTGAGTTTGTAATGCTAAGCATAGCCAGAAACTTCTTTCCTGTGAACCAAAGAAAATTTGTCAAAGGTGCCATAAAAGCTGGCAAACAAGTGTCCTTTGATGAATGATACTGATTTTCACAAAGATTCGGAAAGTTCAAATCTGTATTGTTCCCTGATGTAAAGTCAAAGTGCTGGGCTTTCTGTGTTGCAACTTATCACCACCCCAATCCTTTATAAGACTAAGAATTTCCTTCTGAAAGAAGTCTTGCCTGCAAAATTATTTAAATATTGCTACTTAGGCCATCTGTAAATAGCACACTGAAATTTTCTGGAGCTAAAAAATGTGAATTAACTTTTACTACTCTTTGAGACATAAAATATTTTATAGCTTGTAACCACAGTGGATTCAGATTTCATTTCAATATTAATAACCAATTATTGAATCATCATTGAAACATCTCCTTAATCATTTTAAAGTTCATTAACTTTATCAGTGTACTGCTGATGCAAATTCTGTCCTTAGATATGGCCATTGCAGTACTGTTGCCAACGCTTTAAGATACAATACTAAAGGCTAGCAGAAATGTATTAGAAAATGGTATGTTGATGGTTAAACTCTCATGGTATTTTTGGATGCAATTCATAAACTACCTGAAAAGAAATCTGAGTATTGGATTCTGATTGGTATATGGTCATGGGTAAATCCATATACTGATATTTATGTAAACAAATTCACTAAAGAATTGAAAGAATTAGTTAAATTCAAAGCTTTTAACACAGAACAGTCTATAATAAAATGGCATTCTAAAATATAAGATTAATTTTCTCCCTCTGACTTCTGATGTAATTTCTAGGGCAATTTTCCCTTTCAAAAGTTGCACAACTGAAGTTCTTTGGTATATGATGATGATGATTATATCCAAGGTATATAGGATATGTTATTAATACCTTTTTGAGAGGAAGGGGGTTTGCTTCTTTGCTTTTTCCTCCTCTTTTCTCTATAAAGTTGTAAAAAATCGATCACAGCTGTGAAGTGATCAAACATTTTCTTTCAGTCTGTTGTAATGAGATAGTTAAAAGATGTAGACATTTTTTTCCGTGGTATGCTTTGTACCTCCACTCCTTCTCAACAGGGTGAGTCAGTGAACAGTGGCATAAGCTAAGAAGTCTTTCAGTTCAGTCTTGGTCCTAAAGATATCAGCTTGGGGTTATAAGAATATGTTTTTATTGTCAGGAGTTAAAATTTTTGACAAAAATAATCAAGAAGAATTTAAACGTTTTCTTTAGTTTCCTTTTTTTTTTTTTTCTAATAAAGAGAGAAAATTTACAAGAAATCTAGCATTCTGCATGCCTCCAGGGCTTTACCTGCATGCACAGTGGATGCTAACACTGTGCAATTACCTAGTATGACATAGAACCAGTGCTGTAAAGCTTTATTTACCATGGTTGGTGCACTGATTTTGACAACTTTATTCCCCCAAAGATGCCTTCAAGCATGAAGACATGAGAATTGGGCTATAATATGCTTGCTTTGCTGTTGTTTTTTGGAAGGATCTGGAAGATATTTATAACCACGTAACTCCTTTTCAAAAGGTTAACATACTTAAATGCCTTTGAAATTCCGCTGTTAAGTCGGTGATAGACCTTTGCATGACTCATTCTTATAGTGGGAACTGGTCTTTCAGGTCATTTAAGTGCCTCTGAAGCTTTTAGCTTGTGTCATTCATAAAAATATTTACAAAAGAAGTTTTTAACTTAACACACACCCCATCCCATCCCCCCATGACTGAGTTAAAAGTCTAGACAGGGTAGCTGGTTCAGAGCCTTTTATGGTGGAAGGCTGGATGAGCTTCACTAATAAGATTTTTTGCTTTGGCCTTGAAAGGCTGAATTTTCTTGGCACATCAAAACTATTGACACTTTGATGCAAAATGTATATTGTGAATGGGAGTTGATTTTGTGGTGTTGTAAGTATGCAGCAGGCGGAGATATTTTTCTTCTGATATTTGTTCCAAGCTGCTAACAGTAATCCAGTGGAGAAAATTATCTGATAGTAAAGTGCATAACAATATTGTTTTTCTTGATTTAAGCCTAAAGGGTCATGCACTTAATATTTTCAATGAAGAAATATATTTTTAACTGTCTCTTCTGTTTGGAAAGACAGTGGAACAAATGTTATATAAGGTGTAATTCCTGTGAAATTAATAAAATGAGTTTATAGAAGTTATTTTCCTAGAACTGTAGAAAAAAACAGAGAAGAATGGACATTATATTAAGTCCATAGGCTTTTCATGGGGCTACAGAAAGTAGATCATTAGATCTTTCCATCATGTGGAATGAAAAGAAGCATCTGCCAACCCACGAAAAAGGGTAAAACTTCAGTTACTACAGTCCTCAATGTGCTGTTACAAGACTGTACTTAGGGCATCCTGGGAGCACTAACATATAACCATTTCATTATGGCAACTAAATGCAAGTGTTGGATAGGAAACAATGAAGGTTGGTTTTCGCAGTAGAGACCTGTCTCTACCAGAGACACAGGAGGTTCTGTGCCATGTGTATTTTTAAGAAACATGGAAAAGGGATACTCAGTCTAGATAATAAACTGACAACAAAGGTATACCCAAATATCTCATGCTATTAGCTCTAGAATGAATGAGGTATAACAATAGTGGTGGTTCTATGAAGGGTGTCAATTTCTGGTTTCAATAGGAGACAAAAGGGCAAAGTGAATGTGAGAAATTACTAAAAGAGTAAAAAAAGCAATAATCATGCAATTTTGGAGTACTCATACCTTGAGTTCTATGAACTAGGGCTGTAAAAAATGTAGAGAAGAGAACATGACCAAAGGTATTACTTCTGTATAGAAAAGAACTACATAGACTGAGATTAGTAAGGAATGATAGAGATCTGTACTTATAAGTAGCAAAGGCAAGACGAATACAGGTGCATATGCAGTTTTTCCTTAAAACAAACAAAACCCCAAAAGCATTGAGAGACTATTTAGTTAATTGGGTACTAGTTCAAAACATGAAAGATAGGAAGATGATTTTTCACCAAATGTATGATTAAACTGTGGAATACATTGTTGCAAAAAACTGTGGATGCCAGGTCTTGGGATGAGTTCAAAAACTAATGGGACAAATTCATGTGTGAGGAATGCTCTTTATGGACAATTAAATGCAGAGATACCACCTCCATCAGAGGAGCTCCACAGCTGAGCTGTAGATGGTCAGAAGGTGTGAGCGAACAGTGGGGCAGCAGCCAGATCAATATGATGGTGTAGGTTGTTTCTCAGTCTGATGCTGTCAGGTCAGTCTTAACATGTGCTGCTCTGATACTCAGAGACCTAAGTTTCAGTTCAGGGCAGCAATATGGACATCATGCTGTGGAGCAGAGAGATAAGAGACCCTGTCCTATAGTAATGATTTGTTATAGCGGTAAGCTTTACAGCTGAGCAACTTAAATGATAAAGTAGAAGGAGGGAACATTTTGTATGATGATGTCAGATTAACAACTATGGGATCTTGCAGTTAAAAGCATAAAGGAACTTTATAATGGTTTGTGACTGTAGTCTCTGCTGATGGTGGTACCCTAATTCAGAAGTTACAGGAACAGTGGTGATGTACTTGAGTTGAAGATAAAGTCCCAGAAGTGTGGTACAGAGAAGGCAATTTTAGTTTGGTTAAGGAGATTCAGTAGAAAAAAGATCTGATGGGAAAAAATAACATAGAGTCAATGAAATTAAAAGACCATTGATGAAGGACAGGGGGATTGAGACAAGACTTCAGAGGCAGCTAATAATCCTGGAAAAAATGGTGTTCAAATTTTCTAATATGGTTGGTACTATTTTTCTGAAAACATGTATATATTGTCATATTTACCAAGTGTTCAAGTATCATCGACGAGGGCAGCATGACAAGCTGTGATGGACATGAAAAAGGCCTTTTTTGACTCTTTTTTTACTGATACAATTGCTATCAATCTTCCCAGTTCTCTGGGCTTGGTGGTAGAGTGGGTGGAAATGAGTGTTTCCTGCAAGGCTGATGGCAGGGCCCAGCTTTGGCAAATGGACTGTCAGAAAGCACCTCTAGAAGTAATTTGTTTATTTGTTTATTTGTTACATACCTGTAGCTACTTTATAATATTTCCTTTGCACCAGGCTGGAATTGCTAAAATACCCTTATTTGAGGATTTTTTTTTTTCTCCTTTATCAAATAACAAGATATTTTTCATTGTGATGACTTTTTCTGACACTGAATAACTGGCAGGCAGGTGGCTTGGGCGTAATAGCATTTGCCTGGCAAAAGATGGAAGCCAGACTACTGTTCTCTTGCCAGATTCTGCCTGGTTAATTGACCCAGTATCAAAATATTTGCTTGCTTTCTTGGATAAAGAAAAGGAAAAAAAAAATAAAAATAAGTTAGAATAGAGGAATAAACTAGGTTTAGCCCATAATTTTTTTTCACTTTGTAAGCAGTTCGCACGAGGAAATAAATTTAAATCCTAAATGATTTTTCTTTACCAGACAGCCCATATCAAGATCATATATTGATTACAGCTTGCCATTTTGTGCTCTGATGCTTTTATTGACTTTTCTCTTCATTGCCCTCTGATGCAGTACCAAAGTGATTGGATCAGTATATTTTCCCTTTGGGATTACGTGAGAAATCTCAGATGCCTTTCAGATGCACATATTAGCTCTCCAAATATTCAGTGTTCACAAAAAAGGAACAAGAAATTCATCATTTTTAAAGGCAAAAATGAAAGACACAATGATGAAAATGATTTTTTGTTCCTGTTGAAATATCTGCAGATCTGTGACAAAAAGTGGGAAGATCAATTTAAAGCAGACTTTTCCTCAGAATAGAAATATGGCAGGACACCTGAATGTCCATGGGCTTTTTGCTAATCTGTGCAAGTATGATGAGGTGTGATAGTGTTACCTTTTTTTCCCCCCTTTGTTTCCTTAATTTGGTAGGGAAATATCACTGGGCAAATTCTCTTTTATCTTTGGCTGTTACACACCAGAACAGAGAAGAGCATTGCATTTTCATGTCCCTACATATTTCCAGGGAGGGAGTGATTTCTCCAAGGACACCAGGTATGAACTTCTGACCTCCTGAAGTTAGTATAAATTGCATTTACTCAGGACTTTTAACTTTCCTGTGTTACCTTTTCCCATCAGAGGAAAGAAGTGCTAGTTTTGTAGGTAATCAAAGTTATAGAAATTTCACAGCCAGTGATATAGCTTATGTTTTATTGGTAGCAGGGGAAATATTAATGCAAAGTCATGTTTTGAAATGAAAGAGGAGGGAGGAGGTGCAGGTCTGGTGAACACAGGCTGGAGCCTTTGGGATGCTGCTGAGGACATGATGTTTCTAGGTTAAAAGCCATTCTGGTTTTCTTCAGTGTAAGCTAATAATTGCCTCCTTTAGTCTTATGTAAGCCAGTTATAAATCTTCTTACATTTTAGTAAGTCAGCACTTCTCAGTTCTTAATATTTTTGCTTCAGAGTTTCTGTGAGGTAAGCACGAGTCTGCACTCAAGAGAGTGGAGGAATCAAGTGATTTGTTAAAGCAATTGCTTCCTGTGTGCGGGAAGATAAAAAGTAAATTAGACTACAACTGTATCACAGTAAGAACAGTCTTTTCCTCATTCAATTGTCGCTTAATTAACTCTTTGCCTTTTTTCCTGGTTTTTAATCAGGGCCAAAGAAGGACGTAGGTAATGGGTACTTGAGTTTTGCAGAAATACCTCTCCAAATGTCCCTTAAGTGGCACTTAATGCTATGGTTTGGTGGCAAGGTGGTCAAAGTTTGGGCTCAATGATCTTGGAGGTCTTTTCTGACCCTAATGATTTTGTGATTCTATTCTATAATTAGTGACATAATCAAAATGGGAAGGGAGATCCTGTTAGACTATCCGAGTGTTAAGACAACAGATTTTACATTCCTGGACTTCTCAGAGAAAACTATTCAGCCTGCTTCTCTTAGTAGTTCTAAAAAGCATCCTTGTGGTGTCTTTAGTGTCACATGGCAGGGGGAAGAACAACAGCAGCTGAAAGCTTAAGGAAAGTCCTGTTGAAAGATTGCCTCAAGTCCCATTTAATGCTGCTATGGCAGAGCAGCCTGTGCTTCCCTGTAACGCGAGTGCAGCAATAGGGCAGCTGCACAGTGCTGGAATAAGCACTGGAGCTTTCCATTGCTCCTTCGGGTACAGGATGACCTGCCACTCTAATGTGAGACAGTAATTGCCCCTCGCTCTCTGCTCCTGTGGGAACAGAAAATCAGCATGAGCTGAATGAGCAGTGTGAAACACCATTATTTCTTCCCTTTTCAGAGTGCCCCGAGCAGCAAGGATTGGATCGCTGTTTTGAAGCAATTCAGCGCTTCACCTAGCAGAAACTCCAAGTGTGCATTTAACTGTAAGCAAGCAACTAATCCCACTGAAGTCACTTAAGGGTCCTGGGCTCAAATGCTTTACTGGAGTGGGTCCTGAGCTTGCATTTGGCTGGTTGGAATGTCCTGTGTGGGCCTTATACTCGGGACTAAAACCTTAAGTGGTGCATAGGCTCTGAACAGCTCAAAGGATATGCTAATTCTTGCAGCATTTCTTAATTATTGGTATTTGAATCAAGTTGCTAGCGGTTGAATATCTAATGCAAAACTCAAGAAGCTCTTATATTTTTTTTCTCCCACCTTTTATTTGCATATCAAAGATATTAATGGAGTGGCCACTGCACAATGAGTTCCCTTCACTGCTGTGCGAGCTCCCGTATGACTCTCTAGAACTGATTTTTCTGATGGTGAAAGACAAAAACCAGAGTGCCTACTAATCACTTGATAGGGAGCAGATTCAGGCAGTGGTGGCAGCAGTGCTCACCCCAAGAGTTTTAAATGGTGGAACAGGCAGCCCATTAATTTAATCAGGCTGCAGTCAGGTGCTATGCCTGCCCTCTGGTACAAGAGCAACCTGTTCCTGTCTGCCACTCAAACTGACAAGCTGTTTTCCCAGTAATTAATTCATTATAAAGCAAGGGGTTTGTCAAGTCAAAGAAGTATACCGTACTCTAAAGATGGAGGAGGAAACTGCTAACAACAATAACAAAAGAAGTTTACTTGAGCTCTAAGAAAGTATAGTGGGGATATATTTCTTTCTTCTATTTTCACATCTGGATAAACAAAAAGATTGATTGTTCCACAGTAATTAAAAACTAGGTGTAAATGATCTATAAAGATGTTCTTTTGAAACAGATTTCAGTGTTTATCATACTAATGCAATTAAAATGAATATGGATTAGAATATTTTCAAAATATGAGATGTTTTCCTAAGATTTTAAATTTTTTGGTTTTTTTTACTGGATATGTTTATTTGTCAACTGTTCCTGGGAAAACTTATTTTTAACTTAGAATCTTTTAGATGCAATATAATGGATTTCTAGTATTGCCATTTTCCTTATTCTTTATTTTTGCATCTCTCTTCTACTTTTCCTCCTTTTCAGGAAGCAAAATTTTAAAAATCAGAAATGTCAAAATCAAAATGTCGAAAATCAGAAACATAACTTCAGAAAATCAGTAAATAATTTTAAAACACAGTTCCTTTGAAAACACCATTAGTTAGCATTTTGACTAAATGCACTCTGCAGGCCATATTGGAAAGATCGGCTTTAGCAAAGAACAAGTTATGTTAAAAATGAAAAAGATCAAAAGAACTGTGCAGGCAGTGGGAGTTCCAGTAGGAGCTTAGCAATGGAAAAGGGATGGAAAGGTGTACACAATGCCTCTTCTTCAAGGGAGGAAGGAGAAGAGAGGAATTGTTCAGACTTGCTTGATGCAGTTAGGAGCCGTAAAATTTGGCTGGCTGAAACCCCTCTTCTTGTAAACTGATTGCAGCTGAAGGTGCTCCTATTCACTCCAGCTGTGAATCTATCCCAAGGAGGAATAGCTGCAGCATGGTCTTTCTCAGGAAGGTATCAGAAATCTCTGACTGTGAGAATGCAGTCTGTGTGTGAACAAGAGCTTTTCAAAGTTTGCCACTGGCCAAGGTGAAACACTCGTTTGAAGATAACTGGAATAGCTAAGCCTCTTGAGACAATTTTTAGGGCATGACCATTGGAGAGCCTTTTAGTAAACCCCTGGTGTTTTGCTGACCCATAATATGCTTCTTCTATTTACTACCAGATCAGCTTCTGGCCCTGCTCCTCCCCTTTCTATCCCTGTTACATTTAATCAGCCTGAGTACCGCTCACAGCTCCAGCTGTATTGATTCTTAGAGCAGATTTCAGCAGAACCTAAAAAAGGAAGCATAGACCGCTCCCCGCTTTCTTCTTTGACTGATGCTTTCTTTTACCCCACATGACAAAGTGATAGATGTACTTAGTTAACTTTCTGCAAAATCATTAATGCCACCCTTGCCGGTTGGCTTCCCAGGTATTGGTTAAATAGCTGTCATGCGTTTGTTACCTGAGACACTGCAATGCTGTATAATCAGACCATTCATTTCCTTCCAAGGCTGCTCCTACAGAACTGGTTTGAAATGCATAGCTAAGGGAGATAAAAGCTAGCACTCTTTCAAGCAATCAGATTTTTCCTGTTTTTTTGCCTCAGATTAAAGCTGCAAACTGCTGAAAGTTCACTTGGGAAAGCTGAAGTAAGTGTTCCAATAAGATTCTCCTCATGTATCCCTCTCTCATCCCCCATATGATCAGAACCCAACAGCAAAACAATTCACAACTGCCTCCCCAATCCCCTTGACTCTTTTAAGGTCTTGAGGTCACTGGACCTGCTGCATAAGTGACGCCTCACCAAAAGGTCATCTGGTCTGATCCCTGATGTCCCCAATAAATTTCACCTTCACTCCCCATTGAATTCTGTCATTTGAAAAATGCTACTGTTAATGCTCTGCCAATGCTTACTATCCCAAGAAGGGAGGACGGCCTCAGACTTAAAACTAAACACTTTAGAGAATTCCATCACTAGTCTCTACAGAAGTATCTTCATCCTGATCAAGAATATGTCTTCTTACTCATCTGAATTTTGTATTTTTAGATTTTAAAGGCTTCTATTACTCTGTATTTTTTCCCAGGGAAGATTTTAGGTAATGTCAAAACATTTATCGCAGTTTTGATAAACTGAACAATTATGAGTTCTTTAAGATTTTCTTTGTAAGATATTTTCTACCATCCTTAAGTGTATATGTGGATACTTTTCTGTACCTTACTTCATTCTGTCAACATTACTTGAAAAGCATGGAAAAAAAAATTTTTACCCAGTCTCACAACCACCCTACAAAATACAGGGCAAAGGTAAAAATCCACTATTTCTCTTTTGTCCTACCCTGTTTATAGTAAAGACTTTAGACTGGTTTCATCCCAGTGGGAGCTCATTTACTCCAATTCCTAGAACTCTTTCCAGTCTTGTGGAAAGAGGAGAGCCATCTCTTTTCTCTGTTAGTATATAGAAATTCTGTTTTCAACTGAATTCCACTATCCAGACCCAATGACTTTTCATTTATTTTTATCTAATTTCTTGTAATTATTAATTGTCTTTGAGTCCATCTAATCCTCCCAACTTTTTGCAGCCAACAACACCCAGTCTACTGCAGATCTGGTGAATATCCAGTAAAAATTCTTCATTTCTTGAGGATTTCTAACTAGCAACTATTTTTTGAATTATGCCAGTTACATAATTATAAGTCCCTGCAATGTGTAAATCATTGATAATGGTTAATAAAATGTCAGAAGCATCATAGTGGGGCTTCTGTTGCCTGGCATCTGTATGATGTCCAGTAGTTTGAAGAATAGAGAATGTTTGAAAAATTGTAAAACCTTCCCAGCTGTATTATAACTGTGGTGACTGTAAAAAAGGTTGTACAATCAGAAGCTCTACTTTGAGAGATGTGTAGAGAAGAACTATCTGAAATTCCCCAAAGGCAAATGCTGCCCAAAGGGTCCTGCACCCTGGGAAGAACAACTCTGGGCACTGGTGCAGGCTGGAGGCTTTTGCATGGGTGGGCAAAAAACACTAAGATCTAGTCAAATGTAAAGATAAAATTCTAAACTTCTCAGAGAAGTTTAGAAAGCAAGGGGGTCTCACTGAAGCTTGTAACACAACTGAGGGCCCACAATTTTAATAGATCATAGAGCTGTTGCTTAGATACTGCATTGGCAGTGTTTATAGAATAGCAATAAAACAAGTCATAATCATCCACATAAAGTGACCTACTTCTTGTGTCTGACTGAGAACCTTCTCTCAAATGTTCAGCTACAGACAGACAGATTCTGTTCTTAGACCTGGTGTAAATTTTTGCGTTCCTCTTGATGAACACTACACCAGAATTTCACAGATTATTTGTGGTGCATCATGTTCAGTGCATCACATTCAGATCACAGTTTGAGATTGCGTCTACATTAACCAGGGATGGGAGAGAAATTTTCATACTTTTAAAATTACATTTCAATGTTTTTTTAAGCTTCTGCTTTTTAATAAAGATGGTCTGAAAATTTATAAGTGAGAAGTGTTTTGTGCCAAAAGATTCTGTCTTCTCTTCCCCTACTCCTAAATATTTGGCTGCAAGTTTTTCAGTTTCTGTGGCAGTTGGTAGATGTCTTCATCCTTACTCCTACCCCTTAATCAAAAAAATTAAGATTTTTTTTTTAAATAATAAAATAGTGGTATAAAAAAATAAGATTTTTTTTAACCTAAACAGTTTGCAAAAGTATGAACCTGATTATGAACCATTTCTCTGAAATGAACATAGAGTGAGAACTCACACTTGTGAATAAAGACCGCATGCATATTTTAGGAAATATGGACTCGTTTAGGACTCGTTTCCCTATTTGAGTGATACAGGGCTGGAACTTTTGTGCAGGACAGATATGAACCTTCTTTCTTATTGTACTAAAAACTTCTTCCCTACAGTGTTGCAAAGGAATTTATAAATATCCGGCAAATTCTTGTGGGTGAAAAATAGAGATTCAACACTTTGCATTAGACATTGACCTTTGACAACTCAGGCTATGCTTTACACTGTACCTTGCAGTCATTTCTCTTTTGTTTTTCTTGCTGTATCTTGTTTTCCTGTCCAAATTTTCTGTGCCATTCTATTCTGTCTTCTGTCTTTCAGTGTATTTCTGGTGCAGTGCCTGGGTGTTCAGCCCCTGGCAGCTTTGAAGGAGCTGAATCCCCTTAATTTTATTTCACCTGCTCTCTGAAAGAGGAGTGGCAGATGACAAACACAATGAGGGGAAAGAGTAGCACAAACATTTGTATGAATGTGAGCACCCCATGGCTTGCTGAAAATAACATTGCCTTTGCTTTGTTTAAACTGTTATTTGTAAATGCAAAGGTCCTTCACATAACAAATTCAATAAATTGGTGTATTGCCTAGTGAACGAACTTTTCTCACGTTGATTCTTGCTTTTCCTTCCATTCTCTACACAGTGTTAAAATCCAGCCATTTATATCACGTATATAGCATGATATACGTGAAGGAAGTAAAGGATCTCTAATACTTGTGTGATGTTATAAGCGTAACCACGATGCTTCCCCACTTTTTACCATTCTTTTAATTTGTCCTCAGGCTGTTATACCATCATTGCTTCTGTAGTTTCATATTCCATACTGATTTCTCAGCGAAGTGTCTCTTGACAGCACTTGTTAGTGTCTTTCAAATGAATTTTTAACTGCTGGTCCCTGTCTTTTCTTCCCACCTGTTTAAGTGGATGTTCATTGTCAAGTCACAGAAGCCACAGTGTTTGCTGATACCTCGTGGCTCTGCTGAGCTCCAATATGAACTGTCCCCTTCTAATGTGTGCAAGGAGACCAGATTTAACAGTGAGACCCCAGCTACAATTTCACGTGTGTGCCACAGTCTTTGTCCCCTTTTCTTAGCAGCATCTCCAGACTCGACATTCTAACAGGGTTAAATTTCTGGTTTGAGACATTGATAAGGATCCTTTTAAAAACCTTTTTGCTTATTGTAAATAAAATAAGATCACACTGCGTCAGTGCTGCATATTTTGAAAGGCAATTCCACCTACATATTCTGCTGAAGGTGTTGTTGGCAATCTTAATAAAAATTCTGAATGATCTAGGCTGCTCAGCTACAGAACCTGGGGGATCAGAGCAGATGGGTACCTTGGAGAGCACCTCAGGTCTTTGAACCAGAAGCAGCAGCTGAATTTGCTGGGAGCTTTCCAATATGTTGCCTTTGCTACCTTTATGATAGATGGAATGGATTTATTTATCCATAGTGAGTTGGTGATCTCATTTTTTATTAACCCAAATGAAAAAGGTATTTATTGTTTTCTGTAGCTAAATCTACGGTTGCATCTATCGTGCTACATTTTAAACAAATTTTTTTGCATTTCAGTTACTGACAAAGAGCAGAGAGCTGTTGTATGAACAGCTCTTGAATTGTTCCTTTAGTTCTTCTCAGTCTATTCTAAAATTTAGTTGGAAAGTATGTGAGAATGTTTCACTAAATTTTGTTATTTCCTTGTTAAAAAATAAAATAATGGAAAAAACTCAAAATATGCAAGATGAAGTCACTTCTCATCTTACTGTACAGTTTGGTCCCATTAGAAAAAGTAAAATGAATAGGTTAGTTCAGAATATATGATTATACCCAAGAAAGGAGTGTGCTCCTCCAAACCTTAGAGCCTTAGAGTTGAGAAAAAGTCAGAACTGAGAAATCTTTGTTATAGTTTGAGTTTTTCTTCACGAATTGTAAATTGCAATGTCAGGATATGCCCTGGGTCTTTTCTCCCAGCAGTGACTTGCTCTGTACAGGGATTAGATACATGTATTCTTTTGGTATGTGAAGTGCAATCTCCAGTATCTTTCCATTATGGAGATTATTGAAGCCTTATAAGTATGTTCTACTTGCCTATGAGCATCAGTGCTCTTGAAAATACATATTTCAGTGAGCAGGACTACAGCTTGAGACATTTTAGCTGCTTTTCTCTGAAGCACTCATGGTAATTATTGCTTTGCATTATTATCTTATTATCTGGCTATTTATAATTTCATATGGAAGAAGATTTTGTGACCAGGTCGGATGCAGAAACAGAGGTAGGAAAAAGCACAAAGAACTTTGCTTCAAAAGTAATCTTATTTCCTAGCCATATTTACGTAGGACCCTTCAGGAACTTGGTGCAATATTTTTCCCTGTAGTAAAATTTTCAGTGAGCAATGTGCATGACACAATTTCTTTTGGACATACAAGCATATATTTCTCATAAAAAAAAAAAGAAAAGAAAAAAAACCAGAAAACTTTAAAAAAAATTAGTGTTGGATAGTATCTAGAGGCCAAAATCAGAATCGGACTTTTGTGGGCTATAATACGTAGCTATATTATGACATGATGGATTCTGCTTCAAAGAATTAACAGTACTGAGGGGAAGATGGGAATCTCAGTTAATCTCAGCTGTAGGGAGAAGTGCTATTTTAAAATCTTTCTGAACCATTTCAGCTTTTAATGTCCCGGTATTACCTGTCTTATCAGTGATAAATGGTTAGTACTTCATACTTTTGCAAAAGACTTACAGACCTTGCCTTATTCATTTTTATTTTCAGAATGATGGATTATGATATGAGTCCTTCAATGTTTGTTGCTAGAAGAAACACTGAATGCAACCTTTTTAACAGAGATATGTGCTGAAGTTAAGTACAAAAGAGCCAACTAAACGATTGGTAGGAAACCTATTCAGTGTTTAATACTTTGCAGTTATGCTTCTCAGGCAGAAAAGAATTCATTGACCTCAGGGAGAAAGATTTATTTATGGGAATAAGGTTATTGTGTTGGTCTAAAAGAAGATTTACCTTCTAAAAATATAGAGTTAATAAATATGCCTCTCCAAAACAGCAGCATTCTGGTCTTTCTTTCTTGTGAACAACAGGCTTAAGCCAAGATTGGTGACATTAATTTAAAATATAAAATTTTCCTGAATGGTATGAAAACTAAAAAAAAAAGCCCACAAGCTACATAAAGCGTATTTTAAATCATTAGATTATACTGCGCAACATATTTATAATGAACTTCTGAGGTGTTGCCAGCTTTATGCTAATTGGACAATGTTGCTTCTCCATTAAATAGACAAATGGATGAAGCAATTAATAAACCACCCATTCTTGTTGGCAGTAGTTTGTCTATCAATCGATATCTGACCACTTGAGAATAGAATTTTAAATATTAATGCACCATTCAGATGTGTAAACCTCTGTATCAGTCCTGTTGGCAAAAAGGTTGTGCTATAAACTGCATTTTCTTGAATTAAATCCACAAAAATTCTATTCAAAATGTCATTTTACTTGTCTTTAAATCAGTGCAATGCAGGAAAAAAATATAACTGAGCTACCAATGATGGCCCTGGCAAAATTTAGGTGTTAGACTGCTGCAAAGCTAAGTATTAACTGCATGGTGTGTGTAATTCTGCTCCCCAGTGACTAGAGGTGGTATTCACAGAATTCCTGTTTGGTAAGTAGAGGGTATTAAAAATGTTGTGTATCAAACCTTGATTAGCAGTTCTCAAAGTTGAATTTAGTTCCAATCCTAAATCAGATGTCTCATACTGAAAAATTCCACAAGGGTGAGAAGAGGAGCCACAATTCCTTGTAAATATTTTGTCAAGGAAAATTGTCAAAGAGACATCAGATACTACAAAACATGCACCTGCTTCCTAAAAGGTAAGTGTGAAAGAAAACCAGAATGGCCTATACACGTAATGCTCTATATTAGTAAAAAGATTCTAAGCTGAATCAGAACTATATAGGATAAAATAGTAATTTGTTCACTGCTAATAAGATCTGCAACCTTTAGTAAACATTGGACCACTACTAAAGGAGCTACTAAATGCCATATTCTAAAAATATTCAGGAAATCAATATTGACGCAATGATCTAACCATATATTATCTCTTCCATGAGCACAATCTTTTAACATTATTTCAGCTTCCAATATTACAGGCAATAGCAAGAAAATTGTCAGGCATAAGCTCTGTTTGGGTGAGACTCACCTGCAGAGAGGGCTAAATTGAGCAATATGCATTCAGTGAACTCTCAAATTAAAGCCTAAGTGAAACCTGGACAAAACCACTAAGGGATTGATTTGAAGACTGAATATTCTCTAATGAATAGAGTTACGTCACCATAGAATTATTTATATGACAGGTTAGATGATAATTTTTAAATAACAACCATTGTATTATGTATTGTTGCTGTGAGTCAGAATTCAGTTATTTAGAACAAATTCTGCAAGATCTTGTTTCTTTTTTGAAGGATAACATCATTCTAGAAGATCAGAACTTTTTGGATTTTGTATTAGTTTGGATTATTAGGATGATTAGTTTACAGGAGTATTTGATTACTTCTGCATATCAGAGGTTAAGTTCAGACATTGAGGAAACAAGTTTGTTTTGTTTCACAGGACACTTGAGTGATTTATTCAGACCTTAATATAAAGGATCTTTGAAAACCATGCTGTGAGGTCTCTCCAATTCCTCACTGTGTGTGTGTGCTCCATACAGAAAACAATGATCTTCTGCATAAGAAATTAATGACCACTAAAAATGGCCTCTCAGCAAGGCCATATTTTTATATAATTGAGATGAACCAGGGTCAAAATCAGTGGTAATCAGCACTGGCAAAAAAACTATATTACTATTAGAAATAAGATGAAATTGTGTCGTGAACTGCACTGAAAAGAAGCTCTTGGAACCAGAATGAATGTACTTGTGGATTTTTTTTTAATATCTTGGTCATGAAAAACTGAAGATAACTTTCTGGAGGATGGAGAGGTTACAACTGAATGCTTTTGCAGTTCTTTTTGGATGTGCACAAGATGCTTGGGTTCAGAATTCTCTTTTTTTTTACTATGAAGTAGGGCAAATACTCAGGAAAATATTCTCAGAAAAAAACCCAACTTTACTGTTTTGTTTTATATGTAGATTCAGATTTCTTTTGATCAGTTGTAGAGCTATGCTTATCATGTTGGAGTGTGGATTCAGGTAAGCTTGGGCAAATAAATCCATGCGCAGATTTGGAAGTGTTTGTGGATAAGTAAATGCTGTGAGTGGCATACTTAGATCTGGAATAGAGTGTTATTCTGCTGACTAAAGGACCCTAACTTCCAGGAGCCTTAGCAAATATTTTTGTTTACCCTCTCCCCTATGACATGCTCCATTTCACAGGGGTATTTCTCCTAGGATGTAGCAGATAAACTTATCGTTTCTCCTCTTCAGGATTTTCAGCTCCTCTCATGCTTCAAATTAAAGCAGGTTCTAAAGCAGGGCACTCTCACATCTGCTCTTTTTTTTTGGGCAGTTCTGAAGCATTCTTGGGCTGCACTAACATGGAGGACATGAGTTTACACACTCCCAGGAAAAGTAGAGAATCAACATTTCTCAAATAGCAAAAAATAGCAAGTATTCTGACCTTTTGATTATTGGGTGAAGCAGAAGCTGAACAATTTGTTGCCAATTCTAACAGGGCTGCAAGACAGGGCAAACAGAGGAAAAGTAAGGTGTGAGACTTGACAGGAGCAAAATTAGGTGCTGACATGTCTCCAGAGTAAGATGGGAAATTTTGTAAATGCCTGTATCACTTGATTGTTGACACAGATGCTCACAGAAATCTTTAAGCACAAGTTCTTCTTCCAGTGAATCATTATATCTCCACTAGAAGTGATAATATTTTTGGCTTATGGGGTTTACAGTATTTCCTTTTTGGCAGGCTTTAATAACTGCCTCTTCCATTCCCCTAGGAAACATCAGGAATTCTTTATTACAGCCTAGGAAATGCTGAGGCCTCTGGCTGGGAGACTTAAACATTTGTATTTATTACCATTTATCTAGCCACGATATTAATGTTCAAGTACAGAGTAATCAAGAAGTTACAGAATAGGAAAGCACTGGAATTCTTAAGATCAATTTACTCAACCAAGCAGAATACATCTCTGGACAAAGCGACACTGTTTTCTGACCTGCAATTTAATCCAAATTTTGAAGGATCCATACCCTATGGATAAAGGAAGGAATTTCTCCCTGGGTAACAGTTAATGTTTGCTACACCAAATATTACAGTTCGTGAAATCCAGTCCTTGTAACTCAAGTGCAAATATTAATATTTGGTTTTAAATATTTTCTGTGTTACCTAGTAACAGAAGACACAAGGCTCTCTGTTAAGATCCGATTATCTTGACTCCTAGAGAGATGCCTCTGCCTAAACTAAGGTGCAAATGAGGCCATTTTATTCAACAGGAAATGTGAGATAGAGAGGGATAGAAAGAAATAAAAAAGAAGGATGGAGAGGAGAGAGCATGTCAGAGAGATAAATTAATTTGAAAGATAGTCACTGCCCCTGTGGATCCTGCAGCACTCCGTTGGTCCTTCTTCACTCTGGTCTTCTTGGTGATGGGATCCTATGAAACACAGACTTCCATGGGTTAATACATTCAGGTACTCGTGGGGATGCCAAGCACCCCCCTTATGGGGGGTATTTTACCCTGTCTTTTGCTAAACTGTGGTTCTGTTGCAATCCTGGATCGTGTGCAGTTCTCAGGCAGAAAGCCTTGGGAATGAGGCAGTGGGCTATGGCTTTCCTCTGCCAGAGCTGATTCTCAGGAGAGCTGCTGAGTTTGCTTTCCTTGAGGATTCATTCTTCTCCCCAAGCCCTGTTTACTCTTAGACCTGAGATAATTGGACAATACCACCACCTTTATTTTATCTCAAGTTCCTCACAGGTGGCTTAACTCACAGTCCAAATTCCTGGAAGCCAGGAGATGTGTTTTGGGGCTGGTGGTTCAGTTGTTGCAGATGAGCAGTTGCTTCTTTAGAGAATTTGCTATAGTGGGCAAAGTCCTTCGTTGATCTTAGCAATATTTTAACCATTAACACCTCTCAGACTTTTCCATTAAATTTAAATGCAATCTTTTATGCAATTATAGCCATTTATAATTCAGCTTTTATGCGATTATAAACATTTATAATTCATAAAGTACAAGCTGTAATTAACCAGTTAAACTGCAAAATAATTACTTAATACAAGAAATAAAAAAAGATAAGTGTAGAAAGAAGCAAGTAATTGACTAAGTGTGAATGCATTTAAAATGGAAATTAATTAAAAGCTTTTTTGTTCTGGGAAAAAAGTCATTCTGGACCAGCTTCCCAACAGTATAACAGTGGCAGCCAGCATGCAATTATTTTAAGAGCTTTCCAAGATTATTACTCAAATAACTTGGCTGCACAAAATAGCAGAGGAATGATCTTTTATCTGTTCGAGTTCCTTGTCAAGCCTATAATCTGTGTTTTTAGTTTCTTTACAAGCTCTTCACACCAATACATGACTAAAAGAATAAAACAGAATTACATGTGCTAAATAGTGCATTTAAACTAGGTTTCTTTGCAAAATTTGTTAGTGTCATATTGCTTCCAGGAGATTAAATGTCTTCTTTTCTTATAGAACAATACCTATTTAGTTAGATCTATTTGGCGTTTATTGCATTGTATTCTCCATTTTTTAACTATATCTGAAGAGAATAAATCATTTCCCTTTGTTCTCTCACACACAAAGCTTTCAGAAATAGAAAGAAAAGAGTACCATCAGAAAATGAAATAGAGTTCACCTTCAAAGTACTGCATGTGACTGAAAATAAAATAATTCCATTTCATGGAGTGATGTATTTTCAGTGCTTTTTCTGTCTGCAGATTTACTGTCATGTCAGAAAAGTAACTTGAAATCTACAGCAAGGAAAAAGAGGGAAGATATCTGTACTTCCTTCTGGAACATATTATCACCAAATACCTTGAGTGTCTAAATTATGGGTTTATTGGATGAAGCACAGAGATTTTTTTTACCTTTGACCTTTTGAATTTCAAAAAGCCTGAATCAGAAAAGCAAGCCTCTCCAACACACAAATGCAAATGACATCAGTTTAGAAGAGCCCATTGGCCTTGAAACCCAACCAGCTCAACAGAGCCTGAGTTTTACTAAAATACAGGTACTTGAGTTTGCATCACTGAGTATAATATATTATTACACCACTTTGGAAACATTTAGGCTAGACAAAAAAGTAATAAGAAATACTCTTTCATTTTTACTTTCAAGGAGTTCAGTGAGATAACAGTTTATCAGAGGATCTAAGAAGACAATGTTATTTATTCTGCTTGATACCTTTCAAGCTGCAATTAGATAACTGGCAGTCATTCTGATACCAGGCATTAAACTACGCATGTCCCAAATCTTATCTGAACTTATACTAAAATTGTACATTTGGCAAGATCTGAGAATTCAGGTGTGAAAATGTGCACTTTGAAAATCATCTTTGTAATTTTGAAAGGCCTATTCAATCTGCAAATCTGTCTAAAAGTGTGATTTGTGTTGAATGAAATGTTCACAATGTAATGTAAAACCCAGAAGTTCCTGGAAACTGAATGCATGCAATGATTGCATTTCCTACTCCTACTGCCTCCCATCCTGAAATAATTTTTAGGTAGGTTGAAAAGAGATTTCTGTGGTATGCAGAAACTTTCTAGGTGCTGAGGTTGGTGAAAAAGAGGCCTGATTACCTTTGTAGATACGACAGGCATGTGAAATGTACATAACCAACTTTATTTTGCTCATTGCTAGGTCTCTTTTATTCCTTTGATTGCAGCTACAAACCCAGCAATCCATTATTCAGCATTCATCCTCCTCTGGCAGAAAATCTTCCTAAGAGCAGGGCTGGTGACACAGCAAAGGTGCTGGTGGTTTGAGAGTGGATCTAAACTGCACGATGCTGTGCAGTCCAGAGGCACCCCACAAAGCTCTGGTCACAAGGACGTGGTACCTGGTCTAACATAATATTTCAGACCTGATGATTCTCAGCCTGGGAAGAGAGCTTCCCTAGAATCTAGTAGTGATAACTAGATAGGGAAAATTCAGAGAGACTGCAGAAGGGATTACATTTTGTTCAAAAACTACCTTGATGACTCAAGTAAGGCTTAAATTGTATAAAGATGTTGAATAAGATATCTGTGTTGGTCTATAGGAGTTGACTGGAACTTTGAAAGAAACATGAAAGTCTTTAAAATACCAAAATTATTGTAGGAATGATACTGATGTTATGGAAGTCTTACTCCTTCATGTCTTGAGGGCAATGAGGCATTTTCATTAAAAAAAAAATTTTTTTCGAAATTATCAGTAAATGTGAGCTATCCTTCACTGAGTCACAAAATACAGCTTCAACTTTGTAGTTATATACCAGCCTGCTAGTGGCTGATCTAGTACGACATTCAGAAAATCAGTGTTAGGAACAAACAACACGCAAGTAATATTCTAAGACACCCTTTAATAATATTAGCAGAAATAGGAAAGAAAGTGTGTGTATAACAAATACTTAAAAATCTTATTTACACACAGAAATATATACTCTTGCATGCCAAAGCTGATCTCTGTTTAAAGATGGTGTCTGTTACTATGTGTGTTTCTTAGAAACATAGTTCAGTCAGATATTATTCTTGGCACACCTGTTCTTAATACTATAAATTCAACATAAAATATAGAAAATATCTGCATTTTTACAAGTCTTTAAAATTAGAGTATGCTGTGGGTTGTTGTGTTCCATGATCTGTATAATGATATACAGAAGAATTCTGCTATGTCAGCAAGTGCTGAGTTATAGCAATTGTTCAATAAATTTTTCCACTCCCTAGGCTTCCTACAGAGTGCTTGTGGCTGGAACAATTGCATCTATTTGGTATTGCTCAGATGCTTCTCCCGGTGTTCATAAATACAGTGGTGTGTCCACATAAGGCACAACCAGTGAGTGCTGTAACTACAAAACTGGGCGAGATATTGAAATGCAGTTTTCCCTGTATGCCAAGGTGTCTTAAGCAGAACAATTCCCATAGTTAGCATGCAAGGTGTGGGAGATGTCATGTGCAGCCTGACCACACTTATTTTTCTACTAATGGAGGGTTCCCCTTGCTGAGTCTTTCAGTTGCCTTTGGCCTGTGTGTGTGTGCGGCACAGAAAGGAGGTGAAGAGCAGGGGTCAGAGAGTGTCCATGGGGTGTTGTGCTCTCAAGGGGAGTTTCTTGTACTGAGTGCAGTGGCCTGTGATATGTCCTGCTCCTCTCTGGAAAACAATGTGGTGGTTTTCTGCTGCTCTCAGATGCTTAAGCCAGGAACAACATCTGGTGTGTTAAAGGTTGCACAGACACTTGTTTTGGCCTGTGAGATCAAGAAGTTTGAGTGAAGACCAAGTAATGTGCTGTGCACATGTGGTATGTAACTCTTGCTGGGAGAGAGCCTTTTAGGTTTGTCATTTACTTAAGGTATTTGACTTAGCAGTTCTAGCCTGGGGTGAGAGGATCTCTCCTTGGTCAGTTTAAGCTCTGTTCTTCTACAGTGCAGCAGTAGTTGTAGGTTGTCATAAAAATTAACAGAAAAATTCGGAGAGAAGTATAAGAATACGCAGGAGAAAAACTGAATATGGAATATTCTTCAACCACTGGAGGAATCACTAGTGATTGATATGTGGGACTCAGATTAGGCTAGTATGATTATGGTATAATATTGAAAAACAAAAAAAAGGAGAATGATTGTTCTTTACTTGGCAACAATATACTGGTTTGTGTACTGAACCCTCAACAGAGATATTGATTTTTGAAAACCTGTTTTTAAAAGAAGTCATTGCTAAATCATGCTTGACAGACCTGATTGCCTCTTATGACAAAAAACCTACTCGTATGGGTCAGGGGAAGCAGTAGATATTGTCACCAAGGCTTTTGACACTGTTTGTCACAATATCCTGATAGGCAAAGTCAGGAAGTGCGGGCTAGATGAGTAGACAGTGGCGTGGATGGAGGCCTGGCAGAACGGAAGATCCCAGAGGGCTTTAATCAGTGGCACAGGGTCTGGCTGGAGGCCTGTCACCAGTGGTGTTCCCAATAGTGGGTCCAGATTTGTTTCACTTGTTCATCAAAGAACTGGATGAAGGGGTAGATGCCTCCTCAGCAAGTTCACTGGTGACACAAAGATGGGAGGAGTGGCCAATGTCCCACAGTGCAGCCCTTCAGAAGGACCTCCACAGGCTGGAGAGATCTGCAGAGCGGAACTGTTTGAAATCCAACCCAGGGAAGTGCAGGGTTGAGCACTAGGGGAGGAAGAAAATCCTGCACCAGCACAGGCTGGGGACTGACCTCCTGTAGAGAAGGACCTGGAAGTCCTGGTGGACAACAAGCCTTCATAGACCAGCAGTGTGTCCTTGTGGCCAAGAAGGCCAATGGAATCCTGGGGTGCATTAGGAAGAGCATGGCCAGCAGGCCAGGGAAGGTGATCCTGCCCCTCTGCTCAGCCCTGGTGAGGCACATCTGGAGTGCTGTGTCCAGGTCTGGGCTCCTCAGGACAAGAGAGACGTGGAGCTTCTGGAGTGGCTCCAGTGGAGGGTAACAAAGGTGACTGAGGGACTGGAGCATCTCTCTTATGAGGAAAGGCTGAGGGAGCTGGGCCTGTTCAGCCTTGAGAAGAGGCACTGAGAGGGGACCTCAATGTCTGAGGATCTGAAGGGAGGTGCCAATGGATGGAGCCAGGCTCTGCTCGGTGGTGCTGAGCATAGGACAGGAGGCAATGGGCAGAAACTGATGCACAGGATTCCACCTGAACATGAGGAAGAACTTCTTTACTGGGCAAGTGACCAAGCCCTGGAACTGATTGTCCAGGGAGGCTGTGGGATCTCCCTCACCAGAGATATTCAAGAACCATCTGGACACAATCCTGTGCAATGTGCTCTCGAATGACCTTGCTCGAGCAAGGAGGTTGAACCAGATGACCTCATGCAGTCCTGATCAACCTTATCCATTGCTTGATTCTGGGATTTATACAGAAGTATGAATAATGAGACTGAAGGGTTGGATATTATAACTGGCATAGAGGAAAGAGTCTAGAGAAACAAACATCTTCAGGCTGGAGAGTGGAAATTTAGAGATGTCTACAAATTCATAGAGATTTCAGAGTTATTGCCTATTATTTTCATTCATTGCTGAGAACAGAGGAGGAATTACATGATTAATACTAGGGCATGGGCAATTTAATTATAATTATCAAGGTGAACTTTAATAGGAGAGCAGATGAAGTCCTTGCATTTCAGTCCTTTCAAATATGTCAGGCTAGAGATAACACCCAGCTGTCCTTGACTGTAAAGTTCTTGTTCTTGTTGATAAAAGTCTGTATTTATGGAAGCTCTGGTGTAATCACTGGGCAGAGAGACTCCCCTGCTCTTTCTTGTCATGCTGCTTTGCCTGGTGGTCGACAGCCTTTCCTCCTACCCAGATATCTTCATCTGCTTTTATTCCCCATCCAGAAGAACACTGACAGGATCATAATGACTACCCAAATGCAGAGGCTGCGATTTTGAATGCCTCTTTCAAGGCTTACATAGGCAGTAAAGGTAGTAGTCTACATAAGTAAGCCCTGAAAAAATTATTTCTTTCCTGAACATTTCAGGAAAGACACAAGCTATAAATCTGACTTGATATTGTTATGGATAATGATATTTCAATTGATGACATGCATGTATTTAGGTGGTGTAAATCAGCATTTTTTCATCTGGCTGAGAGAGATCACTGATCTTTTCTCCCTACAGATAGTGTATCTTTTGTACTTTCAACAAAAATTGTCAGTGAGCAACAATCTACTGATAAGACTGTGAATGGAAATCATACTGAATAAGAATGAGAGATGGAGGAATAAGATATCCATCCTTTGGTAATTCAGGTTTCTTTTTTGCTGTCATATATTCTCCAGAGTTCTCCCTCCACATTTGTTTTTAAGTTAACTGAAGCAAAGAGGTCTCTTTTCCTTGGGATATTTTAGAGGCCAAGACACCTTCACTTTTAGGCTGTCACAGTGTTTGGCAAAAATGTGTTACTAATGCTGTAAAAGGGTGACTCACTTTTCTGTGTGCAGGTCTGGTCCTTCAGCTTTTGCTCTGTTTTGTTTTCTTTTCAATAATTGATAAAGACTTCTCAGAACTTCAGCCCCTGTAGCTAGCAATTACTCATTCTGTTTTGCTGCCTTTGTGGTTTTTTTGCAAGCTTTAACTCATCTTATGTAGTCTTCTTTGGTTCCTTCCCTTTATCTCTATTTCCTTTAGATCTTTCAGCTGTTCTTAAAAAGTCATGTATTTCACTACTAATTGATTGCATTTTTGTCAGTGAGACTATAGTCTATTATTGTTAATTAGTGTCTTGCAAGATTCTCTGAGCTGAAACCACGCCCAGATGTTCTAAGTGTCTCTTGTCATAGCCACATCAGCTTTTTATGTAATTATTTTCATAAAATTTCTAACCTGAAATCCAGTAGCTGTGTCAGGCTCTCTGGGACCATTCCATGAAGTTAAAATTCAATTAGCCATGCTAATATCTTTGGCTGGTCATGAGCCCTACCATATTCAGCACTCTGTGTAGAGTGTTACCCCCCTTTCATGAAGAGTTCGCACTTTCATTTTTTTAAAAAATCAAATCCATTTTTCATCCTTCTTGGTCTAGATGAAAGCCTAAAAGATGTAGTGCCTGTGGAGTCCAATCCTAGAAGACAGAAGAAAAGTGAAAATATAATTTTTAGATGTCACAATTCTGAAGTAATTCTTTTGGGCTTTCTGGTTTGCCAAACAATTCTTGGATGTTGGTAATCACCTCTGATCAGCAGCCTTGATACTTCACATCCTCAACATGAGACACAAATAGTTCTTTTAGTGTAGGAGTTTAGGAGCTATGGAAAGGCTATCAATTTTTGTTGATCTGATGGTGCACAACATTAAGTGAAATTATGAACTCTTGGATAGCCATTTTAGGCTTTAGACAGATCTTCTTCTGAAATTATGCTTCCCTGCTTCTGAAAACTTCTAGTAAAGAGCATATTGACAAAGAAACTAAAGAATTAAGCATCCTATAAAATCTATCCGTCTTGTGATCTAAATGACTGATGGTACCTTTAAATTTGTGTCAGATCATACCACAGTAATGCAATCTTATTCTCTGCCTGTCTCCAAGTTTAGGCACTTACATGATCAATAGAGTTCACTGAATGGGAAATTTTCATTAATTTCATGAGTACTAGGAATAAGGGAAGGAAAATTCAAGAATCCATTGCACTGTTAAATAAGAACAAGTATCTTACAGTATTAGAATATCCTCAGGGTCTTTTTGAGTACTAGAACTAAATTTTTGTGCTTAGGGCTGTTTTGACTCATTAGGAAAAACTTTTTCTCTCTCACTCTAGAAGGATTTTTTCTCTCCTCATCATTTCTCATTCAGGCTAAAAAAACCCCAAAGAATTGCTTGCACCCATGAAAATGAAAATGAGGGAAAAGCATAATCAGTTTTAAATTCAGGTAATTGACAGTGATCTTTTATTCTGTTTTATTATAAAGAAATCTCATAGAGATTTAAAAAAAAGAGAAACTTTTTTAAAGGAAACCTTTTAAATTTCACTTCTTTATTGTAGGACACTAAATCTGGGCATTAAAGGGATGACGTTTGGCTGCATTAGGAGTTGGCAATAGACTTCTCTCTTTGATTTCATCCTAATGGTAAGCATTTCTGGATGGGTTAATTAGTTAGCCCCTATAACGTCTACCTTTTTTCAGCAAGTAGACGATATTACCTCTAGAAGAAAGCGTTACGTCTCAAATGAGTGCCTTTCAACTTAACTAACATACATTAAATGAGCCTGTTCATAAAAAGGAAGTCACAGGGAACTGTTTGAAATGCATTACTTTGGAAAATTTGCAAGTGTCTAGAACAATTTTGCAGCTTCCTAAATCTTCAAGGTCATCCGAGAGAGCTTAAGTCTTAAAAAAAGTTGGAGGGAACAGCTGCAGTTTTTGAAAACAGTAAAGGAAAACTTGAAAAACAGTTTTATCAAAGCTTGGCTGTTTTCCTATCACAGGCAGTAGACGCCACTAATCTCTTCCTTTTGTTTAAACAGATGCTATTTGCTTGGCAAGTAGCTGAATTTTAAATGCAGAAAATTATTATACAAGGGGAAAAATTTTGACTGGAGGTCAGAAACAGAAGGTTAAGTTCAGGAGAAAATCTGATTTTCTGACATCTTCCAAGCTGTGTGAGGAAAGTTTCTCCCCATATTTGGAACTATAGTTTTTGATATTTTTAATTATAAAGAAAGAGATTTCTTGTTCTTGGTATTTTTGTGTTTGGTGGTTTTTTTTGTTTGTCTGTTTTTATTTTTTTTTAGTTTCCAAATATAATGGTGGTATTCAAGTAGTAAACAGTTGAAGCCTTTGGACAGATTGCATTTGATATTAGTGAAAGACTAGAAGGAATAATTCAGAGGATCACAAATTCTCCCTCTGTCTCCCTTTGTTGTATCATTATACAGTTCTTTTTTATCAGCACAGCTCATTTTTACTCAAAGTAAGTCAGGTTAATCAGCATTCATGACATGGGGCAAAGAGTTTTTTGCCTGTTAATTGCCTGTAGCAAAGCTCAGCCATTTTTCCTCATTTTTTGAGGCTGGATTGGAAATCTTATGAAGGGAGGCTACCCTTGGGATGGATCTCGGATAGTGTCCACTTAGCTTTCTTCTAAGCCATCCAGAACATGGGAGCAGAACAGTGTGGAGTTCTGATGTAGTGCAAAGTTTCTGGATAGTTCTGTTATGACTTAGGCAAGAAAATTATGCTTTGTATTGTGCATGGAGTGATTAATCAGCTCCCAGTAACTGTTAGAAAATGTGTCAATAGCTGCTGTTCCTGAAATCAGCAGTGACCTGATTTAAAAGCTGATTCCACCTAAGCATAAGTGTTTTTTCTCAGAGCACCCAAAATGCCTGTTGCCGAATAAGATTTGGAGATATGGGTCTAATCTGATCTGCTCAGCTCAAGAAGGGGTTAGCTTTCAGGGCTGAAGGAATAAAGTTTTGCCTCTAGCCCTTCAACTTCTCTGATCCAAACGCAACAGATGGTACCTCTTGCAATACAATATCTCTTTAACTTCATGCTGAGGTTTTGCTTCGGTAGGGGCTCTCAGCACTGATTTCTGCAGTGCTCTTTTTCATTTTTCTTTTTTCTTTTTTTTTTTTTCCCCTTTTATTGAGTGGCTCCCATTTCTGTCAAGACATAATATATTTAGCCAGTTATGGCTGGCAGGATCACTAACAGAAGTGATTCCATAACACTTCCAATTTTAAAGTTGATTTCTTCTTAGTACTTTGTTACCAGAAAGCAAAGAAAAAAACCCAATTCCCTGTGTTCTCACCTTCATTCTGCTCTGTCCCAAGATACATTCTCTTCACTCGCTGTGTTCCTCTGCTCTTCCTGTTAAGAACTGCTTGTTGAGAGATTCCTCTGCCTGAATTAAGGTGCAAATGAGACTATATGCTAAAGTCATTAGTACAGATTTTATCTAACAATAAAATGTGAGATAGAGAGAGAAAAGAGAGGAGAGGGAGAGAGAGAAAAAGAGAGAGAATGTGTAAAGTGGTCACCACCTGTGGCTCCAGGAGTGTCCCATTGGGCCTTCTCTACCCTGGGCTTCTTGGTGGTGAAGATCCCCAAATTGTTCCAAAATTTCATCGTTTACGTATTTTAACAAACAAAGGAATTAATGCTCACTGGCTGCACAGTTCTCTTATGTTGTTGGTTATGTGATTCTCTCTCTGATAAGGCTAATTAGCTTGAATGCTTGGTTTTTCTCTTCTCTTGAGTCAGGGGGTTATGAATTGGTGGTTGTAAAGGTAAAAGGCCAAATCTGCTTTTTACTCAGTCCGAGCTAATTTCAGCACCATTGCTGAGTTGGCTTTCCTTGTTGATGCATTCTTTATGTCTATTATGAGTGATACATTTTTTTCCCCCAGCGTTGTTAACTCCCACTAGACCTGAGATAACATCCAGTTAATAATACCACCTTTATGTTATCTCATGTCATGGTGGTCTAATATACAGTCCAAGTTCCAGTTATCCACAGAGGCATATTCAGTGGTGGGGCTTCAGTGGTTGTTTCCAGTGGCACAGATGCCATCTGTCCCATAACGTGGGGTGATCCTTGTTTGACTGGTGATATGTGTTTGAGAATTGCTTCTTTACTCAGTTTACCACAGTGGGAATTTTTGTCTGGATGCATTACTCAGGATGTGCTAGCCAGATCTGGCTTGTGCCAGATTTGGAGTTAGCATCCTACTGTTGTTCCATTCTGTGCTTATCTCACAGCAAAATCCTGTGGCTGAAATAGTGTTCGAGACAGGCAACTGTGATTTTTAAGTCTTTACACCTCCCACAGCTGCTAGGCAGCTGCTCACACAATTCAGGAACAGAGATGTTTGTGATGACGTTGGGGAAGGTTGGCAGCAGAAAGGTGGTGCATTTTAATTCTTGAATTTGTTCTTGCTGTGCAGGTATTTCATCCCTGGCACAACTCCACCTGTACAGCAGAATGCTAATTTTTCCTTGACTGACTCTTATTTGGCAGAGGCTGTAAACAGCTTAAAAAACAACAACAAAGGAATGGATCCCTTGTTGCTCTGCTTCTGACATTTCCGTCACATACTGAGGGATAGCAGCATGAGGGTGAGATGGGAGAGACAGAACACTTGAAATTTTTTGTCTACTGTTACTGTAGATAATTTTTGAGATTTTTTTTGTAGTCTGTTTTCCATTTATTGGGTTCTTCCTCAGATTTTCAATGCTGGTTGTTGGATTGTTCATTTTTAGGAATGGAGGTCTTTCACTCTGTTTTTGTTTTGTTTTGTTTTTTTAAATGTTAATTTTAATGGTGTTTTACTTAAATGCCAGTGCTTAGTTTTCCTTTTGTAAAACAAAATGTGAAGAGTAATTTGTAGGAAAATAAAAGTGAGACCCAGACTTTTTCTTTCCCCAGTTATCCCTGCTTTTTGGTTCTGTACACTATGAAAAGGAACCTAAAGCAGCTCCTACTTGTATTCTTCCTTCTTGAGGTTTATCAGATTCTGTACTCAATAAAGACCTTAGATAAAACCTTAGTGTTCATTTCCTTTTGTCTATCCCCAAGGACAGGTTGTCATTTATGACTTCTGTATCTCCTGCTGTTTACTGATAAATTCTTTTTGTGGTGTGTTCTCACAGTGAACATCAGAGGTACTTCTCTAAAACAAAATCCCGTAAATATTTCTCTTTGTGAGCTTATAAATTCACCTGAAGTGAAACTCAGCAACAGGAGACATCTGTCTCAACATTCCGTTTCCTATATTTTAAGGTTTAATATGCCGCAGTAATTTTTCTTATGTTGTGATACTTTAAGCTCCACTTTAACAGGAATTAACAAGGAAGGGAGAGGGTTTATGAATTTACCTTTCCTCAGCAAAGGTTGGGGTTGCCTCTAGGAAAAACAGCTATTGATAAAGCTATGTTTCTAATAAAATATGAAATAAGAACTGGTTTAGGTCACTGAGGATGCCTCTTGATACTATTCTGATTTGCCCAATAACCTGTCTCTGATAGCACTGTGGCTTTAGAAAGCCCTGCAGGATATGACACTGATTTATGGATCCTTGCATCTCTGTGAGCTTTGGTCTCCAGCTGGGCTCTTCTTACCTGGATTGAATTTTCCACTTTTGGTTCCTGAGCATTACCAGGCTGCTAGGGGTTTTTTGGTAGTTTGTTTCTAACAGCTGTAATTAAATTTGCTCTTCCTGTTTTTAATATAGCCCTTGATACCACTTTACTTACATAGCCTTGGTTGTAGATTCCTTAAATATCCGACCAGTCTGTCAAGGGGTACACATTCATACTTTAATGACTGGGCAGGTTGCTGTCACTTCACTGGTACGTTTTCCATCTTGAGTGATCATATCTCTTTCCATTCTGTACTCCCTTCAGAGATGTATTCTAAAAGATCTCTATAAAATACAAATAAAATAAATAGTATTATGTAATATTATAAAGTAATAATAACATATTGCATTTAATTGCAAAAAAATTAAGAATCTCTGATTTTTGCTTTAGATTTTGTGTCAAAGGTACTCATGAATTGTTTGCTTATGGTTACACTATGCCGCAGGAATTTTCATCCTAAGATTCAGTTTCTCTCTGAGCTGTGTGCTAGAGATCCTTCTTGGCTATTGCAATCTCTTAGAAGGAATTAAATCTCCAAATTCCTGAAAAGCTCTCCAAGGTGGATTTAGGGACAACACTACCATTCTTCAAACATACTTAGATGGATACCTCTAGTGAACCCCAGTCCTTCAACTTTAGGGTTTGCCTCTCCCACAGGTTGCAGTCCTATGATATTTTAGGATCTGCCTTGGACCTCCTTGTCTTCACAGAAAAGGATGTCACACTTGGATTGAGTTCTTCCAATAAAAGACAGGAGCCTGAAGGTCTTTAAAACCTGGCTAAGGATGACATTAAGTCAAGACTTGGAGCCTTGTGACTTGGAGTCACAAGTAAAGACTTGGAGCCTTGGAAGATGGAGGTAGAGATCTGCAATTTTCCCTGGATTTGGTCTCACAATTCATCTCCACCTGTTTGCATAAAGATGTACTTGACTACATGTAGCTTTGGGGGTATTTGCACAAGTAAGGGCATGGTCTGATGGCTCTACTTCAAATGAAAACCTTAGTTTTCATTGCCATTTCTCTTTACAGTTTGTCTTACAACCTCTATGGTTGTGCATTTCTTGCTCATTTTCTCTCCTCCAGAGCATATTCTCTTTCTTACTCAGAGGATTTTTTTGAGAATGCTGTGAAATTGTGGATTTCCATTTTTTTTTTTTTGTAGATTAAAATGTTCCTGTGGTAGATAAGGTGTACTCTTCTGTATATGACTCAACTGCTAGAACCTAACTGAGGAGGGACTGTTCCCTGCTTTGTGATCCAGTGGTTATCAGGAAAAAATATCTGCCTCCATTGAGCCTGTTAGTGCCTCACAAACTGTTAAATGGGTGAGTATTTTTCATACAGACAGAAAAGCAGTTTCATACTGGTCCTTCTCTCTGACTAGTGGTTCAGATGAGACACAGAGGTTTCTGTTCCTATATGTTCTGCAATTTCTTCCATTTATGCTAGAGTGGGTTCTGGTAAATGCTAAAATAATTGGATTTGAGGGGATTAGCTGTAGAAAATATTTTTTACTATTTTAACTCAGGTGACACTCTTAGTGATGGTGATATGATTCTATCATTATGCTCTGATATAATTTTCATAGAAACAAAGGTTACATAGTGCTCTTCAGAGAGAGCATTAAGCCAAAACCTATTAAATCAACAGTAAGTCTGACTTAGAGAGTGAATCAGGATGGAATAAACAATTTTCAGAAGTCAGGAACTCCTTTTATTCTCTTACTGTTCTTCACTTCATGGTGATACTTTTTTTCTGACAAACACATTATGGATTTGAGATCTCTCCCACTCTTCCCTTTTAGTGGCCTGGGTCTGGTTTGCAGATTCTGTGCCATATCTTCAGTCCCTATAGCTCTGTTTTCAGCTGTGCTGACCCTCCCATTGAGGTCATATGTGCTTCAAGTAGCAGCAGTGAATATGCATATCAACTTTAAGTGTCCTGATCTATGTCAACATTTTTCCCTCTTTATTCAGCCTTTTCACAAGGAGGATCTTTCCCTATCTAATAGAGGTAACCAAGACACCAATTTATTTCCTTTAGGGAAGTGAAACCAGTCTTCCTGAGCTGTCAGATTGCCAATTTTCTGCATGAATGACTTTTTAAAGTCACTGAGATGCAGAGAGTAGATGTTTTCTGACCAATTTTTATATTTATAAGGCAAGGTTAAAAGCTTGATAGATTCAGTTTCAGCAGGTACTGTCTTAGATGATGTGTCCAAAAGAAGTGGTTATAGTATAACAAGGAATAGTTTCCTAGAAAGTAAAGAACAGAATAAAAAGCCTGAAGTCATTACTTACAATCCAGACATTGTTCTCCCCCAATTATGAAATAAAAAACCACACACTATCAATTACACAAATATGTGCTTTTTTATGCCCAAGAACAGTTAGTGAGAAAGGGAAACAACGCAATAGCAAAACTTAAAAAGCTGTACCTGATTTAGTTGACTCTGCCCTTACTCTCAGTGCTCAAAAGCAGCAATATTCATTACAATTTCTTTCACTTAATCTATACTTTGCATATTATTTGTGCAAAAGAGATACAACTCCCAATATCCCCACTTGAAACTAAGGATAGGAGTTTATAACACTGGGCATAGGCCTGCAGGTTTACTCAACCCTCATGTCTAGCAGTAATAGTGCATTTCATATCAGTGGTATTACTAAAATTTGGGCCCTATCTTTTTGCTGGTCAGCACAGACTATGGCAACCTCTGCTGGAATCACAAACATAATCTTTGATCCTGCATTATTTAAAAATCAAAAACAAACATAGTTTTACTTGATAAAGAATAGTAAGTTCTGAAGAAATATATGGAATTATTTATTTTGTGGTGACATCTAAAATTTACAAAATACCTGATGTTGGTTTTTGCAGTAGTCTTACATAACCTTTTAGACGCTTTTGTCTGACTGTTTCAAAGATAAATAATCAAAATTGCGAGGCATAAAGGAAGTAACGGATTTTATAATATGTTTTCAAGGCAGACATTTTGTTTGCAAGCAATTAATTTCTGAAGTTTTCATTTATGAGTATGGTTATCTTTGTGAGGAATAGTTTGCCATTTGTATTCCTTGAACCCAGTACAGATAATCCTCATCCTTCCACATAAGAATCTGTGTTAATTTCAGCTTAGAAGTACTCTGGACAGCCAAAAAAATCCACTATTTTTAAAGAGTGATAAGGAAATTTCAGAAGGTAACACTTGGAAGTAGGCAGTTAGAGGGAAGGAACTGCACTACCATAACTCTTTTCAAGGCAGAGATTTCCACTTTAAGCTAATGTCTAAATGTCTCATTTACCACCACCTTCTGCTTCCTTTGTTCTGGTTCTGAGGAATTGGAAATGGAATCCTTTGGCGACTTTGTAGAGCTTTCTGTGATTGCCAGTTTGTTAATATAAAAACCACACAGACCATTATAAGTGGCTACTTTGACCTCTTGTATATCAATGTGGCAGCCCAATCTTACAGAAATGTGCCACTAATTCCAGCTGAGCTATTGTTTACAGTTTAGTGTGACATCCAGTCTTGATTCAAAGGCTTTGTGATAGAAAACCCAGCATGTCCCTGGGGAAGTAGATCCCAAAATGTGTCACCATTACTAAAAGAAGTCTGTGTTTTATTTCTGCATTTTCTAAGATGCAATATGATGCCTGTTTTTGACCTCCAGTGGCTGTGCCCTGGAATTTACTAGTGTGATTAGGGAAGTATAAAAACTTGTTCCCACCCAAGAATTAAACAAGTATGATGTTGCAGTCAAAAAACTGCTGGTGGCTTTTTTGAGGTTGGTTTTGGTTTTGGTTTTGGTTTGTTTTCTTTTTTTTTTTTGTTTTTCCAACCTGAGTCAGAACAGCATAAATTTGGTCTTTATGTACTCCTGTTGAATGTTCTTGCTGTACAAGGACATCATTGGATGCAATTTCACAAGCTAACTTTTTAAAAGATGGGCAGCCCTTTGAGAGGCAATGAAATAATTAGCACAGAAAAAGGTGTTTTAACAAATGCATTAGGAACTAATAAACCTAGATCACTCTCAGAGTTGATAGTTCTTGAGTAATGAGATCACTTCTGGGAACTCTTCCATTGTGACACACGTGACAGGGGAGGAAGGAAGTATGTTCTTGCTTTGCCAGAGATAATGCATAATTTTACATTTTCATTTTTAAAATTAAAAATCTGGCAGTTATGGGCAGTGAAACATGACTTGAGTTGCTTTTCATTCAGTCTTATAGGAGGAACTGTGCATCTGGGTTCTGCATCACTATGCTTTCATGCATATTATAAATGTGTAGTGCTGAAAAGGATGTGAAGAAATCACTTGCTTCTTCCCTTCCCCAAAGACAGGATGAAACACATTTAAACTACTCCTGACATATATTATTTGTTCAAACAGTTTTAAAAAAATGTTTGGTGATGGGAATTCTTCCACCTCTGAAGTCAATTCACTCCAGTGTTTTACCCTCTTGACTGCTAAAAATTATTTCCCAGGAAAATTTGGTATAATGCTCTAAAAATTCCATAACTATTGAACAGGGTGGATGAAATACTTTTCTGTGTGTTAAGAAGGAATGTGGTTTATAAAGGATATTGGGAAACTTGAAGAATATCACTTCCTTCTCTTACTATGTATAGTTGTAAAAAATGCTTTTTTTTTTTTTTGGAAATGTGCCTTTTATTTTTCTGGCATGGTTGTCAAAGTGAGTAAAAACTTAGTTGGGATTTTATAATTATCTATGTTTGCACTTAGGTATTTTTTAGCCTTCTCATGGTTCAAGATCCAGGAACAGAAAAAAATTGACAGTGGTTACAATTATTTTCCATCACTGTCAACATGAGGATGCACAGTTCCATTGTAGTTGGTGAGGTGGCTGTATCTTTAATGAGACAGTCTGTTCTATCCGCTCGGTGAATTTGAGATTTCCTTCTCTGGCCCAGGAAATCTTCCACAGCAGCGCAGCATGCTGGATTCGCATGAATAGCTGATGAGTTTGGAGTGTTTCTTGGGTGCATATGAAAAAAACAAACCCAAAAGCCAAAGAAAAAGTCCCACTTCTAACTGCTATGTTTGGACAATGTGCTAGAAGTTTATTGAGGTCATGGGCCTCATCAGCGTGATTGTGTGATCAGTGTTTACATCCAGAACACAAGTCCTGCCTTGGTAGTGCAGTGGTTATGTAAGTACAGACTGAGGTTCCTCCCTCCAGTGGTTTTACTGGTCAGGATAATAACTTTGGTCTCCCAGGTCCACCTATCATGTAGTATCAGCTGGTTCATTATCTCAATTGGCACTGATGGATTTTCACCACATGCACTGAAGTTCTTTGAGCTCTGTTGATTGGTAGAATTGGGGGACTGTCTGAGGCCTTTGCTTGGTAAATTATACCAAAGCAAAAAGAAAAATAGTACAGAAGAAGTTAGACAATGGGTAAGTGGTAAGATCTGTGCAGAAAGGAACATTTCAGCATCGTTCTGTTCCTGATATTGCCTTGCTAATACTGTGTGAATAAATTAAAATGTGTATTTTCATCTCTATAACTGGTCTTGAAATTATATTATATTTTCTTTGTCTTTACTTGCTCAATGTAGAGTTTTTAACAGTATGCATTATTTCCAGTTTTCCTGGTAGTGTGCTGTACCAGAGGCTGGAAAGGCAAGGTTTTGAATACCCAAAAAATATTGTGAACCTTATAGATGGAGCTGGTCAAAATGGCAGTAAAGCCATTAAGTATGTAGAGGAAAATACAGATTATTTCCATTTCAAGTATTTTAAAATATGACTAAAATTTACCAAATTATTTCACTCAAGTAATTTATTCAGAAATAAGTAAAAATGCTATTGTAATATTTTTCCTCTTTTTGTGTTTATCTCTGTGGCTGGAGGATTTTGCGAATTTCCCAGCTAGAGCCATATGTTCTGTAAGATTCTGAAATATTCTTTACTCTAATCTCTTTCATATTTATAACACTTGCATGAGAATAGATGTGGTAAGATCAGAAATAGGTTCAGTACTTTAAATCTCTGAAAGTCCCTATGTCCTTTACTCATAAGCCTTATATCCCTCAAAACTTGCAAGTTTTTCTGTCTTCTAAGGTAAAAGTCTTTGCCCACTGCTTTTGATATTTATATTCCTGACAACTAGACCTTTCCCATTTATTCCTTCAGAAATCCATCAGGTGTGCATTTTTTCCTTATCTTTGGCATGCAGTAGCTTGTATGACTGTTTTCCCTAAATCCCAGTTTTCAGATAACCTGCTGTTTTTCAAGCTCCTCTTTAGTCTTTTTATGCCTTTTACTTTTGTATCTTTTTTTTTTTTTTTTTTTTGTGTGTGTGTGTGAGGATATATTTTCTATCTTGCAGCACGTGCTTATGGAAAACAAATGTTCTACTTTTCCTTGTTTGTGGTCACTAGACGTACACATGTACCCCAGTGTCACAGCTCAAATTCTTCTGCCTTTTGGTAGATTTAAGAGAAGTTCAAGGCTTGGTTTTCCCTGAGACATTTAATTATTAAATGAAGCAATGACTATAGTCATGTGAAAGGCATGCAGAGGCCAATTAGCTGTTTCCTGGTGGCAAGTGAAAACTGGATGAATTAAAAAATGCACTGCTTGGCCTCTCACTAACAAACCATCTCAGGCAAACATAGGAGTAGTCTTGGTATGTGTAGGGCTGAATTCATGTTGCTGACCCATAGAATTAAATTGTCCATGTGCATGTGAACAAACTCTCCCTGTTACAAGACATATTTGAAGCATTAGTCTTAGTGATGTGTAATACATTTGAAGTGTGTGTGGAACCATCAGAAAGACCACTTAGAAAAGAACTTATGAAAAAAAAAAAAGCTGGATGTGCCTTTAATCTCTTTTGGTACTTCTTGGAGAACAATGGCAACGTTTGGTGCTGCTGACTATTCAATTTTATTGTAAGGATTGATGGATTTCAATTTTAGTGTGTAGTTGACCTTCTCCTTAATGGGATATACACCTATCCGAGGAAGTTCTGCTGCTTAATCTGCTCACAATTCCTAAAGCATCACAAACTTCTGAGTCCTATATTTTTCTAAGCATTCTCTGGCAGATACAGTGCAATGTTTTTACTGATGCTTTGGAAATGGACTTTTTTTTCAGGTGCATGATATCTGATTTATTGTTTTGCCTTTTACTTCATTCATGCTTTGCAGTTTGATAAAAGTTTGATAATTGAAGAACTGAAACCTCCCATTCTGATTTGGAAAAATATATTTCCTAGGGAATAATTAATGATACTTACTTTTAGACAAGTCATACAAAAAAAATGAGGGACAGAAAAGAGCTTCTTGTGTGAGAAAATGTAACTCTTTTTTTTGTTGTGCCTGAGGTGCTTTGAATGGGGTCTCCCAGCTTAATGAGTGGGCATAATCTATACCAATTTCCAGGGAGTTTTACTCTAAAAGTGCTGTGATGACAGATTGCTGGATCTGTATATTATGACCTGCCTCCTCCGTAACTGAGTGCTGACCAATGGCACTAAACCATACCTCTGCACAACTGGCAGTGAGCACTCAGTACCAACCCAGTGAAGGCTTGTCTCCAAAAAAAGCCACCAAAGTCTGCCAGTTCTTTACTGATGGCAAGAAGCATGCACAGAGAGGGCCAAATGCAGAAAGTTATCTGCGGAAGTAGATTTCTAGAGAAGTAATTTGCATTCATTTTTCTTGGCAGGCCTGCCTGGCATGTTCTTCAGTTCTGCTTCGTGTAATCATAACTGCAGGGAACTGTCCCATCACGAGTATGTGATAGTCCTTCTGTTTGTAGAGATGGGCTCAATGAAAGCTACAGCACTGCATAAGTAATTAAAACTTTGGTGTTTAACAAGAAACTTCACTGACAGAATGCTAAGAATGATAGTTACACGCTCATTGTACAAGGAAAAAAGTCTAAATTAAATTAAAAAGTATAATGTACTCTGCCAGTATGTTGTTATGCCATAAGCACAGCCCACTTCTTGAACAAATCAGGGAATGTAAGGATTTCACATCATGATTTGGAAACAGCTACAAGTCTAGAAAATTTCTTACCTGTGGCTAGGTACCCTTGCTGCTGTCTGGTGCAATTTGGTAGGTTAAACTATGTGTTTTGTATGAATTTGTTGAGGAGATGAGCAAGTAAATACACATCTAAGCAAGCTGTTATTGTAAGCTAACCTGCAATTTTACCCAGCTAATTAAACAAAAACATGGTATTAAAGCCAAGGTCACAGTAACATTGAATCAATAATCTGTAATTCTTGAATCTTGAAATAACAGATTCAAATTGTAAGTCGTAGTAATTTTCTCATGGACAATTTTAAGTATAGGACTGATACCTTTCCAAGAGTATTAATCTAGTCAGTGCTATATGTCCCCATTGACATGGGTGGTAGAAGATACAGATGTCCCTCAAATGTGCTTGTTCAAGGACCTGAGCATTTGCTCTTCCCCTCCACAGCAATCAGTACAGTCTCCTTCTTTTTCTCAGGCAGTTCCAGAAGTGCTTATAACACTTATAAGCTTATAAACACTTATAACACTAATATATTTCCATCTTAAATAACATTCCTCTTGGTCATTCTTGTGCTTGATTTTATTTTTCTCTCCCTTCCTAAAATGGGACAAAGCCTTTCAATAGAGGTATTGGTAAATTACACATAATAGCAACAGTAACACAATAATGCAAGATTTTATGCCTGAAGTACCTATTGACTTCCATTATTGGCTGATTTTTACTTTTGAGAAGCTGTTAAAATCATAGCTTCCATAATACACTCACGCAGTATATCCATAAACCCATTCAAAACCACTGATGCCTATTCACTTGAAAAGTAAGATAAAATAGAATGATCAAGTTATTTTTGCTTTGTTTTGCTGTCTCTCGCAAAATTTGTTGCAGTCTAGAGTGGGAACCTAGAAGAATAATTGGCTTCAAAATATGTACAGTGAACATGATTGTAAAGGGTTGAGAGCAGCCTTGAGGAGAGGGGCTTGGGGGTGTTGGTGGGTGAGAGGCTGGACATGAACTGTCAATGTCAATGTCCACTCACAGCCCAGAAACCCAAATCTGTCCCAAATCTGCATCCAAAGCAGAGTGACCAGCAGGGCGAGGGAGGGCATTGTGCCCCTCTGCTCTGGTGAGACCCCACCTGGAGTGCTGCATCCAGATCTGGGGTCCATAACCTAGGAGTGAGTCCAGAGGAGGCCCACAAGCTGATCAGAGATCTGGAGCACCCCTCCTATGAACACAGGCTGAGAGAGTTTGGATTATTCTGTCTGGCTAAGAGAAGGCTCTGGGACCTTATAGCATTTGCCAGTATCTAAAGAAAGTCTGAGAGGGAAATTTAGAAGGGCATATAATGACAAGACAATGGGGAATGACTCTAAGCTTGCTCTAGAGAGAGTAGGTTTAGATTAGAAATAAAAAGGGAAATTCTTTACTTTGAGCATGGTGAGGCACAGGAATAGGTTGCCTAAAGAAGCTGTGGATGCTCCATTCCTGAAAATATTCAAGACCAGATTGGATGGGGCTTTGAGCAGCGTTGTGTAGTGGAAGGTGTCCCAGATCATGGAAGAGGGAGTTGGTACTAGATGATATTTATGGTCCATTCCAACCCGGTTCTATGTTCTATGATGAATGTGATTAACCTTCATCAGATGTGTTGTCTTGGTTACTCAAGTGTACATTTAATCTGTCTTTGCACAGGTTGTACAAGGCAGGAGAGATACACCGAGTTTGGAGATGGTCAGAGGTGTAAAGAAGTGAAAAGCATTCTTTTATGTCACGGCCTTTGATTTTTTTAGAGAATATTTTCCATTGGTTCTGCTTTAGGTTTCACTTCATGCTCAATGGCAATTAGATGAATGTAAGACTTGAGAGTATTTGCAAGGCAACTTCTTTTCATTACTGGAAATGTTTAAACCTTCCATGATAACATAAAGGTCTCCCACTGAATTAACTTGACTTCACAAGGACATGCACAGTGAGATGACGTACAAGTATGAATGCATGGAAAGGTGAGTAGCAAATCTTGGCTGAAGAGCAGAACTTTACTTTCTTCAAGAGGCAAAGGACATAGGACTTCAAATCAACAGAAACAAAATCCTGGAAAAGTATTAAACAGTCTAAACACTATGAGTTCAAACCCTGACGTAAATGGCTCATGGCTCTCCAATGTCTTCAACAGCTATTAAAAAAATCTGCTTCCTGTGAGTGACAGTGAACTAGGAAGCTAATCTGCACTTTAATTTACACTGTGACTTTGATCACAAAATCTATTATATATTTTATTACAATAATATATATTCATAATGAAATGATTAGCATCCTTCAAGGTGTGCCTCAAATTTGGACCTATTTTCTTTATGTGTATTACACAATTTGAAACATATCAGTTAATTTGGGTTGTCATTTAGCTGCCAGCTTTTCTGGAATAGATTTTTAAATCCATGTAGGACACATCATAATTGAGAATGAGGTTCCAGGTATCTAGTGGTCACTTCATGGTGCTCGAAATAAATACGTCAATTTAGAGAGTATAAAATTAGTCTCATCTGCTAAATGCATCCTTCTGTGAAATTGCAACCAGTTAGAAAAGGAAAGATGCCCTTAGCATAGAAAATGGTTTGAGAGAATATGAAAGTTATAATGGAAAATGAAATAGATGCCAGAAATAATTACACAGGTGACTTACACAGAGTATGACTGCTATTCCTTGTATTCTGTCATAAAACCCAAAGCCTGTTATTAATTAAGCTGCAAAAATAGGAATCTGCTGTAGGTCTTTAACCATCAAATATTCTGCTTTTCTTTTATATACATTATGTTCTTTCAAAGGGTACTTGCTCCTGATATCTTTTTCTGCGGAACAAAAAGGATCATTTAATATTCAACTTTTGGGGTTGTTCTATTTGATCTTAATCTCTTGAGGCCTCTTTGAAACAACTTAGCCAATGGAAAGTTAACATGCACTGTTGTTTTTAAAGATGTATGCAGAGTAAATAATTAGTGCAAAAGAAATTTCACTGCTCTGAATTTTGTCTGTGCAAAACACTTATATTGCAGATTATCCATGTGTATGAAAAATGTAAGGAAGGTGAAGAACTTGCAAAGATATCAGGGTGTTTCTGCCTTTAAGTGCTTGCTGCCTTCAAGGTGGTGGGTTTGATTTCTAACCAGGAGTCATTTTATGGTGGCTTCTGGGCTGTTTGGTTTACTAAACAGTTTCAGACATTTTTCTTCTATTTTACTCTTTTGCTCTTGGAGGTTATTATTTGATATAATCCCACTGTTATAATTAAAAGAGGGAAAAAATATCTTCCAATTAAAAAAACCTGGAGAAACGGAGAACAGACAAGTCTTACATCTCTTGCCTTACTATAGAGCAGCCCTTGAGCTGCCAGTACCACTTAGTTTGCTGGCATCAGTCTGAAGAGCCTGAAGGTTGGTACTGCTACCAGCAAGAGCCGAGGTGGCAGGTGGTTATTGCAGGGCACCCAGCCTTCCTTTTGTTAACTGTCCCTTGCTTCTGCTGATCATGTTCATGAAGAGGGTGAGACAGACCCTGCTGAGGTCACAGGAGAGGAGTATGGAAACACACTGAGGTGTAATGCAGGTATCCAAAGTGTGATGGCACTGCTCCAGGTATTCAAAGCTGGTTTGTGTGCAAGGTGTAAACATAAGGTCTGAACTACCACAGAGGATTAGTTTACACTGGAGAGCTCCTCCAGGTATCTGCTGACCTAATTTTAGATGATATTTCAACTCTGAAGGAGACTGAAACATATGATGCATCTAAGACTGAATGGAAAAAACAAGCAGTTTGCATAGTGCCACAAAGATCTCTTTTTTGAAACAGATTTCACTAGTGCAATGAATGAAGTCAGAACTAAGCATCAAAAATCTTGAGGGGATTGAAAACATGAGGTTGGAGCAATATTGAAAAGCCAGATACAACATTTAATTGACTGAACTATGGTGTGGAAATAAACAGAGAACCAAATAAACTCAGCAATTGGAAGAAAAGACAATATTTGTAATTCTAGAAAAATAAGCAAGGAGGAAAAATAAGGCAACAGGCAATAGTAACAGGTAAATGATGTACTAGTATCAATAAAATATCTCAGAGTAATATTGCAGAAACTGTCTGAGGGATTTGGTTAGTGTTTTGAATACAAATCTGTCAAAATTAACCTTGTTTTTCTCTGAGTTAGAAAGGTTTTTTGTTTTTTTTCCCTGAGTATCTTTCCACTGCCAACACTGCTAAAACTTATCTCAGCAATAATTCTGCAAGAGAAATCTTGTGCTAGCCATAATAGAACAGCATGATAAAAATCATGATGAATAGCAGACTTTATTTAACTGTGCCCCTCAGTTAATGAATAACATCCATTTTTTATTAAATGATTCAGCCAAAATATTAAAGATAGGACAATCAGGCAAGTCAGAAGCCTTGAAGAGTTACTATATTTTTGAGTTCCTTATCAATTAAATAAGTTTGTTCTGCTATATGTCATTGTTGATTTGCATTTTTTTTCCTGGATTCCTTATAAGCTTTGTCTCATGTATTATACAGTGGAAATATGAGTCATGAGTTGCTCGAATTCCCTTCTTTAGATTTCTTCCTCTGCTGCTTCATGCATTAGTTTTTTAGCTCTCTTCATTAAGCGCCTGATATGGAGACAGGGCAGGTTGTGATCTGCAAGTTTGAATGAAGCAGGTGTGTAAGACAGAGGCTTCGGGTACACCTCACTCTCCTCTTCAGATTACTTAGATGTCACCGAACTGTGGGGTCAGGATCCCATGGCTTCCCTCTGAGATTCTTAGGCTCCCCACCTGGATACGGCAGGGGTTCAAGATCCAGCTCCCCATGGCTGGATCATACCTAAGTTGAAATTGGAAGACCAGTCAGTCTTCACACAGTGCCCCCTCAGAGTGGCTTATCCCAGTTCAAAGGCAGAAGACCAGTCCTGCAAATCCATACCTATTTGATTAAGCCTGCTCTTATGAATAATGGCAGGAGTGCTTTTCAAGGGTGGGTTGTTTAATTTAGAACCCAATTTTGAGATCATAGCTTATGTTCTTCAGCAGTGAGCGTGATCATTAATCAGGATGCAAGGTTTTCAGCTCATTGGGAAGACCCTGTCATGGACTGATTGCTCTTTGGGAGCAAAACATCTTCCACAGCCTTCAGACGAGCTCACAGCTAAGGAATTGTGCCAGTGAGTAGACAGGGTAAAGATCAATAAAATACAGTTACAGTCACCTCAAAGAGATCTTTACTAGACAGGTGAACAGGAAATGGGTTATATCTAATGTCCACGTTGGTTAAAGTACCTTATACCAACAAATTCTTTCAAAGTCAGTGATTTGTTGTCTTGTTTACTATTATTATTTACTACTCCTGTGGATAGATGCAGATTTTTTAAAGAGTTATTTCAATTATTTATGCTTCAGCCGTGGTAAGCAACTTAAAATAGATATATCTTGATGAATATCGTTCAGATAAATATTTTAAAATGTACAGATTAGAAACACCATGTCTAATTCATCTATCTTGACAATCCAGAAAGCATTCCAAAATATTTTGGCTTTCCGGGAAAAAATTTTCCATGCTAAGTGATTGATTTTTTTGATAATTCTTTCAAGCAGAGCTGTGTGCAGTTTGGCTGCAGAGACAAGGATACTGTGTCACTGCTCCAAATCACTGAGAACATTTTCTTTTTTATATCAGAGTGAAAGACCACTTAAGAGAGCTAATCAAATTATTAGTTGGATTTTGTCAGCCTGATAGATATTGTCACATTTAAACCAGATTTATTTTTTTTTTCCTAGGAGGAGGGGAAGGGGGAAATTCTGGTTGGCTGAAAATTCCTCAAATTGTCAAGTCTATTGAGGCATTTTGCTTGTGCAAAAGCTGTATCACAGTCATTGTGTAATATCTATGTTTGTCACCCTGAGAAGGAGTCATCAAACTGCAGCATTACTGATTTCAGGAGAAAGAAGGGGCTTAGGGGTGATGTGTAGGGACACAAAGATAGTCCTATACAACTTTTGGGGGAGAAATAAGATTTCTGTGGGGGCTGCTTTGGCCCAGCATAATAACTGCCATACGCTGCTCATCTCTGTGTAGACAGTCTTACTCTCAGGTGCTTAAAGAGATGACATGCTAGCACTTTGGGACTGAGATAATCTTTTAGCCAGACTTTGAACTATGCTGGGGTAGTAATGTGCTTCATAGCCATACTTGCTTTCCAAATGAAGAATGGGGAAAAAAGTAAGTCTGTAATTTTGAGAGAAACATGGAATAATTTGAATACATAGCCTAAAATTCATAGGTAGAAAATGAGTTTACCACTGCCTGCACAAAGCAATGTGGCCCAGGGTCAGATGGGTCCAATAGTGAGACTATTGCTGTGAGCAATTTCAGGAAAAATACCTGAACTCTGGTGACATCATTGTGTTACTCTTGAAAGATGAACAAGACCAGTATGAGCTTACACTGTTCTGTACTGTTCAAGAAAATCACAGATTTGTCTGAATAATGTGGTAATCATAGTTTGTCACCTGCAAAATAGCAGTGGGCATTTTGTTATCTATGGTTTAAAAATGAATATAACTGATACTTTAAGTGGATTAAAAAAATTTATAGTGTCAATAAAATACCAACTGAGGGCTGTTAAAGATTATTTAAATAAGAAAACAACATAGTATGGTTTATTGCATATCGTATTGTAGGATTGGAATTCATAGTTTTTCTGATGCTGAAGTCAGCATATTATTTTGTCTTTTTTGTGTGTGAGCTATAAAACTTGTGTCTAAGAAAAATAAACAATCCTTTATATAGTCTAATCTTTGTTTTTTCCTGCATATTCCTTTAGTAAATGACATTTTTGTTGAAAGATAAGAACAAGGAAGCTGATGGATATCTTACTTGTATTCTGGCGAGAGTAGTATTTTCATTGGTGACAACATGACAGTTTGCTCCTATAAAAGTGCTTTACATCTATGCATCCCATGCTCTTCAAAGTTGGATTATGGTTCTAATCCATGTCTTATGGCTGGTGAAACTGAGTCACTGAGTAGTTCTGTCTTTATCCAAGGTTGTGTGGCATGTGACAGATCTTGAAGTAAAGGTACTGAAATGGGCTCTTTAAATTGGATTAAAAACAACAGTATCAGCAGCAGCAAGACATCTTGGAAGTTGAGGATGAGATGAAATCTCTAATTGGAAATCCCTATGTTAACACATCAGATGAGGTTGAGACTTTGCCACAAGCAAAATGTGTTAGGGAATAAGACGAAGTACAGAAATGATTCCCTGGTGAAATCAAGGCCTTCAAAATGGCCTTGTCACTTGCTAAGTAACATTTTAGTTACCAGCTCCTTCAAAAGATTTAGTTTACTTTGAATCACATATCACATATTTAGAAAGGGTTTGTTTGTCCCAGTCAAAGTGCCTGAAAGTTACAATATGTGCAAGTCAGAACAGTGGCCCTTGGTTACATCCAAGACAGAGGAGAGAGATTCACCATCACCAACAGAGGGGCTGACTGGGGTCCTCTGGAGATACCTCATTCTCTCCACTGACTGTGCAGTGAGAGAGACACATTTCACCATAGTTATCTAGCCTTTTGACAACCAAAAGTTGCTTCAGAAAATTAATATCTCTCAGCCATTCTTCAAATTTCAAACTTTTTAGCAGTTATGTTTTATTGTCAACCTGCTTCAGTTTATGAACTACAAGATATTAGTGCAAGTTCAGGTCTCTTCCAAGTTTTGAATGGTTTGGAATATATGTTGGAAAAGAAAGAGGGCTAATATAAGTCTAGGCAGCTAGAGGTGATGTGGCAGACTAAAGAGATGTTAGCATGCAGATGAAAATCTTTTTGTCAATTAAAGAGAAGATGAATTAAATTTAGTGTTGCAACTGTTCATTAAATATTTCTTGGTGTTGTGTCATTGTATTTAGAAGTTGGGTGCTTGAGAGCTCAAGAAGAAAGTGTGCTTCAGATGTTTCCCAAAGCAGCAGCACAGCAAGGAATGGCGGCTGCCATATTTTATAAACCAAATTCTTTTGCAAATAACACCTGATTCTGAGTTATTTTATTGTCCTTTAGGCCACTTTCAGAATTCAGGTATGCTGGGAGGTGTTGGAGGTGCCAGAAATACTTCATGGACTTAGGTTTAAGGCAAGGGGAGAGAACCAAGTAGTGTATGGACTACAGAACATGTGATTTCATGGAGTCAGTTGTATGTTGAGCCCTGGCTGTAAGAGCTCCAAATGTCTTCCAGCAACAAAATTTTGTTTGCCAACAGCAAGAAATGGAAAATATACCCATATCCTCAGTAGCTTGTTCTCTGAATTACTGAATTTGTATCGATTTCACTAATAAGTTACACAGAAAACAGCAATACACGACTAAAGCAGATCTCAAGTAATTGGATTTTTTATTAAAGAAACTTAAAAATCATCATTTTATATAGCATTTTAATTGCTTTTATTTCAAGTAACTACTAAAACTTCTAAGTAAGAAGAATTGGGAGAAATTTTTCTTTTCTGTGTAACTGTGCTTATTTCTTTCTTTGCCAGGTTTTAATTTATCTTGGATTTTTTTGTTGTTTCTCTATTGTAAATTCTGTTTTTCATGTGGATATTTTGAAACCAGACAAGGGAAAAGCATTATTTAAATTGGGAAAATGTTATTACATATCTACAAAAAATTGGCAGAAAGATTCAGAGAAAATATTCCATCTGCCACTAGTTTTAATTAAAATCAAAACCCCAGAACAGAAACAATCAAATATGCACAAACTCAAAATTCAGTCAAATTACTTGTATACTCAGAGTAATTTTTATTGAAAAATAAAATGATCACGAATTATATTTTCCCTTTCTCTACTATGTGTTGTATTTTTGTATAAACCAGAAGATTATTAAAGTAAGTAACTCTTTCTCAGTCCACACTATTCTTGTTTATTTAGGTATTGGAAGTCTGCATATTATATAGTGAAGACCTCGAGCCATTTTAGTTAGTATTGAAATCCTGGTTAGCCTCTTTACCACTGATTTTTCTTCTGTTACCCTAGAATATAATTTTTGGATGGTTGTTTAACTGATGAAGAGATGCATATTGGCATTATCTTTAGTGGTATCAAATTAACAAAGAAAGTTCATTGTGAGTGTATGACAAGAAGATTATTAAAAGTTTTATACAGACTGACCAGCAGTTTATTACTTGAGACTACTAAGATGTCTACTGATGTCAGTTTGAATTAGAGATGGCAATAAATTAATGGACATTATAAATTATTATGAGAGGAGAAAAAAATTATGTCATTATCTGGCATTAAACAGATAGGAAATGAAAGCTGATGGGTGACAGAATAGTTCTCACACTTGGAAAATATCTAGGAAATTTATTAACAATGTGTATCCTATACTCAGTTCATTTTAATGCTTTCTGAATGAATTCATCGCTATTATTGTCAGTATGCTGGTTTTTTTCCCCTTGCACTTTTCCGTTTCCATGTATGCTTACACAGAAACATGTACATTATTTCTATTTTCTATTAATAATAATAATAATAATAATTCAGACAAAAATATATAGTTACTATTTGTGCAAGGCAAATACAGTACAAACTATATTCGGTTTTCAGAATGTAAATATGTTTTTTTCCTGTTCATAACTTGACAGATTATAACAAATTCTGTGATACTTCTGCAAAACCTTGGTGAAAGATTACTCACCTTTTTAAAACAGTATACATGTGCATTTGTGTTGCGTTGATGCGTAGGCTGAGAACTCTGAAGTTTTTGGGTTCTTGTTAGTCACAGAGTATGTTATGCTGGAGATGCAAGCAATGGAGCACTAGTTTCCCCAGCTATCCCATCCTGTATCTCTGATGATGGAGGGATGTCTCAATGTGCCAGTTGCCTCCCCCTATGCGGATATGTGATAAAATTTGTAAACATATTGGTAGTCATATAATATTCTGGGTTGGAAGGGACCTTTGAAGGCCTTATAGTCTAACCACCCTGCAATGAACAGGAACATTTTTAACTAGATCAGGTCACTTAGACTGCTGTCCAACCTAATTTTGATTGTTTCCAGGGATAACTTTTGCTCCTTTGCTTAGGTTTTATATAGGTTATATCTGCATTCAACACCTTACAGTATAAGACTTAAGGAATATATGAAGCATTACTGCCATAAACCAACCCAACAGTGTTCAACCTTCAGAAACAAGATGGTGTAACATCTCTCCCATTTCTTGGAGTGCTGTTGGTTTGAGTCTAGTGCTGTGTTCAAACTGACAAGGCTACAGCAGATAATGTGAAGAAATGCTACCTGCAATATCAGTGTGTCCCAAGGAAGCCTCTTTGCCTGAGATGTAGACAAGGTATACTACTCCTTCTGGGCTAGGTCTGTTTTTGTGTCTTTTCTTGGGAGATATTCTTGTGGATGAGAAATGCATGTGCAGTTTCCCCAGGGTTCTCCTTTTCCTGAGAACGCAGTATGAGGTAAAACTCCCGATAATACCAGGTCTGATGGCCTCTGTTTTGCTCACGCTGCTGGTAAAACAACCTGTTTAGCCTGCAATTGAGAACACCCACACCTCACCTTTACTTCCAGACCTCTCTCTGCAGCCATGGGGGATTTTGCCCTGTGTCTGGCTGGATAAGTGCCCTGCATTGATGGTGCACGTTCATTCCTCTTCTGGTCAATATAAAGAGATGCACCACTCTGTTGAGAACTGTGCTGTTAGGTCTTTCTTCCTTATTGCTTAGGTCCACCTGCCACAAAGAAAGTGTTATCCACTCATTTATTGAGTTTCACTTGGCTGTCTCGCGCTAGCTGAAGACTTATTTCTTATCACGTCTCATACCAATTACATCTTTGAAGAATTTATTGCAGTTTTTCCATGCACCAATAAATCCGATTCACAATGGGACTTGGACCTAATATTTTCCATGCTTGTGTAAAATCAGTTTTTCAGTCCATGGCAATCTACTGTCTGTTGCATATATTCAGGAAGATGGCAAATTTGAAGTGAGTTCTGTTGTCTTAAGAATAGCTGGAAAGAAAAGTGAGCTGAGTAAGATGGATATGATTAAAACCCTAGCAATCTTAAAACAAGTATAATTTTAAGAAAAATATGGTGTGAATAATTTTCTGCAGCCTATTTACATTAGCATATGTCTACTCCAGCTGGAAAAAGTAAAGAGTATTCCAGCATTGTACCAGAAAGATAAGTGAATTTTGGGATATTTTTTTTATTTAGTTCTTTCCCTCATGCTTTTATTGTATCAAATTATTCTGTAATATTTGAAAAGTTGAAGAACACTCTACCTGAATAAAGTGTAAACCACTAGCAATATAAATGTACTTGATATATGAGAAAAGAAGAGGGATACAACTTTTCATAAGGCTAGTAAAATGAAAAGCTGACCTTACAGCAATTTAGAATTTCATAAGGTGCCAGTGAAGTTTCTAAGTTCTGACAAGTTGATTACTGTTAGTGAGTGAGAAAAACCTCTTGAGGGTACTTTGGAAAAAGGAATTACAAGAGTTTTCAGTCACAAAATTAAAAGCCGTTTCCCTAAAAGATGCTGAGATTTAATTTAAAATTGAACCTTTGAGATAAGTACTAATGACCCCTGTTCCCTATACATTGAGACAGGGTAATGAAGAGGATTGTAAATTACATGCCAAATGATTATGGATGAAATCACAGTGAACATAAGGCTCGTGTCAGTTGTGGCCTGGGACTTACGTACAGCTCTGATACCCAGCTTAGGTTCTCATCTGCTGCCATGGATGCACCTCTGCTGTTCTGGGGACATTGCAGTGTGAGCCAAATGGTTGCTCGATTTCATTTTCTCTGAGGAAAATGAATGGAGTGTAGGCTAACATAAGCAAGAATATTTATACACATAGTGTTCTAATGACACCAAGTCATAAGGAAGAGCTGAGAAATAGCACTGTGTTTCCCTGAGATTTCTTTTAATGATAAAAGTGAGAAAACTAATCACAAATCTCAAGTTAGTTTCAAAAAGCCATGAAAAATTCAAGCCCCTTATACTTTAGAAAAATACTTTTAACATAGAGCTTGTTTTTCATTGAGCTGATGTTCAACAAAGGTATTTAAATATTAAAAAAAACCCCTCTATTCATGTTATCTGAATCAGTGGCCCATATAGAATTTAAATTAATTTCACAGATTTTAATAACAAAAAATTGACTCTGCATTTCTGAGTATTTCAGAAATATGTAGCTTATTCATAATGATATAGAGATCTGTGGGGGGCATCTCAACAATGATGAGAGCAATGAAGGGTATAATTCTCCAGATAATGAAAAAGCTCTTCATCTTTGATTAACTGAGGAGATCCAAAAGGTCCAAAATTGTTTTTTCAGGATGAAGAATAACTAGCTTCAGAAATGTTTTACATACTTGTTCAGTATATGATAAAAATAAACAAATCCCACTGGATCATACTGGATCTTTCACTCAATTGGAGTGTCTCCTTGGGGAATTGAGTGGCTGATTTTTTTATTTGATCCTTTGGAATCCTTTGGTCCTATACGCCTGAGGAATTCTTTAACAGGCTCATTTATAAAGTCATAGTTACAGTTATTCTTCTAGATTAGGTCCTGTTTGAAATTATTTACATATATTTAAGGAAATCCACAAAGGATATGAGCAGATCCTGTGGAATATAATGTTCACATGACACTGAAAGAGATGCCATTAGATAACTTGGTACTGATTCAGTGTTAAAAGGTTTGGTGATAGGCTTAGGCATTTAAACATAACCCAGAGAGTTCAGCAGGTCTTTCTCTCAAGTGTGCGGCTAATATTGTTGTCCTTTGTTTTTCAGTTTGTTCTTTCTAGGAAAGATATCTATATATATATTTTAATAAAAACTATTTATAGGTCAGACATATGAATTATACCACTGACTGTCTTGTACAGCAACTGAATCCCAGTTTTGGCCACATGCAAGAAATTTTAGGTCCTGCTTATTTCCTGTATTTTTTTTCATTCATGCATAGTCTTGTAGGGTGTGCCTGTCTAGATTTGTGTGTACCTTATCCCTTCTGTCTCGTTTGATCCTAGTCTGAGTATCTCTGAATTTCCTACGCTTTTAGGCTATGATTCTTGACAGTTTTTGTGTGTCCCTGAATTTCATCAGTTGTGGGATAAGACTCGTGATGCTTACCTCTGTGTAAAATGCTTTGTATTCTTCTGTTGAAAAATGCCTTCTAAGAGCAAGGCATTATTATTTACAGATTTAACTCCATGCAGCATTGAGTGGTACCACCAGAATGCTAAAAGATCTGTAAATCTGTTGTCCATTCCAATGCATTTTCAGAAGCCAAAACAAGTAACAAAAAGCAGCAAACTGTGAAGACAGGAAAACTACCGGCATAGCATGGCAGGCTGGATGGCAAATACAATTCTCTTTCTTGCTTAAAACAAGAGGGCATCTTGTGTCTGAGGAAGCTGATGTAAAGTAGGCCTAGGGGAGTCAAGTAGGGAAACAGCAGACACAGACAGCAATAAGACACGCTTTGGAGCAACAAAAAACCAGATGGTTCAATGGCCCCCTGTCCACTCCAGAGCATATACAATTACTTACAGGACAAAGCCCATCTGGTCCTATAATAATCTGAGAATTCATCATGGCTAAAACTGCAGTAGGCTTTTGGCCAGCTGTTTAAATTAACTTGCCCCTCTATAAACCTATCTAAAAAAATTCAATCCTATCCACCCTTTAACCTGCTGTAATAGGTTCAACTCTTGCCTTGTGATCAGAAAAACAGGAGAAACCTGTGGCACCTGTTAGCTTTGGGGAGGATGGCCTGTGCCTGTTGGAAAATGCTGCAAATGAAGTGAGTAGTCATAAAGTTTTAGAGGCCACCCTGTAAACTTGTTTGAAATTTTGGCACTGTGACTGATTGTCCGAGGCCAGACAGATAAAGAAGATAGCATGTAAGGCTGTATAAAAGAATAGCTCATCATGAAAGGACAGTATTTTCAAGACACAAAGCCAAGGACTTGTACTGCGCTCAAATAGAGCAGGTGATTGTGCTATAAAAAGGAGCTTGTAGAGGTAGAGGGAGAAAACAACATCCCATAAAGAGATGGACTGCAGATTTGGGAGGTGTGGAACCTCAATGGCATTATTTCATATTCAGGGTCCATGAAGTCATGGCTTTCTACCTTTTGTAGTCACATCTGAACAACAAGATGCACACAGAAATCTTTCAACTCAGGGCAGGAGCCAGTTTGCTGTGTGTGTTAAAGGCTGTGCGTTTGTGTTAAACTGGGCCCTGGGTGTTTAGGTGGCAAGATCAGGGTAGGCAAGGATAAAAGGTCCTCAAATTCAAACTGCAATCTCCTAGAAGTATCCTAAGCACTTATTTCTTAAGTTCTTTCATGAACATTGGGTCACTTTGGAGGAGCCTCTGGGTCAAGTAATATATACAGTTAATTCCTTACTAAATTTTTTCCTCTGTGCACATTATTGCCATTTTCAACACTGATCTGATTTTAGCTTTTGTAAGAGCCCAGCTGGTTTCAGTATGCAGTTGGCTTACAGAAACCCATTCAACCTTTTTAGCCATTTACTTAAACTATCAAAGAGGTGTGATTGCTACCTGCAGGTGACAGAGGGAAAGGAGAGGAGTGGAATGAAGAGAATATGTGAATATAAAAACTCATCTGTCTGCATATGAAACCAATACTGTCCTAAGGGTAAAACAAAAGCCTTCTTTCTCAATCAGGCATTCAGCCTTGTAAAATGAATGCTTCCTCTAAACATCTTTCTAATTCAATCTCTATAATTTTCATACCTGCACTGCAGCTAAGATTTGAGTAACCAGCTGCCAAAGAAAAATATAGAGGCATTGCAATATGTTTTCAGAATCTGGAATAGGTTTCAGGCTGTCATTGGCTCCATTTCAGGATTTTTGACAAGCTATAATCTGTCCTTCTTGGAACAATTGGCAATTGTGCAAATAGCCTGAAAAATGGACAGCTATTATTTTAAAAATATTATTAGGAATAAGAAAACGAAAACTAAAAACTGCAGGTGTCCTTATTTGGAGTGCAGTTTTTCAGATTAATGAATATAATTTTTGTAATTCTACCTGGTGGTACAATTCTAAGCAAAGACTGTAAAACTGTGACTAGTTTAGCATTTGTTAAGAGAGGAACGTGTGCCATTTATCTTATGGGAATATACAGTAAGCTGGTATATCAGAAAACACAAAGAAAGGAATATAATTAGATAGCATAATAACTGTCACAATGCAGTCATACCGTCCAGGTGCTTTGGTAATAATAGAAGGTGCTACTGCATTGGAATTCAACAATTCTACCAGAAGGTCCTCATCTTTTTGCACTTGTCATCCCAGTGACCTGAAAAATGACCTGATTCAACTTTTTGTTCTTCTTTTAAAAAATGTAGCATACAAATTTTCTTTCAAAAAGTCATAATTTTATTTTGTAGCTAAAATGTTGCCTGGTTTACCTGGTTCTAGTGTGGTTCTTGCAACTCTGTGCCTGTATCAGTGTGTCTGTCGCTGAGGGGCTTTGTTGCCACAACAGCCCCACTCCCAGCCTTGCTTACACAGAAGTCACTGGGTGTCACTGAAGTACAGATGTGCTCTCAGCTTTCTTCTGCTTCAGCACTTCAGGGGAACATTTTCTTAGTATGTCTTAAGGGAGTTGATAATTCCCTCTGCAGTGATTATGTATGGGAATATACACCATCCTATGTCTCCAAGCAAGCCACAGTAGCGGGAGCAGCACATAAGGATGTTGTACCCTGAGATGAATTTTATCCCATTAAGACCCAGGTGTAACTGAGAGATTCAATGATGCATGAGGTTTTCAAGGCCTGCTAGCACACAATTGAATTTTATCTGAATTGACTACTGTGCAAACATCCCCAAATCCAAACCTAATGACTGTGGAAGGTATTAACCTCTATCAGTACTGTACATGACACCTTGGCATCCTATGTGTTTACAGTTTGTAGTCAGTGCTTCATTAAGATTTCTGTGTGCGCTTGCCATTGCTGCAGCACTGCAGGGACATATTAGAATAATAGGAAATGTTTATAAATCACATTTAGGAATTAAAACAGCGAGTGCAAAATTGCTGCTTTCAGGTGGGAGAAAATAAGATTTCAAAGCAATTATAGAAAGTTTAACATACCTGGTCTTTTGTTGCTTCAATTCAATACCAGGTGTTTCTGTATGTAATGATGATGGGAAAGCAGTTGCTACCTATATTGAGCAACTGGAAAATGTTTTTTTCGTTGTTTTTTTTTCTCTCATAATCCTTTCCTCTGAAATAACATCACTTACTTGGCTTACTTTTACTCCATAACATTAAAAATCAGATATATATATTTAATTTGATTTGAGGAAGGTCTTAAGGTGCATATGTTATTGTGTCCTCAGACAGTGCATTACTCTTAGCAGAATTTTAAAGAGCTGACCTAAGCACCTGTTTTCACTGTGTCAAGCTTAAAGTCACCTAAGTATTTTTAGCACCTTCATATAACTTAAAGCTCTGCAAATTTTTATAACTATCATTTTTATTAGAACATGCAGAGAAGGCAACACAAAAATGGAAATATGCTATCATTAAAATTTCATTTAAGCTCCATGTCATTGTTATTTAACTAATTACACTATGCATAATACACTATGCATCAGATGAGATGTAAGAACTGATCTTCTGCTGGAGGAATACAATACTGGCTCTGCTGGCTGGATGGGTGAGAGAAGGTCTGAAGTTGCACTTAAGTTGCTGTTCCACCTTGTTAATGAAGTAAGGACTTAATGTACTTAGATAAGGCCATTTTCCTAGACCATGGTCACCCTGTCTGAAAGGTAAAAAGAAACTGAACGACCTCCTTCTGTTTTGGAATAGTAGAAGGTATTATCTGCACAAACCACCTGCTTTGTTCATAGCCCTTGGCCATCACGACTACAAAGGCACTGCTGTCGCAGTTATTGAAAGATTTTTAGGCACCTGTCTCCTGAAAATTTCAGTTTACTCTGAATGGTTCAGATTGCTCAGATGCCTAGGATATCACATTTCTGAAGTGCTCAAGTGACATGGCATTTTGACAAGTCCCAGTATTCCTATAATTTCTGTGAAAGCTTGCTGCTGCTGCTATGGATTTGAAGTGGCACAAGTGTCATCTCAGGGAAAACAACCAACAAAACCAGAAGAACTTTTGGATACTTGAAACCCTTTGTCTGTCTTCAAGAGAGAAAATATCGATCTCTGTGACAAGCATATCCAGTCATACACATATATTGTAAAAGGGCAGTGAATAGTGTGATGCGACGTGTAACTTTTGGCAGGTGGCCTAGCTGTATGATCAAGGGGTAAATCCTGCTCCAGAGATAGAGCAGAAGGAGCATACATCATTTTTATGTAGCCATTGTATGCATAACAATGCTAAACCAGAGTTCTATTATGAGAAGGTGACTTTATGTATCTTCTAGAACCCCTGTAGAGACAGCATTCCCAAGAGACAGTGCTTTTGAAGGTTTGTTCCCTTGGCTTCAACAGTTTCTTAGCAACTGAGAGAGGTGCTCCTATTGTATGAAGTGTGCCAGGGATTAATTTCAAATACAGGTCATGTTTAGTGTACAGACTTGAGTCAGAAATATTCTTTTATAATGTCACAGAAATGCTAAAAGTAATGGGACTCAGTTTCAAGATGGGGAATGGGATTAGCCTTAGCTGCAACCACTGTCACGCACTAAAGATGTTTCTGACTGTGTGCATTCCAAGCACATTTTCAGTTCTGGGAGAGACTAGTATTATCAGTTTCTACATCTGCATACTAAGAAACATTATTCAAGTTAAACTTCAAGAATTAATCTAATGTTCAGGCTAATACTAATGTATCTAGCATTAAGAGTTATGAAATCAGTGCAGTAAAGTAATGGGTAATATAAGCCCAAAACCTACTGGTATTATAAATATTCTAATGAAGATAAATATTCTGTGAAAGTTGATCAGTTACTCTGAAGACAAACCATGGCTTGTAAGTGTCTGGCTTTTGCATTATTAATTATTTAGCTGAAAAGGAATAAAAATATTCAGGAGACTGAGAATGGTTATTTTTGTCACCCTTGTTCATCTCTCCATTGTTAATTGTATTGTGGGGAAAAAGCAAAGCTCTAATAGGGTTTAAAGGCAGAACAAAAGTGTGTCAGAATTTACAGTGGTCCTTGGAGAGAAACAAAACCAATATTTTTGGTGTTCCTCTGAGTGACATAAATGAAAACAGGCACTAAGCACAAGTATTGCATGCAAAATTGTGCTCTAAGACACTGAGAAATAGATAAGCAGATTGTTTACATCTGGGCTGTGTCTTGGGAAGGCCTTAATCAAATCATCCCAAATTTACATTGCACAGTGATCCTCTGTCACTATCAGCATCAGAATTTTCTGGCCTTTTTAACTCCACACATGGTGTGTCAGACAGTTGCTCTAACACAGTCTGGAGAGCCGAGCTGGATTATGATCAGGTGCTAAATGTCTTTAACTCCACCCTCTTGATCACTTTCTGCCTGTGCTTGGTGGGATATCAAAGCAGATCACAGCAGTTATTTCTTCTAGATGTCTGTCACAGCACCAGCATGGGCAGCTAGTGTTAGAGGTCACTACAAAACAGAGAGTTGTCCTTCAGGAGCTGGTCAGAGGCTGCTCATTTCCCAGAGGCTATAAAAGTTCACACATACTTGATAAGCACTTCATAAGAGATGACAAGACTTGAAGAAAAACCCTGCATCACCTTAACGCAACCTTCAACAAATGAGTTCTGTCTTGTTTTCCCAGTAGCAACTACTGAAGGCACATCTGACACCTGCTGCATGTGGCTGTAATTTGATTTAATACTGTTCCCGTCCCTTGCTTACCTTGTTGATCACAAACAGTTTTTGCAAGTGTCCATTCCAATTTTCTTTCAGCTGGAATGGTGTTTATTAAATGATCATGCCTACAGCTTTCCTAATTCTAACATGACTTTTGTAGATCAAAGACAAATGAAGAAGGGTTCAAAAGACACAGAAGATTGGAGGGAAAATGTTCCCAGGTGTTTGAACTGCAACTCTGTAATATATAACACTTGCTCTGTCTCCCAGGGTGAAGAGGCGTTGCCAGGGAGTACTTGGAGATTTCCCCAAGAGAATGACATGGCAGAGTAAAGAAGAGAGTGCAAGGTGTTGAACTGAGCTGGCTGTGAGCTGGCCCAAAATGGCAAAGCAGCTTCGTGGTAACAAACTGTGGCCATTACACAGCAGCTGCACTGAGGCCGTGAATCCTGGCAGAGCCCTCGTGTACTGGAAATGCAAGCTGTACTGTTTGCTATCTCTGCCTTCACTTTTCCTTGCTGTTTTGCACTCTGCAGAAAGGGCATGGTCCTAGCCTGATGTAAAACCACATAGAGGATAGGTGGTAGGTAACAGCCTTAATGACCTAACGTGGCATCACACAGTGAAACAGCAAGACCTTGTCAGGAAGGGCAGAAGTTTCCTGTTAAATGACTGAATTTTTAGACAAAAGGTATAAAATTCTGGATGGTAACTTAATGTAGGTACTCCATTAAGTGCAGCTCTTGTGCATTTAGGAATCTCACTGAGTGTTTTACGTAAATTTTAGCCCAGTAGGTCTCCACAGGTTATTTGTCCTGAATGTATCTGGTGAACAGTGAAAAATTGAACATTATTTTTTTTTTAATGTTTCACTAGTTTTGAGAAAGCATAGGCCATATTAATCAATTGCTGTCTAGGCTATTAATAGCATTTGCAAGAGACTAAGTCTCTCAGAATCTCTCAAAAGCTGCTAAGAACATCATTACTAGAACTCTCAGCTAGAGCCTTTTAATTTAATTTCTTACTAACTGGCTTGGTTAATTGCAGCATATTCAGTGGGTGGGTCAAGGAACTATTTCGTTGCTGTACACTATTTGCATAGAAATCTTTGGTGCTCTGGAGAAATATTTCTAATAGATTTCCTAAACAAATAGATTTCTCTTTCCATCCTTCTCTTTTTTTCCTCTTCCCCCTGTTTATGCGGGTACATATGTACATTTTAGATGAACCATTAACCTGTCCACGTGTTTGGAAAGTTTTCAAAAATCACTTTCCTATTGATTTAAGAAGCAATAGCAAAATTGGAAAGCACATCCTGACAGTGGATGATGCAGAGGGAGAGGGGATGCAGAAATCTGGATTTGAAACACATCAATACATGACAAAACACAAATAAATATAAGTTCTCAAGCTATAACCAAAGGCATGTTTTTCCTGCAGGATGGACTAAATTTAGTCAGTAAGGCAGATAATTTTAAAAAGTGTTAGGGATTTTTTTTTGTGTGTGTTTGGTAGTCATTAAACAAAAGCATGAAAAGTAATTTGAAGTCTTCCCATAGAACCTTCTATTCAAAGCAAACAGATATCAAAAATAAAAGGAACTGCTAAGTTTGATGACAAATGTTGTGATCATGTCTTGAGATGGGTGCAGAATGTCTGACTGTCCACTTTCCAGAATTTGTATGATCACATATTCACAGAGAAAAGTCTCTTGAATATTTTTCAACCTTTTCTGAGAATGGAAACTCTTGAGAGCAGGTTCAACTACCTGTGGAGAGCAGGCAGATTCAGACAGCTATGGATAGAGACAGTCATATCCTTCTCCTTTGGTGCACTCACAGTTGTGGCTTAGGTATGCATTCTTTTGTTTGTTGTCCAGGTCACAGCTTTCCTGCTGATTCTGCTGACAGATTTACTTCTGTTGTTTCCAGAACTCAGTCCGGAAATCTCTTTCCAGAACCACACGGGTAACGTTTCTTGGCTGGTTGTCCATATATTTTGAATTCTGTATTTATTCCAGTGTCTGCTCTTAAGTCTCACTTTTCTTTAAATGACTGTGCTTTTCTTCCCTTCCACACTTTTACCTATGCCTCTCAAGCATGCTTGCTTTTGTCCCAGTGAACACAGAAAGAAAAGAGGAAGAGTAGTGCTTGCTCTGGCTATGACCCAGAGCTCTTTTAAGTTAAAACCCCCAAAAGGTTCAAGCTTAAAATCCTCTATGAGTGCTCTCACTGTTTCCTTTATTACATATCCCCACTTAGTCCCTACACACTCAGAACTGACTGTTTGGCTGTACAGAAAAGGATAATGAATCTTAAGCCACTCTAAATAAATCAGTTCACTTTATACCAAAAATTTAAAGCAAAGTCTACTAGCAATATTACTAACCCTGTATTTCTACTGTTCTTGAGAGTATCTCATTAAACATCAGTAACCCCCTGAAATATTTCAATAATGTTGTTTATTGCAACACATGATTGCATATTAAAGTGTTTTATATTCCACTTGATAAGAAATTTTTCAGCTATAACTTTAAAAGCCACTGGTAAATTTACAGAAGAACCTGTAAGTATCAACACAGTGCTAAATTCTAATAAAAGAGGAAGGGGCCTGGAAGCTGATAAGAGAGATATTGACTTAGAGTAGAAAGATAGTTCAAGCAAGAGGAAGCAGAGAACACTGAGTTGTAAATAAAGAACCTAAACATTTTCAGGAAATCTAATGCAAATATTGAAGCTGTGTATTAGAGCTTTAAATAACACCACTGGAACATATGTAATACTAAGGAACAACACAGATCTGTCTTCAATTAGAGGGTTAATCTTCCTATAATTGTATGTATTAGTCCATAGATGTATGTAAGAATGAAATCTTATGACTGAAAGTCTTCAGTATATTATGTCTATGACTATGTTTTCCTTCTGTGGGTTTTACCACAGCTGTGAGAAAAAAAAATAGCATTGTAAAATGAAAAATAAAGGGTGAGTAGACATTCAGGGGTGGAAAAAAGGTGAGTTAATTCTTCCTTAGACTGCTGAACTGTCAAGCAATGGGTTGATTTTGGTAGTGGTGGGATAAAGAAATGATGTCAAGGTGGGATATGTTGGTTCTTATGAAGGTGGCTGAAGTTTTGTGGTGTTTTAATCCAGAGACAGCACAGGAAGAAGTTCTGGTATTCCCATCCCTCACGCAAATCTCACTCTGACTTTACTTACCCCTGCTTCATGCTCAAGTCACTTGAAAGCCACCAGTCATTCTAAATTACAGGCCCTTTTGTGACTTTAGAAGCTCATTGTGTATAACATACTTTTAACTGCTGCTATTGCCAAGAGGCATTTTCAGCACCATCTCAAAGAAATATTCCTTTCTTTGCCGCGGGCAGACACCTGTGAAAGAAGGAGGGATTTCCTTGGCAATAAGTTGTAAATAAGTACCTGGCTAGCTGAGGTTCAGATGTGCTGGGCTGCTCTCCTCTGTGGAAAAAGGTGAAAATGGTGGCACATGGACTAGGAAAGAAAGGCAGCATCCTGAGCCTTACAGAAAAACACGTCTAGGCTGGTTTCTGATAGTTTCAGGAGAATCTGTTATCTTAATGTTCTTCCAGTTGAATGGAAACTGTCCAAATTTAATTGTTGCAATTTAACTCTGCAGACACTAACTTGGCAGCAAAACTCTGGGAATCACACCCAGTTTAGCATTTATTGTACAGCAAGCTCACTGCAACAAAAAGTAAGGGGGTTCACAGAGGCAAGTTCACAAATTTAAAGTATTTTCTTTCTGTTTCTGTCTGCTTTTGAATAACAGATGTACTTGCACTGCTTTTATTCAAATCAAGTAAAAAATGTAATAAAGGCAAATAATAGAATAATATTTTCATGTGTAATGAACCAGCTTATATAAATATGATGTGGAATTTGGTACTGTTCTTGTAGTCCCCATTACTGGTACAGGATAAGACAAAATGGTTTGGTGTTTTTTTAACTATCACTGAATTTTTCACAAATTAAAGAATCCTGTATTTAAAATCTTTGAATGTAAAAAGAGTCACAGATTTTCATGTCAGTGAAAAAATAGTAATAACCTGGGTCCCCTGGGGAAATGTTTTATTTGTTCTGTGGCAGATTTTGTATGGAAAGTCTGTGTTCCTTACTTGAAACAATGTATTGTCAAAGAACTGAGGTTCAGCTGTTACTTTTATTGTGCAGGGAATATTAGAGTGGTGTGCTTATGTATTTTACCCCGTGGGGCAAAGTGTCCTTTAAATAAAAGTATTCAAAATTTATTGTGAGCATCATATGTCTAAAAAGTTATGTAAAAAATCTGGAATGAAAACAGATTTAATGAAATATTAACTACTCATAAGTTTGATCATATATTTAATAATTTATTCATATTTTTGTGACAGAAAGAAACATTTCTGAATAGAAGTGACTGGTTACCAAATGGAAAAAAATAAAAGAGAAAAAAGAGGTCATAATTAATGTGTGATGTGAGTGAATAGAATGAGTGTTTATGCAGGTGATAATTAGCCAGAAATTTTAACCAAAGAATTATCTACTATTCTAAACTAGTGCTTTAGATTGTTTTTATTTAGTGCATTTCACAGAATATCATGTTCAAGATGTTCAAGAGAGCAAAAAACATCACACCCTTGAGATCTGTGCTTTCCCAGCTCAGCAGGCTTTCGTGTAACTTGCTTTGGATGGAAAAATAGGGGCTTAAGCAATTTACTTTTATGAGAAGAATTATAATTTCAGAAATCGGGGTTTGGAAGTCTCTAGATGACACAAATTCTTAAAATTCCCGACAACTGTGTAGTTTGTAACCAGGTAGACAAATAATAGAATTTGAATACACAACACTATAGACTTAAGGGAGTCAAAACTCACTTCTTTCACATACCTTTGAAACATAATACAAATTTCCTTCTAGACCTCATAAACCATGATGCACTTTGCTAAAGCATCTACTGTGGTGGATCACCAAGAAATTAATATTTCATCATGACGGCTTTGATTTTTAAAATTATTTCAAAATGCTTCAGTTTTACATTGAGTTATTTATATTTTAATAATGCATTTGTTTGAATTAATAGCATTTCTAAACAAAATAATTGCAAATACATTGAAATGCTAGACAATTGATTTGATGAATGATAAGCAAACAACTTGAAAATTTCTGATTTTGATGTCTCCCTGTTGTCAATACTTCTCCCATCTTTCCCTTTTCACAAAGAATTTTTATTTTATTAAATAGGCAATTTTAGGTTAAAAATAATTTGTGAAACAGGAATGCTTGTAAAGGCACACTAGCCATCAGCTATCTTGTTAGTAGTACACATTTATTAACATTTTTACTGGTATTTGCACACAGTCCACTCGCTGATTTGAAATGGTAGTGAACATTAGCTTCACAAAATATTTTCTCATTAATTCTAAAGAGTGTAATATTTTTTTCAGACTCTGCCTGCTTTTAAATACATTTTGCAAGACTTCAAATTATTTCATAGAGATGTTATAATAAGTTTTGGTTCTACAGCTGAGACTCTTTCATTCATAGAACTTCTCTGAGTTTAATGGGAATTTTTCTACAGGAAGGATTCAAATGCTTAAGGACACCCATAGGAAAAAAATATTTCTATTTCTGATGTTAAACTGAAGACTCTTGTCAAAATTACTCATGTTAATAGACAAAACCAAGAGACAGACCCAGTAGAACAAAAAGTTGAAAATACTAACTTATTTTTGGATGGAAAAGTGAACTTAATAAGTGCAAGTAGTCTTGCATAAACTAAACTGCCATCCTTATTTTGCTTTAGGTTTCTCTGCTGCATCATCTCCCCTGTATATTGCTAACAATATATCAATTTGCCTGAATCACCATTGTACTCTCTGAAAGCTCCACTTGCAGATCCTCAGCAGATCAGAGACCTATGCCTTTTCACTTCATGTTTCCATTTAGGCACAATTATCCTGAGTTATTACACTTCTACACATTCTGTAGAGATTAATTTAAGTGGCAGTTGTGCAAGCCTGTGCAAGTTTCCTGCCACTGGGGAATCCCGATTTTAGTTGAACTCCAGGACAGAAGATTGAGCCTGACTTCATTTGCTTTGATTCCCCATGCTTCTCATTTTTCCTTCTTATAACTCAGAAATAAATGATTTCTCTGGGAAAAAAGCACAAGCTTTTTGACATTTAGATTCTTCCTCAAATACTAAATATAGAGGTAGTTCATGCTTTGTAAGTAACCACATGGAAGGGTGCCTGAGACTGGTTTGCTTTGCTCAGAAATATGCAATTCTAAAAGCAGGTGTGGGCCTAAATTCACATTGTCTTGCTGGCTTTATTTAAGTATTCATTTAATTAAAGTGATTAGGTTAGGAGCCCTCATGGTGAGAGTCTCTGCAATCACTGGAGGGAGAGAGACTGGGCTCTAGAAGTGTTTGCTGTGATGCTGTGGAGTGGGAATGATCCAGCCAAGAGGTGGCCATTGGCTCAGCACCTCGTGGGGTGTCACCCTTGTCTTGGAGCTGGGTCTTCCTCAGGGGACTTGGGCCACACAATTCTCACTTCTGCTGGTCACTGGACAAGCTGAGTTTTAAACTGTTTACAATTCACCTTGAAAATAAAAAGGAAGTAGTGGTAAATACATAAATTGCCTCAAAGCTGATTCAGTCTTATTTCTTCCCTAAGGAGTGAGAAAGGTTCAAAGCCGGTCATTTGACATTAGAAGCTTTGTGGAAGTTAAGACAAGGTCAAAGGAATGCGGGAGGAATTTTAGTTAACATGATAACTGCTGATTCATGTAACATTCTTAGAGGTTCAGAGAGATTTGTTTTCTTCTGTTATTTTCTTTTCCCTATTGATTTCTTGTTCAAGCTGTTGAAATACTGATTTAACTGATTTAATCCCACTGTACTTGCAAGATCTACGTGATACCAAAATATAGAGGGTGCGGATTACATCTGTAGGTATAAATAATTCCATTTACTGTGGATTTTCATTACTATCCCTTGAGGTAAGGAAGCAGCCTTCAGTTTCTAGTCAAGGATAGGAAAAGAGGAATGCTGAAGCTAGAAGGAAGAAATGCAGAATCCTGAAATACCACAGTTTAGGTTTGAGACTGAGGTCACTAGAGCATATTTGTTCCTGCAAATTAGTTCTGCTGACTTACTGTAGCATGCACAGGAATAATATTCACATGTCCAGTCCTCCAAATGTCTGTCTGTGCTGTTATTAGGCAATCTGGTTTTACTTCAGCTGTCACTCAGCTGTCACAAAATTTGCCAAGTCTCTGCTAAGGTTTGTGTCCTGGCTGGTTGTGCATGTGGGTGCCTAGAGCTGTGCTGTTCAGTATCCACTGGGCAGCAGGTAGCCTGGCTTTCCTTTAAATGCTCAGCATTCCATGACACAAGCTCCCACACAGCACAACACTCAGCTCTCCTAGCTCCTTCCAGCCTTTCCCTGTGAGTGCAACTCAGTAGCAGGACAGAGGGGGAAGCCAAAAAGTCACTTATATTACTGATATTCTGGTTACTTGTTCAGATTAGTTATACAGTGGGAGAGAGGCAAAAAGAAAAGAAAAAAAAAAAAGGAAAAAAATCAAGGAATGGGTAGACGCTTGATTTTAATGAGCATTTCACATAGAAGAATATTTTTGACACAGATTAAATCTTGTTTTCCTGTGGCAGTTCATATCTTAGAGCAAAGGAAGCAGAGGAACCTGTGGATATTCAGGTGTTTTCCATTACTGCTGAATAGTCTAGGTAGAAACATAGGTGTTTGCTGTTGTTTTGAGGGTGAGGTATTATTACTTGGCTGTGAGTAGTCATAGTAACACTGCTTTCCCATGATTATTGAATATGTGATGCTGAAGGTTTCTTTAATTCTGGCAAACTGTTTTTCTCGTTGTTTATTTTTCTTGTCAGGATTTTTTCCCCACGGACTTTAAACCAAATTTCACAAGTTAGCCTGTAATTTAACATGTCATAAACTGGAGGTGCTTCCACAACTTTGATTTAGAATCTGTGTTGGTGCCTAATAGTTGTATTTGTTCTGCCAAATTGTTTTAATGCCCTAAATTTAGGGCACGCTTTTCAGCTGGTGTTGGTGGCCAAAGCTTCTGTTTGGCTCCTAAGGCATGTGTAAACAGATGGGCACAGGCAGCTGTAAGCTTCGCTGTCCACTCTGTGTGCCAGCCAAAATCAAGCCAGCTCTGCTCTGGAAGCTGCAGAGCTGCATTTGTGAGATGCTGTGCTCAAGCGTTTATCTACTGCCTCTTTGGCAGAGTTCCCAGGTCTGAGCTGGCTCTTGCCTGTCCATCTTGAAAAGTGAACAGGAATGTTCATGTCTGGCTTCATTCTTTGTGTGTGTGTGTGCCTGAAGGAGTCAAACCCTGGCTCATGAGAGGGTGTGACTGATTTGACTCTGTTACTGTGAGCAGAGGCTCCAGGGCTGCCCTTTGTGTCAAAGCAAAACTGAAATACTGAGTAGTGTTGGCTTTTGCTCTAAGCCCCTTGCCATGGTTGTTACCTCTAGGACCCCTCCCATGGAGGGGTGGTGTGGCAGTCCCCAGCTCATCTTCAAGCACCTCCTTGGTAGATTTGTTTACTTTAAAATGCACCATAATTTCAAAAACCTTTCCAGTGCCTGTCTTGAAACCACAAGTACAGGAAGACACACTATCTGCCATATTTGAAACAAACTCCTTCGAATGCCAAACACATTGCAAGGAGCTCGTGCTCTCATGCACAAGGCTTCACAATCTTTTTCCATTTTCCACATCTCTGTGTGCCTGCCATCTGCTGATGTGCCTCCTCTAATTTGGATTATAAGGTCCCTAGGATATCACTCTAACTTTTAAAATCTTTCCTCAAACGTGGTTGGTAGTTATAATAATGATAGGTAATTAGAAGAAATAGAACTTTGACAAAAGCTTTCTTCTCAATGATCTGATATTTCTAGTTTGATTAGGAAGGCAGGCACAATGCTTACATATAGATACTTTCTGCTTCAAGTATAACTTGTGCTAGATGGTGCTTCTGGGAACTTTCACAGAGGGCATGTCAACGCACTCACATGACTATAACACTCTCAGCTGAACCATTTAGTGCTGCATAGCACAAAATGCTGCTGAGAGAAAGAAAGCATTCATTGCTGAAACACAGAATTTGGTGCTGCTGCTGCTGTGTTTTGCTTTTACTGTTCCAGATGTTCAAAATAAAGCTTTTGGCTGTCAGCTCTGGGGAAATATTCAAAGGAGCCAAGAGCAGCTAGCTCTATAACTCCCACCAAGTGTGAGTGTGTGTAGAGAATATGATAGTATTGAAAAGGGCAATAAAAAAAGCTCAAACTATTTTCTGGGCTCCTGAATTTGAATTTTTGCAGTGTGATGAAAAAGTCAGAATGACACAAAAACCCTTCTGTTCAAAGGAGAAGGATCAGTCTATAGGTACTTTTCTCCATCTGGCTTCAGGAGGAATTGCATATGCCATGCATATAGGCAGACTGTGGGCAGTCTAATTAGGAGAGTGCAGCATTGGGCTATTCGGTATTATGGTTAATCTTGGTTAATAAGAAGCAGTACAGTAAATTATCCTCTTGCAATTCAGCATCATGCTCACGAGTACAGAATTGATGCAAATGTATATTTTTGGGGGGGAGGGGATCAGTGCTGGAAATGGAAACCAGGCAACAGGAATATTGACTTTCCTCTGTTAACATTGGTTTCTAGTTGCCTCCATATGAGCTGGAGAACTTGTTTTTTTCTTTGCATTCTTTATTTCTTAATAAAAAGGAAGCAAGAGCTGTCATCAGGTTTGATTTACACAGAGAGAGAGAGAGCCTCCAGAAGAGCATCAGATCTAGTGAAGCGTGTCCCACGTCACATAACCATCCATCTCTTTTCTTTACTGAGCTGGGTTTCTGCTTCCTTGGGATGGTAGATTTAAATCAGCAGTTGATACAGGCACTGTTCATTTTGACTGTGGTTTTCTCCCTCCTGTTTGACGGTGTTGATAACAGCTTTTCATGGGCATTGCAGCTGCATATCAGCACAAGAGGCAAAAAATTTGGCTCTGCTTTTAGTCTCGGTGGGTCTATTAGAGATAGAGAACAGAAGTTCCAGAGAAGCTGAATTGATATCACAGCTTAAAAAGAAAGGAATCCTATTAAGTAAGTTGGCACAGCCTTATAAACCTTTCAGTGTTTTATGAGAATATTATTTGGTTGTCTTTTTGCCATGCAGATCCTTAACCTGTCTGAAGTGATCTGTATTCCCCAGTCCTTGATCCCAACACATCTACTGAAGCCTTTTGCACATGCCCTCTACTAGTCTCCTTCAACAATTGTCTGTGGGCTTTTTATTTTCCTTCAGCCAGTTTGTTGCAATTTTTCAGACTGACAGGCTTTGTGCATGTTCAGAAAGATTTTCTTTCAAATATGAAGTAGCTAACTCTTTACTTACTGAACTTGAACATGAAAAAATGGTTCACTTACCCATACAAAATTGCAAGCAAGCATTTGCTTTCAAAGCAATGTCTTTTTGTGGCTTTTCCTCACATGCTCATTAAGCACTGTGAAGTGTCTAGGGATAGAAAAAGGGATTTAAGATACTTTAAGAAAAGACAGCATTCTTGTTCTGTTGTTATTCATTTGTACTTGTTAGTGTGTAGAGATCCCTTTCAGGCCCACTGGAATTGCCATCATCAAAATATGTCATAATAGACAACCCTTGTTGTCTAGAGATTTGCCAGGCTAAAGAAATCATGGGCAATGGTCCAGAGAAAGGGACAGCAGAGAAATGGAATTACTTGGCTGAGGGCACCCAGGATTTACTGTTATCTGGAGAAGAGGGAAATGTGTGTCTCTGCCTGTGCCAGGGCTCTGTATAATATTGTAAGCCTGTCCCATTATTTTAGTGCTGAGCTGGACCCCCTGCCCTCATTAAGCAGCCACTCATGGGGGATGTTATTTGCAGAAATTAATATATCTTTTTTCTCAATTTTATTATTTTAATATCGAATTTCCTCCCAAGACTGACAAGCCTGATATTTTAAAAGCTAATTGTTAAATTCTAGGCTGCCTGGTTCACCTTGAGAAACCAAGTTCTTTGCAAAAGATTTTTGGAGTAGTAGATTTTTGTGACTAAATCAAATTAGGGCACATATTCCAGTGTCCCAGGACTAAGCTCCATTTATAAAGCCACATGCTTTGTCAGACAGAACTGGACCAGTGGACAGAAAAAGCTTTTCAACACTGGGGAGCATGAGTCTCCTCCCCATGCCAGGCTGCAGAAGGTTGGTATCTTTACTGCAACCTGCCAACACATGGAATTTTGTTGCTGAATGAGTAATGAGAAAGAAAACCAAACAATTTTCCACTTATTTCTTGTTGTTGCAGTAGCACTTTTTCCTCGGAATCTCTTTACAGAGTTCAGGAATTACAAGGGTAAACCGTGGATAGTTATATGAAATATATTTATTTGAGAGGTGTGTATATGGGTGTGCATTTGAATGAAAGTTAGAAATGGCAGTAAGAAGGAAATTCCCTGTCCCTTCTCTAACATTATTGAAAATCCAAACAGGAGAAGATATTTCCATGCTCACTTCCATGAAATTCATGTGATAAGGTATATCCCCCCAAAAATAGGACTGAAACCACCAGGCTTTTGTTAGTGGAAAACTAACTAATTTTGTATAGAAATAAAACTTGAGCACCATGAAAGCCTGGAATTCAGAAGCACAAAGTCATCAAATTCCTTTTGCTGTTGAAGGAAGGCTGATACAAATAATTTTAAGTGCCAATCTGCTCAGGATGCTGAGTTTCCTGTCCATATTATTCTTCAGGCTACAAATAGAGTGTGAAAGGCCACATGGGCGCTGGGGATACCATTGCCTATCGCTTGGCAAACACGTGATCATTGAACAAACACAGATATCCCCCCAAACACAGGCTCTCTGTGTGCTCACATGGTGGAGCAGAGGAAGATGGGTGAATTACAGGGCTCTCTGGGAGCCATAGATAACAGAAATGCTAATGCTACACTAGCACTTCTGAGCACCCAACAGCTCTGCTCTTACCTGGAGTGATGCTGCGACGCACCGTGCACTGAGTCTATTACAGGTCATTGTCATGACCTCCTGAAAAACAGAGCAGGAAAATATTATTTTGTTTGCACCGATGTGCATACATGATTATATTTCTGCACAAAATCAGCAGCAAACTGTGGTATGCCCCATTCTCTTTGAAGTTACAATGAAATGAATCATAGGTGTGAGGAGGCGATTGCACTCACTTGTATGTTTTATCTGTAATAGTTATGATTGGGATATCTAGCAATGAGAACTTGCTCAAGTGCCATTATTCATGGAGGAACATGGGAATTGCCATGGTAAATGTGCTTAGTGTAATACTGACTTGATGGGTAATAATTCTTCAAAGTGAAATAATATCAAATTTAACTGTATTTAAGTAACTGATTTTTGATTGCCTTAAAATCTGAAAAAATATAATTAATTTTTCATTATAGCTCCAAAACCAGATCAAATTCAGAGAAAAGGTTGTGAGGCTTTACCACTTTTATACAAAGGGGCATTTTGAAAATATGAGATTGAATTTTAAAAATGCTATTATTTTACAACTCTGTATTTCACCCATGTGAATTTGAATTTGTGAATATCTATTTACATCAGCTGCTCATTCAGATCAGGTAAGCTACTTGTGCTGCATGGCTAAGTTATTTGGATGAAAAATTTCACTAAACCTTGCAAAAAACAAATTAAACCCCAAGAATACCTCCCCTAACTTTCCGCTTCTAGCTACTACTTTCATTTGAGCCATGACAATAGTTTATTCAGCTTTTCTATCACTTGTCTCTAGGCCAAAAATTTCTGTATTTTTTCTAAATAAATGTGGAGATAGTAATATTATTTTGAATGTTTTATATAGTTCTTATATAGTGTCACTTGCTGACATAATGATGTCTTGTGGCAATACTTTTCCAAGATAGTATTGTAGCATGTAAAAAATTATGTCCTTTCTATAGATTTTCTTGTTTCTGTGAGCAGTGCTTTAGAGATTTAAAAAGTGTTATTGGATTTGCCTGTAAAGATAACGAGTTTTGCTCCTGTGGCACAAGTATGAGAGTATATTCATTGTTTATACACAGACAGTAGAGATAGAAATGACAACTTTGAAATGCTGACAGAAGCAAAATATTTGTACTTTCCCTGAAAAATTAGGACATATTAATATAAGTTTTGACTTAATCTCATATAAGTATTCTCTGACCCTTGCACAGCAACTGTTGTGTCAATCATTACAACAAATTCCTTTGCCTTGATAAAGTAATTTATAACTTATTTTGCTGATATTGTAGGACCATTCTACACAGGAGGGTAGTTACTTCAGGTCAAGTTAGCAGCATTTTATTTTTGAAGGCAAAATTGCGTTCTCTTGCATTTGCCTGAAAACATTACCTGGAACCAGACAAACTTTGGCTTTCCTGCTTGCTGCTCTGTCAGACCCAGCACACACACTGTCACATCTGTGTCAGGTCAATCTTTCCACATCTTTTGTCCTGGAGCATCTAGCCATGGCGGGCTTTGTTTGAAGTCAAAATGGAGTGAATGCAGCTCCAGACTTTCTGTGCCAGTACATAGACAGGACATAGCTAAAAGAGCAGACAACTTGAGTGCAGCAGGGCCAATCAAGGGACTGGCTGCTGAGATAATTTAGGAACTGGAATTAGGCTTGACAGAAGATTAACAATCTGCCCTGGAAGCAGCAGAGAGGGTAAAAATGGTGTCAGATTTTGCTTGGTAATTTTGGCATCTGGGAGTAGAAATCTGAGAAAAACTTCATGTCTTGGGCCTTATGCATCAAGAAGTGCAATATTAGCTCTCTAATACAACCCCTGAGGTTGGTATCATGGTGGATATTGTGTGGGGATGGCTGCTTTCCTCAGGATCTGCAGGAGCTGATTGATGGAGCTGTCACAGCCCCTTATGTGTCAGAGCCTGGGGAGGCCTGTGAGGGAAAATTTTAATGGTGCTTGTCATCAAAGAAAAATTTTGTGCTTCTCACTTCAGTGGTCCTGCTGACACCATCAACACAGGATCATGGCAAACTTTCTCTCATCGTCCTGATCTTTTCTGGGGCTTCTCATAGATCCTTTTCACTGGATGTGTCTCTTCTGCACCATTAAAGGCAGTGACAGGACTCCAGCTGCTCAGAAAGATGAAGTCTAACAGCTCTAGAATATTCTAGCTAGATACAAAAATCATGAATGTGTAAGATTTAAAGAAATGTCATCTTGCTTGCAGATGAGAGGAATAGGAATGAAATATTTATGTAGTAGTTTTGCTGTTTAGTTTTGTTTATTTTTTTTTGTTAATGCTAATCTTATCATAATTTATAATTTGTCTACATCAACAAAGAAGCTCAGGTTCTCGTTCACACGCTGGATATTGGAGGGAGTGTGCTGGCAGAAAGGCTGGTGGGACACAGGTTTGTGATGAAGGAGAGGAGTGCTTGTCCCTGAGGAGAGAGGACAGAGCAGGGCAGGCAGAGCCCAGCTGGTGAAGGAGTTTACAGGAGTTGCAGTAGTGATAACTCTTGCACAGGCAGAGGAGGTGGTGTTGAGGACTGCAAAGCAAATGTGTCATGGGTTCTGAATCCTTCTTGCCACCTTGGAAATTGAAGGAATAAGGAGAGATTGCAATACATGTGTTAGAGGTGCTGTGCAAGGCATAACAGGAATATTTTTATACAAAATCTCTTCTAAGAAAAAAAACCCTGAGTGTGATTTCTCAGAAAATGTCTATGTCTCAGAAAACATAGGAAATGTGGATAAGCAAAGCTGTTTGGTTTTTTTTCATATACTTTTATGATGCTATCTGTAAATTCTTGAAATCAAAGGAGATGTTCTCTTCCCATCTGCCATGAATCCGGGCACTCAGAGGAGCTGTGTGCTGTACAGGCTTTTGTGGGAAGTGGGAGCACCAGCCCCTCTGACCCCAGGATCAGACTGAGTCCCCCCGGCATACAGCACACTCCTGGGGTCTGCTGCCCACTGTTCTGGAATGTCTGGAGAAGCTCTAACATGTCTGCCCATCACTTTTGGTGGCAGCCTGAAGCATTTTAAACATCCATGTTGCACCATTTTAAATCTGGGGTAATAAATGAAGTGAGTACAAACTCCTCATGGAGGATGAGTGAAAAATAGGAAAAGGGCAACAAGTTGTCTTAGAGAGCTTTTCTGAAAGAGGGCAGAGTCTTTTTTTTTTTTTTTTTGCACTGAAGCAAGATTGTAGGGATATATGTAAATATGTAAATGAAAGGAAAATGACAGTTTCATATTGTGTGGACACAGGCGGAGGAAGCCACATGCAGGCTTACATTTCATCTTCTGGGAGATGTCACCGACAGGCTGTGTTTCCGTGTTCAATCTCCCTACACTACAGGAGGAAGCAGTTATAGGTCCTACTGAAAATGAGCCAAGGAGCAGCAGCAAGAAAGTTTAGCACTAGGTAATTGACCAATTATTGCTCTTTGCTCATCGTGATAAGGGGATATTTATAGCTACTGTGAAAAAACTTTGCCTTCATAAAAGCAAAATTGGTTGTTGCGATTACTTCACTTAATCTTCGCTTCTTGACAGTGACACTTATGAAACATTTGAATGCTTTATCAGCCTGTGAGTAACTGTCATTAATGTATTTGCAGAGTTTCCTTTCACATTGCCAAAAGTTCTATGAAAACAATGTAGTTTTGTAATTTGTAAGCATGTGGCAAAATAGTGGCAAATGGACTTCAAGTTTAAAGATTTTTTTTTTCTAGTATAGCTTTACGTGGTTATTTTAAAAAATTGCTTCTATATTTATTGCCTTTTGCTTCAGAGTGAATTTCTTGAGATGCTGCAGTGTGATAGGATGCTTCCTTCAACATTTTTTAAAAGTTTCCACATTAGCACAAGTGTATCAGGGGATGTGTCTTGCTGTCATTTTTTCAAAACAACTACATTTTGAAGTCAGTGGGGATATCTGTTGAACAAGGTGTGGCATAATATGGCCTAGGGCTACTAAGTTGTTTACTTGATAAATGTTACAGGAAATGTGTTGTGATTATTGCACTCTTGCTCTTTTTCTAAGTGCCTGAGTACCAGTTTCTTCTTGTTAATGGCTTCCCCATGACCGTGGTGTTTCTGCCAGGCTGGCATCAGTTGAGAAGAGGGAGGAGAATTTAGTCTGACAGCTGTCCCTTTTGCAGAGCAGTTGGTACATCTTCGGCAATTATGGAACACTGAAGAGAAGGGACAAGAGTCCATAAAGAGGTAGCTCATCACACTTGGCGTTTTAGGACAGGTACTCAAGGGGGTGTATTAGCCCTGTTTGGCTGACTCTGTAAGAAATCAGATGGCTTTACTGTGTCTAAGGCCTTTCATCCATTTAGAGACTTCCAATCTGGACATAGGTTGTAATGTTTTGGGCGTTAGGGTTGATAGTAAACAACAAGGATTCTTTTAGTTGCAGAAACTTCCAGGGAAGAATTGGAGGAGTGAAGTTTTTTCTATGACATAATTACTTTTAGCCTCAATAGAATGGCCTGTGTGAGCATCTACATATTGGTAGAGTTGACAAGCAGCTTTAGCAAACACATTAGTGATTGTTAAATTGCAGCTTGAGCAGTTCAAAGATGAAGATAGCCCTTAATATTTTGGTCAACTTCAGGAAGAGTGTGTAGTTTTAATATACAATTCCTTCTTTTTGTCAGCACTTCTTAGCAAAAACGGCACATATTTCTCAGTGTAGATCAGATATGGAAGAGATTTCACTGAAGTTCTAGACCAGTAAATCCCTGAGGAGAAAATAGTTGGAGCCCAGGAATATATTCAAGGAAAGCAATTTAATGCAAATTTCCTGTTTTTCCTCTTTCCTATGTATCTGTTTTTAATTAATTACTGTTAGAGAAGGGCAAATTCAGTATAACCATTCTTAGAACTTTAAGACATCTACTCCTTTCACTGCAATCACTAATCTTTCCCCTCTTTGACTTTCCATATCACAACCAAATAGTGGGGCATCTAAGGCAAAGTTGTTTTTACCCAGGCCCCTGGTTTGTGCAGATAATAGAAGTTATTTTTCAAGTGTAATGAATTACAGAAAGGGAACTAAGTCCTATCTCCACAGAGAGAGGAGTTCTTCTATTCCAATACAACACTTTAGGAAACAATCCCCAAAACAGGTACATATTCTCACCTTGCTTGTTCTTCTGGGTATCAGTGGTTCTTGGACCTGAAAAAATGTGGTCTGTGCAGCTAGTTGGAAAAGCTGAAAATAGTTTTTCTTTTCCTTTTTCTTTTTTTTTTTTTTTTAATTTAATTAAGGAACATATTTTTTGAGAATGTCTATGTTAAAAGGTGCTTTCAGGTCCAAGAGAGATTTCTGATCACAAACGTGAATAGAAAAGTATAAAATGACTTTGTGTATCCAGTTACTATTTGAGATGCAGATAGTGTCAGTTCAAGTCAGTGCTGTTATTGTTGAGAAACAGGGATGTTGCCCACATGTCTTTCACCTAGTAGAGAGGTCTCAAATTTTGCTGGAAAAGCTAATACTTTTTTCAAAAGAAAATGCATTTTGCATTTCACACTGAATCAAGACACACACCCTGTAACAGGCTGACTTGTTGACTTCTCTGTCTGCTTCTGCTCTTCTTGTTTTCAGTGAAATGTCTTGCTTTCTGAGCATCTGTAACGACAGCTGTAGCCATGACATTTGTTAGAGATTAGTAAAGCAGGAAAGGAACTGATATCAGCTTATGCTATGAGAAAACCAGGCTGATAGGCTTCATAAGTTCTCCCTGACACCTGAATGACTCCTGTGTTTTTTTTTCCACATAGTTATCAACATAGCAAGACACCAGCTTTGATGTGTGTGTTCATTCCTGTGTTCATCAGGGCAGCCTCATGTTTCTGTTTCCTCACTTATCTGTTAAGTGTAAGTTCACATCCATTTGTTTCAGCTCCTTTCCACAAGAATATCTTCTCAGTCGCTTTTTCAGTGCCAATAACAATGGGATTTTCATTTTTCATTGAGTTTTCACATACTACTGCATTCAGATAATAAAGAGAATCAGTTCTCCTTGCCCTTGACACTTGTTTTATGAAGGAGATACACAACAAGTAACCAGAGCCAGCTGTTCTTCAGATAAAAATACAGATCTTTATTGCCACTGGAAGAGTAATGTCCACTTTTACAATCTCATGGCATGCCACAAATGTTTTTGCCCTCTAAACTAATATATTTGAAAGCATTTTCCTACATTCTAATCCTTGCTCTAGAAAGATAATATTTCCAAGTGTTGCCCTCTAAGCAGCTAATCACTTGCTGAACTTCCCACACTTTAGCTTTTAACCTCTCCTTTCTGACTGATGAAGATAATTTAAGTCTGGAAGATAAAGTTTTTCTACCATAACATATGTAGGGAAAGCAGTTTTTGAAAAATCCAAGCATTCTGGGACCTGCAAATGTTTCATTTCATAAAAGTATCAGATGAGGAAGGATAATTTCCTGAGTGCAAACTTGAGTAACTCATTAAATAAAAAATATGAAAGTAGTTTATTGATTTGACATTAAGTTGAGATTAGTTAAAAAAGCAGCTGCTTTGCCAAGAGAAACAAAGGAATCAACACTTTCTGTTATCCTCTTGCCAAGCTGCTGCTTAGTCTTATCTTTTAATTAAACCTGAACTTTAAAATACATGTGTCTAGCATGCCAGTTTATTAAATGAAATATCAATAGGCAAACAGTTTTCTTGTCAATTAGCATTCAGTATAGAGGTTTCTGGTTGCAATTTTTTCCTTCTTACAGGATGGACATATTAAAGGTCTCAGTTTTGTTGCAACTTATTTTAAAGTCACCAGGTAAGAAAAAGAAATTTCGGTCTCATGCTGAAAATGTTTTTAGTTTCCACTAGAATTATTTTCTACTACAAAACCACACTCAACTGCTTTAATTTTTTGTTAAACAGAGACATTATTTCCGATAAATAAAAACTAGAATAGCAATGTCTACTCCTTATCAGTCCTTGATAAGGAACTCATAACATCTTCATTCAAAAGGGAAAACTTGATTTGATACATTTTATCCAATTCCCAAATCCATTTTCAGTTTTTCTAATTTTAATTTTTTTAAAAGTTTTAAAAATAACTTTTTGATGAGTTGAGTCTCTCTGGGGAATTGGAGATAAAACCCTAACTACAGTGAAGCCAGTGGAAATTTTACCATTTATTGGAGGCCAGTTTTCCTAAGGTTCTTCAGATGAGATTGCATGAGATCCCAAATGACCCCCTTAATTGCTATGCAAGCCCACAGTTTTGACCTAGGGCTAGTTTCTCATTCAAGGAACGGAAGTAAAACCTCATGACTTAGATCAACAAGCCCACAGCTCTAGAACACAATTCAAAGTACTAAATGTCAATGAATGCAATTCCTGGCTACAATGGCTAAAACTGACATAATTTTAGCCATGTCCCAGCCCAACAGAGGACTTAATTCTGTCCTAAAATAAAAAATGTTGATGAGACAATGATATTCTTGAAGTTAAATGGTCACTTTTCTAGGTTAAGCCTCAAGTGCTTACAAATAATAGAGAAATTACAAAGATTAGTCTCAGATGGTCAGATGGTCAAAGAAAGAGTTGAGTATATAAAAAAATATTGCTGTTCAAACAAATGTATGCCTAGTGGAAATAAAGCATATATTTAGAACTCTGGTGACCTAGAATACTTTCCCCACTTTCATATTAACCACCACTTTCATATTATCAAGGCCATCCTTTTCCTCAAATATAGGTAATGACTGCACTTTCCTTTCTGCTCATTACAGCTACATTGCAGTTTTGTGCATGTTAATAAAGCAGCATGGGTGTAACATTATAATGACTCATAACCTAGAACAAACATGGTGAATTTATCTAATACAAAATGATGTTCTAAGCAATGAGGCTAAAACAAGCATCAAGGAAAGAATTTGTAATGGAAGAAAGCAAAACTGTTTCCAGTTACTCTATGCAAACATTAGGAAGGCAGTTAATTGGTAAAATGAATTGGGATTAATTATGCATGAATCCTGTGGCAAGTACAGCAGCACTCAACTCGTTAAGAAATCATAGTTTGGAATGCAGGGTGCCGTTCTTGCTGCATTATTTCCTCAGTGTGCTTATGGCCACTTATCAGAGGATTGCAAGGTAGCTTTATAGAGTGCATTGTCATTAGGAGAAATACCTGGGATTTCTGAAGCATTTGGGAACTCGAGAACCCTTTGAACTTGTGAATTCCCTGACAGATAAGTGAAGACAATATGCTATCTTTAAAAATAGAAAAGGGGTAAAACTCAAAAAGTAGGCCCCTGGGAAAATTTAGAAACAAATAACTAATCAAATTGCATTTTAAAAATTCAGTAAATAATAAAATGATAAAAAGCGCCATTGTAGGTTTTTAAAAAAATATATTCTGTAAAAGCAATTTAATTTTCTTCCTTGACAGGGTAACCAACATAATATCTAGAAGAACAGAAAACAATAAAAATAAGAAATCTGTATTTTATTATTGCTTCTTTGACACTCTTCAATGTGACATTATTGTAAGCATTGTAAAGTATTATGTTCTAGCTTTAATCATGGTAAAAAGGATGCACAATATGGATCAAAAATCCTCTACTTTAATTAGTGTGGATTACTGGGCTTTACCTAGGACATTCTTTTTAGGGAAGGACCAGACAGGCAGCATAACAGACCATAAAAAATGATACAATATTTATAAAGAAAAATCTAGAAATTTAACTATATAAGAAAATATTTTACAATGGAAGTTGTAGAGATTTCTGCATTGCTAATTAATGACAGAAAAAAAATTACATAAAATCAGATTTACTTTGAATATTAAGAAAATCTTCTAAAATTTTATGTAGGATGAAGTATTGGGCTAATATATGTGTTGTGTTCAGAGATTCATGGAGTCACAGAACAATTTAGGTGAGAAGGGTCCTTAAGAGATATTTGTTCCAACTCCCCACTCAAATCAGATAAACAACAAGAACAGGTTGCTCAAGATGATGTCCAGTGAAGTTTTGATTATTAAATTTTGGTTCCAGAGGCTTATACTGAATTAAATACAAGGTGTAGACAGAGTACTTTTATTTTTCATGAATTACAAAGGCTGGTTCGAATTAGGGAAAGGAGGAATACTTTAGAAATAGAATAGAAGAATATTTTAGAAATGCTCATTATTTCTTCAAGCAGGTTTTCTCAGACATGAACCCTGTGATAAAGCTTTGGAGATACAGAAGGAAATTTAAATTACCAGGACTTTTTTTAAAAACCCCACAGTTCAAAGAAAGCTTAATAGAAGAAGCTGAATCTTCTGCTATTGTGGGTTTAGAAGACATTTGAGATGAAAATTTAAGCCATCCAGTATTTAGAACATAGGAAAGAAGAAAACTAAGAAGGTGATATGTGTGCTCTGTAGATGCTTGCAGAAAAAAGTAAAACTAATAGCAAGAATATGTGCAATCTAAAATGAGAAACAAAAGTGACAAGGAAAAAGAAATAGAAAATTCGAAATGGTGGAAGAAGCTGCATGTGCTCATTTTCAATAAAGATGTCTAATGAGGGCATACAAATTAAATCAGAAGACTTGTGCTGGAAGTAAAAAATAATCAGCAACAAGAATTAAATGAGAAAGAGCACAGAATAAACAAAGTGACATTTGATAAGAATGTTACAAAAAACCCCCACCAAATATCCAGATTCATACAATATGCATAGGCAGCATGAAAATAGTGAGAACTCTGAAATTTCAGAAATTATATTTTTCAAATTCATGGGAGCCAAAAGGGTCGCTCATCACTTTTGGAAAAGTAGATTTGATAGCTGTATAAAAGAGTAGCTGGAAAGTTATTGCATTATTAAGGTATGGTCAATCGAGGAAATATTCAAACAGTAAAAGGGAGATCTGAAAATATTGTGAACTATTTTCTTCCTTTATCTGGATCAAAATCCATCTTCTTGCTAAACAAAGGTTGAGTTCCTCTGGTGCTCACACCCTCCCCACCTGGCTGTGATCTTGCACATCATCAGCAAAGCACCTACTGCTTTTGCAAATGGCTGATTGTTTGAGTCATTATCCATTGACATTCCACTATCTTACATGTGGTTAACTGAAGTAATAATGGGACTTTTCCGTGGCACCGAAGGCAAGATGTAAAGCAAATATTGCTTTTGAAGTTTGGTTGACCACATATCATGATGAGCCTTTAGTGAAGCAAAAGTACTTGGCCTTCAGACTAGAGAATGAAGGTTTGGTGAAACATTAAGGAAAGAAGGAAAAAACCTGTAGATACAATTAAGATATTACACAGTGCTTAGAATATAATTTCTATCTGGTATTTTCTACTCAGATTGACCTGCTTAATTTTTTTATAATGAAATGTGCTCAATCTCATATTCAAGATAACATTTTGGAACACATCAATTACCATGATTATCTGAAATGAATTTGTAGTTCAAGGAAATGTATTATCTCTCTTTTCCAGGGCTGGATTACCTTTCCTGGGAAAAGAACAAATGGTGCAAATATAATGTCTGTTAATCATGATAATACATAAATTGAACAGCTTGCTAGAATTGCATTTGTTATTTTGCTCTGCAGCCATAGTAGTTATTTCCTTCAGCTTTCCTTCACAGGTGTGTATTTCTTCAGCAAGCTTCGCAAAAATAAATATTTCCCATTTCTATAAACAGTGACATGTCTGCTGCCTTGACAAAATATTCATAATTTGTAATATGAGAAATGAGGAAATAGAATGTCTTTAACCATGTTTTACATCATTCTACCATTACATCCTTGGAAGTATTTGATTAATTAGATCCTTGTCAAAAAATAATATAAAACATTAGGCTGTCATCCAATACAGGGAGAACAAAAAAGCATGACAAGAAAAGAAAAATATTCTGCTTGTAAAAGTGACTTTAAAACCAACTCCCTTGCCTGCAGGAAACATTGGGAAAACCATGGGTGTTACATGTTTGGTACAGGATCCATGTTGCAGATAGAACTTTTTAACCTAAGCAAGTTCCCTATCCTAGGCCAAGGAAAAAACCAAGACTGTAGAAACTCATCGAGTTGGGTGTGCCAAAGCAAAGCTGAATGAATGCAAACCTATCTTATTAGAGTCCCCTATAGGAGTTTTCTAGATTTGAAACCCTGAAGTACTAAATCAGCTTTAAAATGGGTCTAATGGGCTTCACAAATTTTTAATAATTTCAGATATGAAAGTGGCTGAAGAATTATTCCTCAAATAAAAGGGTGAAAGAACTCTAATCTTGATGATATCTGAGAAATAATCTCTTATCATAAAAGTCACTCTTACCAGATGTCACCAGTCTGTAAGATTTAACTATTTATGAAATTTGTTTTTTGAATAGTTTGTTTCCAAACTGTATCACTTGCAGTTCTTCAGTTCCTTAGCTTCTTCTTGCTTTCTGAAATATTCTATAAAATCCTGTTAATGTTTCACTCTTGTGATTGCTGGATTTCTTCCTTTTGATGTCACTATAACCTACTGTTCAGCTTCTGGGTAAGGGGCTTGAGACTAAATGAGAGAGAGGTCTAAGTGTGGGTTTAAGAATTTGCATTCCAATGGAGATGCAAATTGCCCGTGGTTATAGTGGAGATGAATGTCAAGGAAAGAGGCACTGGTACATTCTTGGGTTAATGAGGTGTGTCCAAGTGTGTTAGCAGCAGTGAGCTGATATGAATATTCCTGTAGTAGTGATGCCGGAATGATTTTTGTCTTTTCTTTTATATACCTATTACACAGTTCTCTGTATCCACAAGTATTAGCAGTATGCATAATTGCAACCTTTTCTCAATTTAGCGCTTAGTGTTTTGTAAGTGTTCTACAGGCCTGAGACTGAACACCCCAGAACTGCAGAGCCAGGGAGACCAAACATTCCTACTATCTCAGGAACCCAAGGTCTCCTAACAGGAGGATTCTGTAAACTAGGGGTTAGCCCACCCCAACCTCATTATTGGGCTCCCTTGTTAGATATGCTAATGGGTAAAGTCTATAACTGGTGTGTGTGATTGATGGTGGGTGTGCATTTTGCCACGCTGTCACCTGAGTGAAGTGGGTGAATCAAACAGGATCCTGATTAAAATACTGAGGTAGAGACCCCAATGCCTTTAACCGTGTCTAGCTTCATTTTCCTAACACCAGGAAAAAGGCATCAGTAGGATGAACCTGGTTTTGTTGGGAAAAATGAATATAATAATTCATCAGGCCTGTAATCTCATCATTGATCTTTTTCTTTCAGTCAGAAAAAAAACCCCAAACAATCCATCCTTTGATCACCAAACACTTATTTTTTTTTTTTGGTGGAGACTTACTGTGCTATTTTCTAAGAAGAAAACAAAAATGTATCTTAGCATCACAGGAACAAAAAATAAATAATTACTGTGCCATATGTAAGTGGCTTGACCAGCAGAAAGGCTCTCTCCTGTGCCATTGCAAGTGTCATACACTCGAAGCCATGTAGACCACTCCATGCAAAAGGGAATTTCAGGGATCTCAGAGGTGTATTTCTCAGTCTGCCTTGAACACTGAATCTAATGGGAGGTTTTCTGAAGACTTCAGTGGTATTTTGAACAGATTTTTCCACATGCTTTTGAGTGTAATGGGTGTATGTAGGTGCTCATGAATATCCATTCCCTGAAGACATTCTGGCAGAAATTTCCTTCAGGCTCTATACCAGCAAATCTTGGATGTGATTTTAGGTTCTTTACACAGCCAAATGTGGAAAATTCATGAGGTCTCAGGGGTTTGTTCCTCCAATTTTCACAAATATTGGTGGTTCTATCATGGTCTGCATACTGCAATTTAGTGATTATATCAAAGGAACTGAAGTGCTAATCCCCGTTGAGCTGTTGACTGTGTAATGAGAGGCTTCTAAAGTCTTCAAAGTTACTGAACAGGTGTTGTGAGGGATAAGAACATCAGACCAAGGCAAATAAAATCATATCACAGAAACTCTGCTTCCACAGAAGCAGATTTCCTTATGCCATCCAAGTTAGCGTGTGGTTTCACAACCTTTTGTTGTTCATAAAATCAATCTCCTGCTCCAACAAAGTTCCAGATGAGCAGAGCCAGAAAGTGAAACTACACAGACCAAAAACTTACAATAGCAGTGGAAAAGGAGTTATCAACCTCTTTTGAAACTACTAAGTGGAGCACTAACCTTTGTGTTTGTTTTTGCGAGACAGACAAATATCTACTGGGAGCTAGATGGAGGTCATCCACACATTTCATATGGGTCACTGAATAACCATCACAGGGTAGCAACTTTCATTTTGAATCAGTAATGCAGAGGTCAAAAGCACTATATTTCATTATTAATGCCACAGGCATTCCAGGTCTCTGCCTTCATTTCTTTATCCTACTGATTCTATGAGCCCTTAGGGACTTGGTTACTTTTAGGGTTGAGCAGGCTGCTTTTTCTAACAAAAGAGATTTGGAACCTTAAAAGTTGTTTGTTCACAGTTGCAAAAGATGCATCTGGAAGAGAAATGTAGTATGTATGAAAAATACTTTTCAGGGAGCAAAGGAAAGGAATATATAAGAAGAAAGAGAAGAAGCTATATTCGTTTTTTATGATAAGAAAAGCTGTAAAGTAATGAAAGCAAGTAAATAAAATCACTGTGAAAACCAGAAAAGTAGTAGTAAAGCTTCCTTCAAACAGATGGTTTGTTTTTATTTGAGGAGATACATAAAAAGTTTATTATTATATAAGTTCACTTTTCTTCATTTTATGACATGAGAGGGAAGAAGAAAGACAGGAAAAGGGAAACTAAAAGCTATTTGAAAACACAATGATGGATTTGCCATTTCAAAGAATCAACAAAATTCCAAGGTTTGGATATTGTTGTGCAATAGGCATGCCAGAGCACTCCATTTTCAGCAGGCTTAATTCTCAAATGACAATCCAGTGGACCAAGAAATCAGGTTCCGGTAACTGAATTCTCACATAAAGCCCATATGGGCTTTTAAAGATTGACTATGAGACAAAAATATAAGCATCTAATTATAACTGTAAAACAGTTAGAGTTTATTGTTACCGTTTTTGTATTAGGATGAATAAGTTTTCAGTTCAGGCAACACCAGCTATCCTTATGTTGCCTCTAAATGACAATGTATTCTTGAACTGGTGATGCTACAAAGTGAGGTAGGGTGTTTACTTTAAGTCATGGGATTTTTTCAAAGAGAATGTCCATCCAAATCTTGAGTTTCCTAGAGGGAAAACTGCAACAAAGAGAGCAACTCCTGGGCTATTATTTCATCAAACTGAAGCCATCTCCCTGTTGGCTGAAACAACTTGCTGAACTTCACACATCTTTTCTGTTTCTTCCTAGGTAACAAGGAGACCTTTCTTGTTGGTTTTTGAGAGCCGTGTTTGAACCTTTGTGTCCAACAATTAAATGGGCTGTGAGACTAATATGTCTCAATTAAATTTGATTTTTTCATATGCCTGTTACCCAGATGTGTTTCATCATATTTACTAACCAATTTTGTAAAGATAGTGGAACGGAATTGATTTTTCTAGCAAGAACCTATTCATGCTGTGAAAGATACTTTTGGTCTTGCTTTATTGCCTCTCATTTTGCAAGGTCATCCAGGTTTTTAGAAGCCTTGAGAGCTAAGCCTCTAATGATTTTCAAGACACCCCTAGAATTCACTTGGGTAAAGTTTTCTATGTACATCAAGTCATTAAACAAAATCCCTTTTGCTGCTTTCCAGTGTTAACAGAGCTCTGAAGCTTCAAAACTGGATCTGTCAAGAGGAATTGAGTGCCTGATCATTTGGGTGATGGTGAGGCAAAGATCAGTCTGCATCCAGGGGACTGGGCTTGCCTCAGAGTTTTGAGCTGACCTCACTGTGCTGTTAGAGTTCAAGGCAGGCTTTTCAGTGTTGGTCAATGCACATTTTGAGCCTCCTGCCGTCTGCACAGAGGTCAGTATGCACACAGCAGTCCCTGGAGCATCACAACATGATAATCTACTGCTCACGCAATCTTTTGGGGCATGAAAAATCTTTATATTTAAAGAAAAGTTTTCAGGAGACTTTTAGCCGTAAGATAAGCAGAAGCAAAAAGGCCTTTTCTAAAGTCTCTCCTCAAAAGACTGTGCTCCTTTTTATTTTGTTAAATAAGAATATATCATGTTTGACTAGAACAAATGAATGAATTTTACAGGATTTAATAACTAAGCCAGCGACTCAAATACAAAATTCTTTTGACCCAAGGAGAAAAGAAGTTCCAGAGGAGCAATAACAATAAAACGAAAACAGCAGTAACACCACCTCTACCAATAACAACAGAAAATAAATGGGTAATAACTTTTACCTAGACCATATTAAAGATCATAAATATATTTTTAATATTTTGTGCTCAATTTAATATTTAGTCTTACACAAAACCATAAATTTCAACAGCTGGAATACACACCTTAGCAATATACTTTACTGGGGCATATGTTTGTTTTTCCACTCTTTGACATTTTTATTGGAAAGGTGGGTTTCTACTATTAGTCTGTAAACACAGGCAAGCAATTTGTCTACTTCTTACACCTCAGTAATCGGTCAGTGTGGGACCAGCATAGGATTTTCTGGTTTGCAGAATTACCTTGAGGTATTATCAATCAAGCATAATCAATCAATCTTCAGGCAATACTTTCAAATTTTTACACAACCTCACTTTGTTCTTGTCTTCCTTCTGTGCTCACAGCAAACAAAACACTGTCAACAAGGGTCTTTTTGCAGAATAAACTGAAAGCTGAAAACTTTGTTTCTTTCAACCTTTCTAATCAGGGCAGTACAGTGTGTTTATTAACAGCCATTGACTTTTGAAGATAAGAAGCATAAAACATTTTTCTGTGTGTCAATCTCTAATTGTCATTATACCTTCAATAATTTCTGAAAATTAGTATAGCTTTCAAGTGTTCATTTTAAAATCTAAAAGAGAAGATTGCTTAACTTGATAAAACACCCAGTAAACCCAGGCTCCCCCACTGTTTCTTGGCTTTACCTCTCCTGCTCTTTTAGTTTTTACAGCAGAATGACTAAAATTCTGCTCTTTCCAGGACTCTCAATTTTAGCAGCAACTAGGGTCCATTCTCCAATTCCCTGCTTTTTTGCAGAGAGGTAGCTTATGGGCCAGCTTATGCTCTGTGCTAGACAGAATGTGGTCATGACCACTCGTGACCTCTCCTCTCCAGGAACCTGATGGAAGCCTAAGTCTGGTCATGACAATGTCTGTACAGGAAGGAGTAAGTTCTTACAGCTCTAAATAGGTATATTTTTAGATGTCAAGCAAATGGCATGTGTGGCACAAGGCAATAATCAGCCTTACTTGGAATCTTGCTGTCTCCCTTGGCTCGTCTGCTATTTTGCCACAGAGCTTCTTTTTATTTAGATTTGAGACCCTTATCTCCTTACTGTGTGTATAACTTGAACATTGTACAGTCATTTGTCAGGTCATGTCCACTGGTTTTCTCAAAACTGGGAAAAAAAACATTCACCAGGCACCAAAAGGTGCATTGTGCAGGTTTCTTATGGGACATTGTTAAGTGTGCTGGATGACTGCATCATAGTTAAAGTGTTGTCCCCTCCTCCAATCTCCTCTACTGTTCTTTGATGCTCCTGCCATGGAGAGAAAGGAGGGACCAGTCTGCCCGGAAGCCTGACTTATGCCAGTGAGCCTCTCTGCATCTCACAGGGAAATACAGGTTCCAGACACAGGGACAGCATTTTTCTGGGTCTGTTTGGATGCTTGAGGACTCTGTCAAATGCAGGCATGGGGAGAGGATGACATGAGGCAAACTGAATGTAGCTTGATGATTTGGATGTTTTCCTGGGAGGAAAGTGACCCAAAGTTCCCATTTCTGTGTTTTATTTTTAGCTCAGTTATGGACTCATGTTAAATGTTTGCAAATCTCAGGAAAAGGGGTCAGAAACCCCAGCTCCATCCTCTGTAATTACTGTGCCCCTCACTGCATGGTTTCTGCTCTCTTTGGATGCACTAAGGCCTGTCAACAGCATGAAAAGCTGAGAACAAACATCCTCTTTCCTTTTCCCTATTTTCACTTTTTGTTCTTCCCCTTATGCCCACCAAGGTCTTGCTTAGAGTGCGTTTCTAGAGGCAGGGGAGAGAAGAGGAGATGGGCATAGTGCTGTCCCCCTCAGAGACACGTCTCATTTTCTTGCCAGGAGTTATGATAGACATGTATATTGTCATGTAGAAGTACACCTGTGTGCATATGAGGAGAGGACAGAGGGAAAAGATGTGCTGCTGCTGTCATCCTCCCTTTTAATGATATTTTTTTAAAGCAAATCCAGCATTCCTTCATTTAGTGCCTAAAGGCTTTGAGCAGACTCTATACCAAGTGCATCATTTTAGAGAACTGCCCCTCATATCTTTCATTTGTAAGTCATCATTTATTTAACGGGTTTTCATTTATTCCATTCACATGAATAAGTGGAAAGCTCGATTAAGACCTTTGTAGAGCAATGCAAGGAAATGCTGCTGCTAATTAAGCTTGCATCAGAATGCAGACTGGGGATGCTTAACCACAAAACTGAGGAAAGACAGTAACCTACTGCGCTGCACATCACATGGGAAACAGAAGTTGTGTCTGTGTCTGCAACGTTATACCTATGCTTAGTTAAACCTGATACCACATTTCTACTTTTAACACAGGTGAGGAAATGGCACTTGAGGAAGAATTTGATAGGTGTCTTATTTAAACAGCAAGTCACGGAATAATGGAATGGTTTGAGTTGAAAGGACGTTTTAAAGATCACATAATTCCAGCCACCCTGCCACAGGCAGCAACATCTTCCACTGGACTAGATTGTTCAAGCTATCCAACTTGACCTTGAAGATTTCCAGGGATGGGGTATCCACCACTTCTCTGAGCAACCCATTCCAGTGTCTCACCACACTCATTGTGAAAAGTTTCATCCTTGTGTCCAGTCTAAATCTATACTCTTTCAGTTTAGAAATGTTTCCAGTACATAGGCATTCCAGTACTAAGCATTTTTTTACTAAGGCTGAGTGAGTGCTCTCCTCACAGTAGGAATCAAAGCATGGTGGGAAGCCAGCTCCTCCTCGCTGGACTGAGATATTTGTTCTGAGATGACTTGCACACTCTCTGGAAATTTAATCAACAATCTGTAAATTGTGAGGCATGTTGGTGGTGAGGAAGACCTGGTGTGCCATGAGCTCTTAACTGCTGAGCAGTTGGTAGGGGGGAAGGTTAGACATGTCTGATGGTCACAGAAGGAGTAAGACAGGTTTTCAATAAGGTTATTAAAAAGGCTAGTGAGGGTTTCAGAGAAGTTATGAGGTGGAAAGATATCTGAAAACAAGGAAATGAAAGATAAAGATTTCATCTGTCTTACTCAAAAAGATGCACATCAGTGCAGGTGGAGAGAAAAACACAGTTTAAAGCAAGGTACTGGGGAGTATTCACCTTCCAAGGAGAGACTTCTGAGTAGTTGAAAATACTTTTATAAAAATCTGTTTAAAGTTTTCATCATCTTTCTGTCCCACATTGACACAATTAAGTGTGATACACTTGTGCAGTGCATTCTGAAACAAAGGACCCACATTTACTTGAAAACTGCATATAGAATGACTTTTAACTACCACTTTAAAAGGCCTAAGCTGTATCTGGAGTGTATTTTCAGTGAAACTTTTCTATACCTAAAAGAAATGTAGTAAATATTGCCACAACTTAAACTTAATGATCTGTGTATTTAATGATGTTAATACCCTGTAAATTTGTAGTTGGCTACACACTGATTGTGTTCTGTTCGATATCTATAATTTATTGGCTAGCAGAAGAGCCCATGAAATAGAGTTATCATGGTCTCAAGTTGAGTCTAACTATTAATGTCTTCTTAGTGTCTCAGATTACATCCCTGCAGGAACTAAGAGCATGACAATGACTGTGATGGTCACATTCCATCAACAAGTTAGGGACATGCCCTCAAGAGAAGAAAAGCTTTGCATTTTCTGTCATGAGTGGAAAAATGATTTTACATGGACCAGTAAAGGTAGCAACAGTTGCCATAGGGTTTAAGAAATCTATGCATAGGTTTTTCGATTGTTTATGTTGGACTATCAGGTGGAAGTCAATGTGTAAAAACAATTCTAGCTCGGCTCCTAAGAACAAAACTCTTGATGCACCTTAGTCAATAACAAATGCCCAAATACAGGAAATGACAAAGTGGCTGTTGCAGTAAATGCAGTAAAATGCTCCCTGATTTAGATATTTAGACTTTATCAGGTGTAGTCAGTGAATGAGATCCCTTGATTGTATCAGAAAAATAAATAGTAACTTGCTCCAAGATTTATCATTAAGTAAAAAGAAAATAATGTATACTAGTAGTTCAGAAGTTTCATACTTTGCTAAAAATATCTTGTCCACTGTATTAGAAGGGAAAAAAGTTACAGCTTTGATTTTTCCATGATCTGTGACATTTTTACATTGCATGAGAACCTGCTGGAGGTAATTTTTAAGTTCTTGAAAGATGATAAAGATGGGGATGATGGAGAGTCACTTTCAGTATCTGAAGACTAGTTATATTTCTTTCATAATGTGCTTTGTGGTACAGAATTGAAATTAATATAGTCTGATTTTTTACGACCTGAAATTTATTGCATAATACATTCCTTGAAGGGTCAGTTACAATAAAAAATTGATGAAAAATCCATAAAACTTAATCCTATCTACCTAAAAAGATATATGGAAAATTCAGAAAAGGTACAATTAGGTTTCTCAGTTGTATACATCACCATCAATGACTTGACCTCGTGGTTTTGCTTTAACTGAAGAAGATTAGCTTTACTTGATTCAGACACTTCCTTTGAAAAATGTTGACTTTTCAGAAAATTGCAAGCATTTTCAGTGATCAACAAGCTGGATGTGGTGCTCTTTGATAGGAATTATTGTTTACTAAGAGAATCGGGACAGAGTCTGCACTTGCTTCAGAAGTATAAGTAGTCTAATGGTCTATCTTCAAATCTTAGTTTTCACACTCCTTTACAACCTCACATAATTTAGGAAGTCCTTTCTTACCTTGTAATGGGCACTGTGACAAATTTCTTCCTTGTCTAAACACAGTACAATCTGCCAAGCTTTCCAAGTATTGATTTTGTTGAAAATAAGCTTCAAATTAAAGTTTTTCAATGGTACATGTTGTTTTGAAACAGATTTCAAAAGAAAGACTGCCTCCTCCATCCTATTATGCTCCTGCAGTCTTTACTTCCAGAGGTTTCTCAACTCCCTTTCAGTAAATAAGTATTGAAAGTGTCAAAATCTGTAGAAAATTGAGCCATGAATGGGGCGTCGAGCCGCATTTTTTTTTTTTGTGTCAGGTCATAGATTTGTAGAGCCTGTGGCACTGTGGAGACAGAATGACTTCTGGTGCTCTGTCTAAGGTGAAATAGCTTTGCACCTCAAAATAATACTTTATTAGCTCAATTGAAGTGACAGGGCTTGAGATACATCTATATTGCTCAGAATAGTTGCCTCCAAACCTTATTCTGACCCCAAGTGCCTGGAAGAGGTCACTAAGGACTTTTCCATCTTTGCAGTGCACAGTGAAAAGCAGTTTTCTTATACACAGACATTTCTGTGTGTATCCTGGACTCACAATGTGCAGGAGCTGGTCCACAGCTTCTCGCAGCACAGCACTACATCACAAAGGTGAAAAAAATCTTAATTATAAGTTTTAGCTTTGTTGGGTTTCTGCTGGTTAGTGTGTGGGTGACAATTATCCATTATGCTCTTCTTATCTCAAATGTTATGCCCTGAAGATTTATGTTAGATTTACTGCAGCCAAAGTATCAAGTGTAGCTGAACCCTTATGGAAAGGGCTTTCTCTTTAAAAAACATGCCTTTTCAGACCATAAAGTACCAGAATTTCACTCCTACCACATTTTTCAAAATTCTTATGTTTCTTTTCCCTGGTTTTGTTTGGAGTAGTGTTTTGGTAAAGGATTTTAAAATAGATTTAAATCCCAGACAAGAAAAACTTTGTCTCCTCTGGAAGCCCTTCACCAAACAGAACAAATTCTGGTATTCACTGAACAGTTCTGTTTTGTACCTCTCTGATGTGCTTTACATTGCCAGGGAAACATGTTGCATGTTTATTTAAATAATGCTTTGTTCTCTTTGCAAATAGGCAATAAATGTTATCTGAGACAACATACACCTCCTGTCTTCCCTGTTTCTGTCTTGCCCTACTATAGCAGCTAAAGCAGGTATTTCATAAGTTTTTTGGAGGGTCTCAGAAATGACTTTCTTTCTGTTTCCATCCCTGATTACCATTAATTGGAATGAAATTCTGGCCCCCCTGGCTACATCTGTGCTTCTAAGTAACATTAGGCCAGGGATCATTTCTTGTCTGTCAGGCCAAATGTCACAAGCTACATCCAAACTCCGAGGCACATGACCTTCTGCCTCCGCTGGGCCCATGTGGCTGGAGGGCAAAATTGTTATTTTGGGTTTCTTTTCAGTTTAAAGCATTTGTAATAGCGTAGGGATTATGTAGCAGCCTTTGAGAATGGTGTCTTTATAGCAGGAAGCTGAAATTATGCTGCATGCCTCTGGGTGTTGCATGAAGGTAACCAGAGAGTGTGAAGGTACAAAGCCAAAAAGAGCAGTGTTGGAGTACTCCTTGGCTGGGATTTCATCCTGGTCAATGCAAGGAGTATTCTAAGGGAAACTGCAACTGGACAAGACTCTTGGAGATATTTTCAAAACGTGTCTACCAGTTTAGCAGAAGCAAAAAAGACAGTCATTGTTCATTGAGCACAGACTGGCAAATATACTGAAATGTGATGGTTTCAATTCCTAATCAAGGATCAAAGGGATGCCAAACAACCATGAGAAAGAAACAGGAAGATATTTTCTGGATGTATTTCTAGGTTGGGTTTTTCTGTTTGGGTTTGGTTTTTGTTTGTTTTGTTTGGTTTTGTTCTTTTCCTGCAGCCTAATTAGAACAGTCTGCCCTGCCAAATTTCCAGGAACTTAGAGAAAAGTTTGTCTATCCAACAATTAATATTAACAGGTACAGTTGACATTTATTCATTTATTCCTTCTGCCTTAGACAGGGTATAACCTTTCTTAATTAGCTGGCATCTTTAATCTTCACCTGTATATTACCTCCAGCCTGGGCTCTGAGGCCATAATTCTCATGATCCTTCACAGATATTGGTACATTTAATTTTAGTATGAGACATAAACCTTAATCAGAGGTAGGGAGAAACCTAAAACATTTGGTTGTCTCTCTACAACAAGTTGGAATTTCAGTTTTTGTCTTCATGAAATTGAAAGCTTTATATCCCTGTATTTTTCCAGCCTCATGAAAGTAAGTTCCAACCTTCCTCACATCTGTGCATTTCAGTGGAGCTGCAGGGGTTTTTACAGTTAGTTTTCCTTGCTTTCCTCTCTTTGGCTATTGAATACTGCCAAACAATCTGATCCACAACCCTCAGCTATAGGCTGGTCTGAAACAAAAAAATGGAGAATAGAACAAAAGAGAATGTCAGCCTGGAATGACACTAATTGCATTCTTTTCACTGGACTTCACTTGCAGTTCTTTTATACAACAACAAAAGTTTCTGCATTCAGCATACCGAGCCTGATCCCTGTCTCTTACAGTACACTAATGAAAATCAAGAGGAATTCTATTGATTCCAGTGCAGTTAAATCAATGTAAGAGAAATTTAAATTACGTCCATTGTAGGCAAGATATAAGGCTGCAGCCTGTCAAGCATTTATTTAGTCCAACAGCTCTCTATGTAGTTTAGAATAAATAAATGCAGAAGATTCCCTATCCCAACCTGTCAAGGCAACTGCTCAGAAATTAGCATTCAAGAAATTCCTCATAGCATGAAATAATTCAGAGACTATACTGGGGTGAGAAAAAGATTATATGTATTGTTAACTCACAGTACATTATACGCCATGTGGAAAGCCAAGACTATTTGTTATATTAGTCCAGAAAAATGTGGCTTAAAACGAGCAATGAAATGCATAAGAAGAAATATATTTGAGATGAAACAGCGACTACGACTTTTATCTTTTTCCCTTGAAACTACTCACTCTTTCAGGTCAGTGAATTCTCATCATCCCTTGCTAGCAGGTGGAAATTAGATTAACATCTGGAAGGGAGAAAATCTTGAAGGTGTTTCCTTTTGTCTGATACTGCTAATGAGGCTCCTGGACTCAGCCACAGTGCCAGGGACTGCAAGTATGTGGTAGAGGATGGTCTCAGTAGGGATTTTTTATCATCTTCTGATCTCACGGCTGTAGTGTGTTCTATGCAGGAATAGGTATTTTATGTGCCACAAAATGGCCTCTTAAGAGACCTGGCATGAATTTGTAAATAGAGGATCAGTTTGTACAAGTTTGCCTTTTTTCGTAATAAAGAATCAAGAAAAAGGAAAGGAACCAGAAATAAAAAATGTGCCATTGAATACAGAATGGTGAGAAACTCCATCTATTTTGACAAAAGAAATGTGGCTTTTGCAACATTGGAATATGTTTGAAATTCATCTTTTTTAACAATTCTTTCACAGCAGTAGAAATCTGGCTCCCATTCCCCAGGAAATCTGAAGCCTAATGGAGGAATTTTGTGGCTCAGCTTCTCCAAACATACCAGATGTTTTCTGGCTCAGCTTCTCCAAATATACCAGATGTTATATCAAGAAACACTGTATTTTCCTATTAAAATGATCTTTTAAAAAACCTAAACAAGTAAATAGCACCCTCCCCTTCCTTTTATTTCCTCAATTTGCAGTGAATGTTTTTCTTACTAAGATGAGTTTTCATTTTGAAATTTAACTCAGGTTTTAAAAGATTCAGAAAGATTTTAAATGGATGAAATTATACATAAAAAATAATCTTGAAATGAAAAATTTAATTATGCTTTTAATCACATAATACATAAATAATATGTATTTGCTTGTCACCTCACCTGCAGTTTCAAAAACCTCCTTTTCTGCCTTTATTTTAATTAAGAGTTTATTTTACTTAATTCCCCAATAAACAGAAAAATCTATAATTTCCCCAATAATTGTTTTTAACTTAGTTTCCTATGTATCGCTGTAGCTCTTCTTCTGTGTTCAGAGGGTGGGAATTAAATCTGTTTTCTGCTTGCTGATTTCAAAACCCTGTGTAATGTATATCTGTCAGTGAACTCTACAGCATTCAGTCACTGACACATGCAGAAGAGGTTTTGTGTGAGATGCTTTTTAAAAATTTTACTATATGTCTGCTATGTTCACCTTTTCCATTAAGTCACCCTGATGGGCCAATTAAATTCAATACTAAAGCTACCTTTGATTTCAAAAGGAGCAGATTCTGGCAGATGATTAACAGGATCTGATCAGCCTAGTGCTGATGATTAACAGGATCTGATCAGCCTAGTGCTGTGGTGCTAAATGTGCAGGCTGCAAATAAACTGCTTTTCAGTAGGGTGACATTGTACACTGTCACTTCTATGTCACCAAAAAAACCTCATCAAGAAGGGTGTAAGCTTTTCCTCTTTGTTACCACTGCACTATTTTGATGTCAGTAGTCTACCAGCTGAATAAATGCTGAAAATTGAGATCGAATGAATTTCTGGAGTTAAACGCAGATTTTCAGCCATGCCTGTTTTATTAATATCAATGGGGGCTGCATAGTTGAATACCCATGATTCTATAATGTAAGGTTTGGGGAACTACTTCCATGTTCCTTTTGCTAACATAATTGGAAAAGGAATCCCAGGATTCTTTTGGATCAGGCTGTAGCAATTTGGGTGGTAAGAGAAAAAAGGGAGAGCTGCCCCATAAACAGGAGGCTGAGAATGAAGGAACAGAGGTTTTACACCTAACTCAGCGATGGGTCCTTGTGAGATCTTAGACAACACTTGCAAATCTCTGTGCACCCAGATTTTATATCTATACCCATCCTTCTATTTGCAATACATTTTGAGATATGTGAGGCTACATGGTGTAAAGACTATGGATAGCAGGACATGTCCCACTGTCATTAGTTATCAAAACACAATGTAAAAATTGGTTGTAGACCATGTTCAGAAACAGGGGCATGAAGAAAGTAATGGGAAAACAGAAAGAGATGGAGAAAAAAGTTGGGGAGAAAAAATTCCATGTGCTTTTAGGAAACAGCATAAGTCTTGCAGGCTCCCATTTTCCTCATTTCAACTCTCTTCAAAGAGAAGCTTTCAGCCTTGGAAGCTCTGTTTTTTGATTCAAAGTATTCATATTTGCTAGTTTTTTTAGTAAAACATCTTAGATTTTCTAGTAAGTGCAACTTCTCTTTGTTCTGAGTAAGCTTATATTTCAAGAAGTCCTTAGATCTTCAGGAAATGAGTGATGTTAACTCCTTTTGCAAGTACTAAGGATCCAGTTCCTTTTATTTTTTATAAATGTTTTTCCAACATCACCATTGCTACTTACAACAGTGCTTAATGACACCATCATAGCAGAAAAATAATACCCGTTATTTATTCCTAACTTCAAAAATTTTCCTTAATGTGGCAAATACTTTCCTCTGTGAATAATTTTTTTTCTTTGTAGTATGGTTTAGAAAGTATCATTTGTGGAAATATTATTAAAATATTAGAAGTTAATTTTTTAAATCTTTATCAAAATTTTGTCTCCTTAATTCAAGGCTTTGTCTATTTCAGTAAGATAAGAGCATTTGTACTAAAATTTAAGGGTTTAAGATGACCTGATCAATGCCATCTAGAAAAAGTAAGTCAAAAGTTTTGCTTTTGGAAATTAGACTTATGAATCCTTACTTTTGCCCTGGATGGAAGACTAATGAAATTAAATGCATAAAGGCCAGAAAAGAAAATAAACTACCAGATCTGTTGATTACAAAGATTCTTGATAGAGTCACTGAACTCAGAAAGAAAACTTTCTTTATAGTTCACAAAATGTGTTAAGAAATTACTTAAAATTGCTTTAATGTAGAGGTGGTATAAACACCTACCATAGAAACCCTCTAAGAAATTTCTGCTTCTGTAGATATTTTCTATAGAATTCCAACCCCAAGGAAACATGTAATGATTAATATAATTTCCTTGCTGTTGCCAACAGTATTACTGCACTATCCTCCAAATAATAGGAAATTGTTGCAAAGTGGGATAGCTTCTAGCCAGTTGCTTAATTTAGCAGCAGAACTCACCTAGGACCAGTCTCCCAGCTTGTACCTAGTGAGGCACTGACATTAGGAAATGGTCTTGCTGGTTTAACAAAATGTACTCTAATCTGGTCTTCGAGTTTGCAGACAGGGTAGAGGTAGATTGTTTGTGCTTCTCCAAGATCAGATCCTGAGAAATCAGCTCAGAGAGCTTAAAAAGGGAAACGAAGCTAAAACATATCAGATGCAGATACTACAATGGAGCAGACACTAAAATCTTCTGCTTGCAAACAGTCTAAAAGTAGTTATCTAAGAAAGGAAATGCTTCTTTGTCTCTGCATGTGGCTAAACTGCAGTAGCCTGCCTTGGAAGTGGCAAAGGCATTTATTTCCACTGCATGAAATTACCCCCTGATATAGCTGTACCCTCTGCAAATGATTCTGGTATTAGTTGGAGTTACCCATAACGAGGGATTCTCATTCAAGTCTTCTTTTCAGGCAAACTGTGGAGCAAAAGGATTATACAGAAAGAACAGACTTTCAGAGGAAATCTTAGTGGGATCTTTTTATTTTATGCATTTGAAGACCTGTCTATTGGTAATCTTGAGACCAGAGGAGCAGCAAAAGAGAAATTATTAGCCTTCTCCATTTTGCTATGTCTATTTAGGTCCTATAAGGCTGTAATGTCTAGTGCTCATTATCTCTGAGTTTTATTTTGGGGAAATGCTCCAAACATTGCTGAATTCTGATGAGAAAAGACTTGTTTATTGAACCCCAAATTTCACTTAAAAACTGGTAAATAAAGATATCTGGAGAACTTTTAATAGTTGTCATGAGTAAGAAAAAACTTTTACTGTTTCTATTCTTAGTATTTCTATTATTTTGATGACTAAGAATATTTAAAATCTGCAGTTATATGGGTTTATGATTTAGATTAACCATTAGCTAGTTAAAAGTATCACTTCATTGGTTTTAAAACTAAAACATGTATTAATATTATATAACCACTTTGCAGCACTTTAATCAGTTGACTCTTAGAATTGCTTTGAAATTTGTCTTCTAAAAGAGATTTGTCTGTCTTTGTGTCTAATTTATTTAATATCTCCCTAGAGTATCTACCCTCGGAACTTGTGCCCAGAAGCTTCATCTGTGCTAATCTCATCCTTTCCTAGAATTCCCTGGAATCTTTCCACCTTGAATTAGATAAGATGGTAATTCATGGAGATACATATTTTTGCCATGTCAATATGAGTAGCAGCTTCTTAGCTCTATTCATGATCAGAAGATTTATTTATAATAGTATAACATATTCCTGCAGGAGTGGAAAGCTGTTTTAAACACATCTCAAATGTTTAGCTTTGACAACAAGTCGTATAATGAAAAATCAGGGCTATACTGTATTAACATAAACTCTTACATTGCAGTGATTTGCTGATCAATAAATTAAACACTCATTTAGTTTAATTGTTGAACACCTGAAGTGTTTCTAAGTATACATAGCACAGACTTCTATTAATAGATCAAGATTTAGCAGATCACACAGATTCAAGCCTTATGGTTTTCAACAAAATGGGGATATATCAAATTACTGAATGAAGAAGATATTTACAGGAGCAGCATGTGAGCCCATAACAATTGTATGCAGGATGAGATGTTTAGCCATCCATATTTCATGCCCAAAGGTAAAAGTGTAGTTTCAGATCCATGCCATTCCTTAAGCTACTACAAAATTTGTTTCTTGCAGATTAAAGATTTCAATCAACCCATCTTGTTTTGCAGAACTTTTGGGACAGCTTACCAAAAACAAGAAACTCAACCTTTATCTTAGTTCAGTGAAAAAAATTTTTTGTTGTTTTCTCATTCCCTTGTCAAAGGGATTTCTCTTTATGTAATTTAAATGCCATTCTTTTTTATCCATCCACTTCATTTTTAAAGTGGTTTATCTGATAGGCATGACTGTAGGGGACTGGATGCTTCCAGCTGAATTACCTTCTTCAGGGAAGGAATGATGGATGAATTCCATGTCTACTCTGTAGTAGTTGATCTTCCTGAAAAGTCATTTTGTCTTACATTCTGTTTTTCACTACAAAATTTATTCCCTTCAAGTAGGAATAACCCATCCTAGTTTTATTAACTACAATTCTTCTCTTTCTTCCTGTCTTGATCTCCTTGAAAACATTCGTGTGTTATTTAAGAACAACTATGATTATAATTTTGAAGGTCTTCAGTGGGAATCAATAATTTTCTAATTAGATGTCTGAAAGAACCACATAAAAAAAGTAAATTGCTTTTATTTTTAAGTTTATCTTCTCATTTGGGAAAAATCTTTAAAATTATTACTATGGATTAGAATTCAACAAGAAAATGTCACCCAACCATCTAAATAATAAAACAATTAACTAGTAAAGGACTGTGCAAAAATGAACTGCAAAACTGAGGGACCTTTTCTAAGAAGCCTGTTTTCCATTTTTGCTAGTGATGGTTTTGTAATTATTCAGTCTGCAATTAAAACATGCATTGACAGAAGAAACTTCCCACCTTGGTTAACCCCAAATTACCCAATTGACCTCATCAAGGGATAATGAAATCAGTTTTCTATGTGTTGAGAGAAAGACTTTAGTATTTGCATAATTATTTAAAAAAAAATTATTCCTTTAGCCTAGTTTTGGCTGTAGATAAAAATGTTGAAGGCATAACATTTACCATGCCCTTTTGTAGTTTTACACTATCTGTAAAGGTCAATGGAAACTGTCACATTGTCACTGTCCTCTCTGCCATTAGCAGCATTATGATTTTTGTCATAATCCAGTAATTCTAGAAAAAATAATTGAGTTAAAATCCCAGTGTAACCAGCGGTGTGCAGGCTTACTCTAACAAGATATCTTTACTTCCACAACTTATATAAAACTGCATTGTGATATGGCGTAGAGGATTCTACAAAAACAAGACAGAAACAGTTTGAAAATAAGTTCTCCTAGAAAGAGCAACTTCCCTTTTAATTCGGACCCCTACCAGGATCCTCAAATCAGCACTTCTTTCAAGTGAACATTTCAGGACACTGAAGTTCAGGACACTCAAACACTTCTGAATCAGGACGTTGAGGGTGGGTTCATGGGAGGGAGGGATTCATGCAGTGAGCCAGTTATTGCAAGAACAATTATTTGCACATTTCATATTTAAAATTTCACACATATGATCTACGTATTCATGTAGTAGATTAACAATCAATTGTGTAATTTTCATCTGAGCTTGCATGTAATCTATTTATTTTCTGTGGGAGAGTGACATTACAGTTCCAATAACCTTAATTGCAACACACATAAATATTGACAGGCAGGCATTTATCAAGTGTATAAAATATACTACAGGGTATCCTGAGGGAATTGCTTACTTAGGCATAGACATGAGACTTTCCATTCTAATTTCCTCTTTTTCTGTTATCCACCCTTGCAGTTATCGGAATATTGTGTATTTCATAGAATTTTCTGGATTTCTCCTGGTGCAAATAATCTTTATTGATATTTTTAGTTAGAACAGAGTAGAATAGCCTTAATTCACCGAGGTACTTATATATACTCATCTTCTTGCTTGGTTTCTTTGATGGCAAGTGTCAGAGACTGGCAAGATATAATGGGGATACCCCAGAAATACAAGAAGTAGCAGAAGTAGCAGAAGTAGCAGAAAAAGAAGCATATAAACTCTGATGGAAATGATGAAGAGGAAAGGTTATTGATTGGCTAGAAAAAGATTTTCCTCCTCAGTTATAGTTTAAACTTCATTTCCAGGAGTGGCTAAAAGGCAGAGAGAATATGTGATAACCCCTGGACAGTCACAACATCTTCTGAGGAGACTGGTGGAATGAGGGCATGGGATTTAGTTATTGACTCTTCTGGACTGAAAGCCAATAAGGCCTCAGGCACGTGTCTGGCAGCCCAGCACTGCCAGTGCCCTTTACCAGCCTAAACATTCTGTAAAGGACAGCCTTTACTGTGTACTTTAACTGATGCTATGCCAGTTTTCCTGCAGTGTCATTTTTGCCTATTCTTATTATAGTAACAATGCATCATTCCATGACAGCAAATATTATACTGTGAATAAGAGGAATTTCCTGGCCATCCAAATTACAGTGTCTATGTAACTATAATAAAAAGCTTTCAGCCAAAGGAATAGTGCTTCAAAGTTGGACCAATAGAGAAAATTAGGCAGGACAGTAGAGGTGAAAAAAGGTATTTTTTGATAAGTATGTCTAATAAAGGAGTTTTTCAATAAAAATTAAAGATGATCAAAACTGGCCAGGAAAGATTGTAGAAAGATGGAACAGTAGGAGTTTTTTTGTCAGCTTGAAGTTCCTTGAGCTCAAAGCCTGTGTGTGTTCTGCTGTGCAGAAGTTCTCCATATGTGTTAAAGTAAGAAGATGAACTCAGCATGCCTGGCTTTCCCCTGGAAGCAGGTGTGAGGTCCACAGTGCCCAGCAATGTCTAACAAAGGCATCAGAGTTTACATCACTGCTGAAATCTCTTAGGATCCTTATTGATGGCAAATATCCTAAACTTGTACAATCAACAAGCATCTCATTTGAGTTGTGCAAGTTTCTTAGACACCTCTGTGCAATGGGACAGAGCAGACCTGGCCTCTCCACTGCCCAGGTCCCGCGTATATTTGGTGTAGAAGTTCAGAGTGAGTTGGCAGATAGGACTGTGCACCTCAGAGTAATATTAACCTGGAATTTCCCACCAGTACAGTATAATGGCTGTCTGAAACACCATCTTGGGGGAGACCAGTATCAGTGAGCCTGCTGGCAGCTTGCTAGCAGTCACAAGCTGCCTGTGGCATTGTTTAAAGTAGTTCCTTTTAGTTAATATTGGCTTATATTTTCAGAAATGCATCGATGCATATGCAGCACAGGAGCTGCTACTGATCCCAGATCTGAAATAGATACATAGCCCTCTTTCTGTATGCCCCATTAACTAAAGGTTTCTCTTTTTTTCACTGCACTTGCTTTCAGTTCCAGCTCCTTAGTGCCAGGTGCCCGTGATTTCCCACTCTAGCAGGAGTAAATAATGTCTCTAGCTTGCTAAGTGTCTGTGAGAAATTCAGAATGATGTTTTCCTTTTCAGTGTAGTCTGTGGTTTGCAGTTGTGCAGCAATGCCAAAGGCTTGAGGAGAAGCACATCAAAAGGCACAGGATAAAGTAAAGGATAAGGTAAAGTGCTGTCAGTAATGTACTCTCTATCAACTAGCTTCTCTCAGGAAAGAGGGATGCTCCTGTTTCTTGTTTTCTTATGTAAATATTGGTGCAATTAAAATATTTATGTACGCAGCAACTGTAGTGGTAAAATGTAAAGCCCACCAGTAAAGACACTACTGGTGAAAATGTCACTTAAATATCATCCACTGAGGTTATTCTGCTGTGTCATGAGAACATGAAAGTGCAAAAAAGATGTTTGTGTCAGAAAATATTTTTGTAAGAAAGCTGATGTGGAGGCTGATGAGTCTCTTTCCAAAAAAGACGTTCCATTGAAAACGGTTTTATTAACTTTATGCAAAGATTAATCATATTGCTGTGACAAACACATCAGAGTTTGGGAATGTTAGGTCATGTGATTAAAGGGTAATCATGGAGAATTCAGAAACTACATGAGAATTAGAGAACTCGGATAGAGAAAGCTAGTAGCCTAATCAAGGAAAATGGGACAATTTGCATTGTCTTCCAAATGCAGCATTGGCTTTAGTTCTGTATGTACGGTATTTCCTTTTGGGCAAGAAGGAAGTGAACTAGGGACTTTCAAACTAGATTTTAAAAGGCCACATATTCATCCTCTAAAACACAACATTACACATCAAGAATTGAAAATAAAAATCTTTGGAAATAGTTGTTCTACTTTCTAGGTTAGTAAGACATTGGTTCTGTGGAATCCTGGGATATTGCAGGTGCGAGTTTGTCAGATTCCCAGTTTTTTGCTTTCTGTACTTGCTTTGAGCAGAGATGTTTATTTCATCCTTTGCATTCTTGGTTGGTATTGGAGTAAGCTGGTATAAACAAATTTTCTCAGGAGAGTGAGGTTTTCTCTGCACATAATGCTTAGAGAAGTGATCCAAAAGATTTTCTGATATTCTCTAAGTCCACAGTGCTTACCATATCTCCCTGGAAAATAGGCTTTCAAGTTCACATTTCCAAGAGCTCACATCTGTCACATTTGCACACTGAGCCTTTTTTTTCTCATCTCCTGCATGACCAAAGTAAAGACTTGTAATCACTTGCTGCACGTTTAGTTCTGGCAACCAAACTTCAGCATCGTAAGTGTGATATCCGTAACAACCAGACAGCAAAATCTTTGAACATTTAATTTTATTTCCTGACCATTTGGGAGCATTAAGAACCCTCCTGAGGAAAGAAATTTTTGTACGCTAAAAGCAACATATAAAATAAGGGCAAATGTGTAAATGATTATTTAATGAAATCAAAACAAACATTTTCCTTATGCATGCTATGAGGAAAGCAATTTCCAATGTAGATGGACTTTTAATATATACTGTGACATATTTTAAATCAAATCAATAATGTATGTTTATTTTTCAGAATGATAACGTTTATAAAAAGAGTGCACATAAAAAGAGGTGATTTGCCCATATTTGCAGGAAAAATAAAGCCACACATGCTTGCTGGAATAACACATAAATCAGCACATTTCAAATCATTAGGACTGGGTTGCTTTTACATATCTATATAAAGGAGAGGAAGGGACATGGGGAGGGAGCAAGTGGGGATAGATCAATAAAGGTAAAAGGTGAACCAGTACATCAGACTCAAACAACAGGGACATAACTTTGTAACTCCAGCTAAGACTTAGCACCAAACAAAATCTCTTGCCTAGAAATGGTCATTTTCTGATTTTTTTTTTTGATGGAGAGTATAAATGCTTTCTGCTACTTTAAATATGTTGAAAAACAGTAACTGGAACTGAGAACAGATTCTGCTTTGATTCCAGATTCATGTTGCATTTACCTGCACAAAGAATACTTAAAAACTGAATTGAGGCAACTGTGAGAATTTTTAGCATAAATCATATGAAAGCTAATGAATAAGGATGAAAGTAACTATGGTTTTGGGTCTTCACAACTCCAAAGAAGATTTTCAATCTTGAAATTTTAGCTTAAACCCAAACATTTGGTAAGAAGTTCTGACCTTCAGAGAAGTCAGTGAATTTTTTTCTGTTTACTTTGGTGGGGCTTAGAATTTTATTTTCCTGGGGACTTAATGCATAGACTCCAATATATAAAACAAGCAGATGTTTCCTGCTTTGAAAAAGAAAAATAAAATGGAAGTGATTGCAGAACTAAACATGACCAGCAGACATTGCAAAAATGATTCATGAGACATGTGTTATTGATGTGTTGAGGAGGGAAGGATTTTATATTCTTGATCTTATGCTGGTTATTGCTGTGTAAAGAGAAAGGGTGAATGAAAAACTACCCACCCCCATATCCCAATGCCATTATTTTGTGCTCTGTTCCTTTGAAATTACTAGGATACTGTTCATATGATCCTTCCAGTTATTGAAATGGTATCTTTCCATAACGTCCTTCAATGTCACAGATTTTTGTGAGCCTCTAACAAACATATGAATTGAAGATAATTAGACAAATTTGTGACTTTTGCAGCACTGCAGACATTATGTCCTTAGTGGGGAGTAGTTCTGAATACGGGGGAAAAAAATCTCAAAGTGTGTTTCTGTTGAATATGTGATGATATACTGTAAAAAAGATTCTCAAAGTTGATTTACTTAGCAGGGGCCTATTGAATGACCTGAAAGGGCTGTTTCTTTGTTTTCTGCTTTGCCATTTCTTTGTTTTCACTGCAGTCCCAGAAGGGTTGTTTGATTCTGGTGACTAGTCTTCATTTTTTTTCAGTCAGAGCCAGCAGACTGCCTTTCAGTAAAAATTCAGATTGATCCTCCCTGTGCTTGTAAGAGCTGTGCACCTTTGGGGTGTGGTGAAGGCATCTGCATTTGTCTTACTCTGCTGGATATTGTAGGGTACATAAATAGCTCTTCTGAGCCAACATTCAGGGGGTTTTTCTGAGAATATCAGTGCTCAGAAAGGCTGAAAGGAGGAAGGAAGCATTCTCAAAATCATGTATTTCACAGAGATACTCAAACCTCACATATCTTAAAACCCTTGTATCTGCGGAAATCATAGTCAAGAAGAAAATTTAAAGTTTGGGGGGAACCACTGCTTGCCACACAACAGGGGTTGTTTTATTACCAGTTTTATAGCAGCTCTGTAAATTATTGTGACGTGATAAATGTCCAGGTTCTGAACTTTTACCCACATGATTTTCAGTAATACTTTTCTGTGGCCTGTGGTCCGACGGGACAACAGGATTAGGAGTGCCCACTACTGCCCCACCAATTCCTGAAAATCTGCTAAAAGGGTGAGGCAGCTGTTGAAGAAAGGTGACTGATCATAGTACCTGCAAGAAACACAGTTAATGGTTCAGCAAGAGATCTTCTGAGTCTGGCATTGCAGCAGCTCCCCATAACTGAAAGTGCAGCAATGGTAGAGCTAGTGGTATCCCTGACATACCTAAAATGTTGTCTAGCAGACTAACCAAGCCAGGGGCACCTGTCACTATTTCTTTTTCCATTCTTCCCCTTCTGGATGCCCACTTGGGAGCCAGAGGCTAGGGGCATGTTTCTGCTGAGATGCCTGATTCTTAGTTATGTTGACATAGAGGCCTGTAAACAAAAGAAGAATTTCAAGTGGTAGCAAAAATCTACTTCATCTGCAACCTTTGTATCAGGTCAGACCAGTATTGCCTTTGTAAATAAATCAGCCACACAGTCTGGCACTCATCTGCATGTAAGTCTCTGCCTATATTGTCTGCCATCAGCTCTCTTCAAGCATTGTGGAAAGAAACAGGTACTTTTAGGAAAAGATTGATCTGACTTATTTTGGACATCCTTTTCAAGATGAAATGGAATCCAAAAGTGCTTGTTTCATTCCAGTGATTATAAGAAGAGGTGAGGTCACTACTTTATAAATCAGTATCTCTGTCTCAACAGATGTGTTCCACCCAATGTTAGGTTTATGCTGACTGACAGCACAAAGATCAATGAAATTCTAATGGGAAGACTGAATTAGAAGTTTTCCTAGGATTGATAAAAAATGATTAGGGGAAATATTTGGATTCCCATTTTTCTCTTATTGAGACCCCCACCAATTAGCTAATGAAGAAACCTGTTATTTTGCCTTCCCATTATCCTTGGACTCAGTGGAGGTTGGTACTGGATGTTAATAACCAAAGCAGAAGAGGAAATAAATATGTGACAAACAAGGAATGGCACAACAAGGAGTGGTGCTAAATAAAGGCAGGAGAACATTTCTCATTTATGCCAGCATCTTTTGAGACAGTCCCCATATTTCCTCCCCCTAGAACAGGCCACAGACGACTTTGTTTTCATTGAGTTATTGTTGGTATTAGACTGGTTTGCTGGACTTTTCTCTGCATTTCTCTGTGTGACTGTTGTGAAAGAACTGTAAATATCACTTTTGTCTTTGTAGTCTGTGAATAGTCCTTGGACCATGGCTGAATGCAGGGGATTCAGAAGTATCAGTCCTATTGTTCCTCAAGTGACCATATGCAACATAAATTTTGACCCCACAGATAAGCAGATCAAGAGCTAAAGTTTTAATCATAATACCATAGAATTATAGAGCCATAGAATATTAAGGGGTTGGAACAGATCATCTGGTCACAGTCCCCCCTGCCATGGGCAGGGACACCTCACACTAGACCAGGTTGCTCAAGGCTTTACCCGGCCTGGCCTTGAACACTGCCAGGGTTGGGGCAACCACAACCTGCCTATGCAACCTGTTCCAGTGTGTCACCACCACCACAGTGAAAAATTTCCTCCTAGTATCTAACCTGAATTTCCCCTCTTTCAATTTGTGCCTGTTTTTCCTTGTCCTATCCCCACAATTCCTGATGAAAGTCCCCCTCCATATTCCCTGTAGGCCCCCTTCAGATACTGGAAGGTTGCTGTGAGGTCTCTGTGCAAACTTCTCTTCTCCAGGATGAACAGCCCTAACTCTCTCAGCCTTTTCTTTGTAAGGGAGGTGCTTCAGTCCTCTCATCAACTTTGTAACACTCATCTGGACTTGCTTCGACAGTTCCATGTCCGTCCTATGTTGGGGGCCCTCAAGCTGGATGCAGCACTTTGGGTGGGGTCTCACAAGAGCAGGGTAAGGGACATGATTATCTCCCATGACCTGCTGGCCATGCTGCTTTGGATGCAGCCCAGGATGTTTTCTGAGTTGCAAGCTCACACTGCTGGCTCGTGTGTTGGAGTTTTTTATCAACCATCACCTCCAAGTCTATCTCCACTGGGCTGCTCTCAGCCACTTCTCTGCCTAACCTGTCTGGCATTGCCCTGATCCAGGTGTAGGACCTTGAATTTTGCTTTGTTAAATTTCATCAGATTTGTCTTGGCCCAGCTCTCAAGCCTGTCATTGTCCCTCTGGATGGTGTCCCTTCCCTCCAATGTGTCGACTGCCCCACAGAGTTTGGTGTCACCAGCAAACTTGCCAAGGCTGCACTCAATCCCACAGCCTGTGTCACCAGAAAAGATACTGACCAGTGCTGGCCCCAGTACCGACCCCTGAAGGACATCACTTGTGACTGATCTCCATGTGGACAATGACCCATTGACCACAATTCCTTGTGTGCTGCACCCCAGCCAGTTCTTTATCCATTGAGTGGCCCATTCATCAAGTTCATGTCTCCCCAATTTAGAGACAAGGATGTCATGTGGGACAGTGTCAGACACTTTGCATAAGTCCAGGTAGACAATGTTATTTGCTCTGGCCCTGTCCAACAATGGAGTCCTCAGTCAGCCTCACAATAAAAAATGTTTCTTGATGTTCAGAAGGAGTCTTCTGTGTTTCTGTATGTGTCTACTGCCTCTGAGCCTCTCTCTGGGCACCTCTGGGAAGTGCCTGACTCTGTCTTTACAGCCTTTCTTCAGATATACAGTGATGAGATCCTCCCTGAGCCTTCCCTTAAACCGGCTGAACAGTCAGTCCCTCGCTCAACCTTTCCTGACAGGAGAACTGCCCCATTCCCTCAATCATTTTAGTGGCCTTTCACTGGGCTCTCCAGTATGTCCGTGTCTCACTTGTATTCGGAAACACAGAATGCCTTGATATCCTGAATCTTTACAATAACTTATTCTGGCAATCTGGGCTTCTGGGTAAACTACTCAAGTAGTCTGATTTTGATAACAAGTTTTGGTCATTTGCACTTAAGCCAGTGGGGCTATTATTTAATATTTCTGTTATTATTTTTGTTAATATTTTATAATTAATTATTAATGTTGTTGTGAGGGCTTCAGTGGGAGCACAGTGGGACTGACTCAGAGCAAAATAGCCAAAGCAGATATTCAGAAGTGTTATCATTGGAATTGCTCAAAGGATCATCAATTAGGAAACTCTATGCTACTGGTGTATTCAGTGTTGATGTAAAAATATTAGACATTGAAGGTGTTCATATGAATATGCCTTAGCTTGAAATGTAGAATATGTATAGTAATACACCCCTATTGATCATCTCCAGTGGAACTATATTTGGGTGCTTTGCTGTTAAAAAAGTCCTCAGAACACCAGCTTAGGTTGTAGGAAATTACATTTATTTGAACTTGGGGTGAAATGCCTGGAAGGATTTTAAGGAAGGTAAGTGTGCATTAAAAGCCTGACTATTTCACTCTTTATGATCACTTTTTACTTGCCCAATACAAAAGAAACTGCTGCTACCACTGGCTGTGGCATTCTGATGATGCCCTTTTTGTCCATGAAATGATGAAGGAGGAAGGAAAATAAAGTAAACTTGCAGTGTCTGCTGCATCTGTGACCTCTGTCACTTTACTCATGGACCTCTGCTGACATTTCTAATGACTTTAGTGGTTGAAAGAAGGGATGCTTCTTTGGGCACTCAGATTTATTCAAGCAAAACCCTAAATTTGGCTTCATTTTTTTTGTATACAATTTTTTTTTGTATACATATTCTGGTATATTTGTGGAGCTGACACTGGTTTATGCCATCTGCACCTTTTTAGCTCTCCTGATAATATATTACTGTAAAGAAGGGTGCAATAGCAGCATTTTATGTTGTAAATATTGAATGGGAATATTAATATGTACAACAGTACTCCATGACCCTTGTAGACATTTCAAAATACATGAATCTAGTAGTTTCATGGTATTATTACAGTACTATTAAAATGCTATGTAGGTAATTCACCAAAAAGTCTATTTTCTTGATGTTTTAAACAGCTTGTCCTCTATAATCAACTTCAGACACTGTTTGCTAATTAGAGGGCAAAATTCAGACAGTCATCCACAAAGCGATTTTTTGTGGCTATCACATATGTTATTTATTATGTAAGACTATCACATGAATGGAAATGATTTTATAATTTTGCCATTTGCCAAAAATTTACACTAAAATGGTTTTCAGTCTTTTCTGTAAGCTTTTAAGCATTCTGAACTCTAGCATCTGTCTGTTCTAAAGGCAAGTGACCTAAAAAGATCTTTACTATTACTTCTGTTTTGATGCTTTTAATGATCATTATTACCTTCTTAGAAGCAGGCATAAAGCATCCTGACTATTTGGTTCTGCTTCTGTCAGGTATTAGTGAATGAGCTATTGAAATAAATTTGGACTACTATTTTAAAAATCTCATTCAAAATTTCAGAAGATAAACCCTGTCTCTTAGATCTTCCTAAAAATTGCTTATAAGGAAGCAATGTAATTGCTTGTCCTTTTTCAGCTGATTCAGGGAATAATAAACTTGATGTTTCAGTAGACAGATGTCTTGACCTAAGAAATCACAATTAGATTTTGAGGTTACTGCTCTCTCCTGCACAGACTTGGTGCATTCATCTTAGGCAAGGCAGATAAAAAAGAGATAGAAGGTAAAATGCAAAAGATTTCTTATACTTACAAACATTTGTGCCTGCGAGTGTTTACTTATGTCAGTAGCAATTTAGTTGCTTAAAGTTTCACAGTATACCTTGCAATGAATTTAAGTAAATATCTGTAATATCTAATTTTACCTAATATAAAGGTAAATATTGGACTCAGGATGCAGTAAAATGAGAACTAATAACTGGAGTCAAGATAGATACATAATAGTAATTTAGCCATTTCTCTACAGGATCACTCAGATTCAACTTTCTACTTATGTCTCAATGTTTCTGAACTTATATAAAATAAGTTTGAACTGGTCAAGGATTTACTTTATCTGATAGGCTTCACACAGGTTGCACCTGGGGACATTTTCATGGAAAGCTGTGTCCTTTGCAGTGATAGAACAGATTTTCAGATTTCTTAGCAAACCATCAAGTTAATGCAGTTTTTTTCTGCCTTAGGAGGTATGTTTTTAGTGCTTTGGATGTATCTGCATATTTTTTGAGCAAAGCATTTTTTTCCATAGTGTTGTTAAGTTTAGCCTCAGAGAAGAGCATACTTCTGTTTGCAGAACAGCGTAATCCATTTTTCATCCTTCTTTAACACTTGCTATCTAGAACTGAAAAAATGTAGGTTTTCTTACCTGTTGGCAAAGTGGAGCTATCTTTAAAACAGATAACTCTTGCTATACAGGTCCTCAACAGGGCATTTCATATGGTGGGAAGTACAAAGCTGGACTCATGACTCCAGGTTTTTCTCACCAGGGATGAATAGAGAGGAAAGACCACCTCCCCAGAAGGAAAGAACACCACCCACAACTTCCTGCAATTCTCATCCCACTGCAGTCTAGGATGCAGCTGTCCTCCTCTGCTGCAAGGACACATTACTGGCACATGGTCAGCTTGTTGTCCACAAGGGCAGTCAGGCCCTTTTCTGAAAAGCTGCTTTCAAGGTGGATTAACTTTTTAATGCCAAATTTGCTTGATTTAAACTCTAAAGCTGAGATCTGAAGGGCTTAAATGTAGCAATGATGAATGTCAGAGAACAAAGTCTTCAGTCACTGAGCTGCAGAATCTGTGATACCTTGGAGGGAGGACTACAGAGGCACACAGAAAGCTAAAAGCCTTTGAATACCACCAGCATGTATAGCTGAGATAGCTCATCCATATTACACATGTGAGCAGGTAGGTGCCTACTCCCCCTGACAGGGAAATACTGAGGACCAGCACATGTCCTAAATCCCATTCTCCATCTACTCAAATTCCTTCCCCAGATCCTGCCAAGGGAGGCAGGTGCCTCCAGCAGTTTTCTGTAAAACTTGAGTGATAACAGCTTCCTCTTTTTTTTTTTTTTCCCTTTAGGAACATTGTTGGGATGCTTATTCAGTGTTTAGAAGTATCAGCTTTAGGTTTTCAGTTCTTTGAGGGGGATCACTTCCCAGGAGTCTCTGAAGTCAAGTTATAATATGAAGTCCCTGCACCAGAATTAAACATTTTCTGAGTATGAAAGAAGAGAGGATTCTTCAGCTTTTTGAGTCACCTGGGAGGCTGAGGCGTGAACCTCACTTATGCAATCCTTCCCTCCCTTCTCATTCCCTCATCTTTAATTGTTTCATATCAAGTGCTAAAATTACAGGAGAAAAAGTAGAAAAAACCCTTTCATCTTTCAAAAATTATGATACTTTACCCAACTAATGGATGTAGGTCACAGATACTCTGCAAATTTCATCCATAAATCTGTTTGAAGAAACAACTTTTTACCACACATTTGAGCAGTACATAGATATTTGAGTCTGGATTACTTTAATCAGGAGTCCAAACTCTTCAGATGGCTGCAGTAGCGACTACTGCTTATGAAACATCTTTATTATTTTTACTTGAGTGGTAATGGTGCATCTCTTCCTGCTGAATGGCAAACTGGGCCACTTGTCTCATGGTCCAGGAGAAGAGAAACAGCTCAGGAAAAAAGTAATCTTTTTAAAAACATGATCATGCAAAAAAGAAAGATTGTCTGTAAAAGATCAGAAATAAGGACAACAACAATAAAAATAATAATAGAGGTAGATGTAGCATACTTCAGGTACAGACAGTTAACAAATGTCCTTAAAAGCAATCACTTAAACCCCAAATGATTGCTCAGCATTACTCTCAGTGGTGTTTTGACATTAGACTGGTGTAAAATATTAATTTTTGACGCGCTTGCTGCTAAAGTATTTTTCTGTGTAACTTTATCCTTTTGGTTATAGCTATTATGGGTAAAATTCCAAGTTAAATCACATTTTGCCTCCTCTAGGCCATCCATCACCCTCCAAATGCTTTTAATTATTCTGGAATGAAATTGTATTTTCCCTGTCCAGCACCAACATGATTTTCTGAGGTCAGAGCAAAGCCTGTAATGTGCAGGATAGAAGGTATGTGTACCACTTCACAGGTCTCTAATGACTGGCAGACCCTGGGGAGGTGTTACTTGGAAGACAGCATTTCTTGAAGAACTTCTGAGGTGGCACAGGTATGGTGTTTACTATGACTAAGGTTTAACAGTCCACAATAGTTGTGACATTCTTATTTCATCTTCCCTTATGTTTTGTTTTTGTCTGTGTCTTTTCACTTGTTGTTTCAGATTAATTATTTCTCTTTTTTTGCCAAATGCATCAGCAATTAAAACTCTCACTGGCCTTCATTTTTCTTCACTGAATTAATTTTCCTTCAGTTTTATATGTGCAAATCCATTTTCTTCAAAATATAGCTGAGGTGCCATCTGAGTAAACCCCTCAGGAATGTAAATATGATAATTACAGTCAATTAAGAAACTAAAAAGTGATGTGAACTAAAAAGTGAAGAACACTATGGCCCTATTTAAAAAAACCAGGTGTTGTGGCTTTACACAGGTTGTTCTCTTCTAACCTGGTAACTGCCTTGAAGATTCTGGTCATATTTTTTGAAGTTCTATCACAGATTTGGGTCTGGTTCCCACCTGTGGACATATTGTGTGTTAAGTTGTTTGTTTATTCTTTTTATTTATGAGGTCTCTGTCACTATGCTCACATAGATTTCTGCAAAAGCAAGTTACAGTTTAAGCCTCTGTGGTTCACACGTGCCCTGGTGAGTTTTTCACATATATTGTGCCCATGTATGCAAGGGCTCTTGAATCTTTAACTCCAAGCCAACTTCTTAGTCTTAGCATCTCTGTATGTTTCAGTGTTCTTTAACTGCAGTTCTCTGTTCTAGGCCTTGACAATGCTATGAGACCGTAAAAATTAAATTTAAAAAGGTGTCATCATGATGACTACTTCTGAGCACAGACTGCAAGAAATCCCACAAGTATTTGGGCCAGTCTGGCAATAACTAAAGGTGATCTTTTTATATCTTAAGAATTTTGACAAAAATGTCAATCAGTGTTCTCAGTCTGTAACAAAAGTATTGGCTGATGCAGGATTGAAATTTTACAGCCTGTAAGCCGCAGGGGAGCAGATGAGATCACCATAACTATTCTTTTTGATCTTTGGATCTCTTATCTCAATGTATTAACTAAGATCTGTGTAATAAACTGGTTTTGAATGAAATCTTTAAATAAAATTATTCACTTTGAAAACATATCTTTATGTCTGCATTGTCAAGGAAAATATGATCCCCAGTGACCAAAGCTGCAAGCCAAATACTGGATTGTTGATCATTCTATTCTCATTGTTTTGAATGCTGTACCACACTAACAGAATCCTATTAAAAGTGAAGATTAGAGCTTGAGGTCAGTTTACTTAAAGGACTTCACTGAGTAAGTCCTTAATGAAAACATTTTGAAATATTAGCTGTTCCATGAAGAGATTAATGGGAGACTGAAGGGCTTGGTTGGGCAGGTGTCTTGAGTTATTTAAATCTACTGTCCTGGAAATACAGGTACATTCCATTTTATTGTTAGTTGCATGGACAGCCTCAGCCATAGCTGTCTTTTGTTGTGCAGAGGACTAATGAAAGCCTGGGATGCTTTCCACTGAAACAAAGACACTAAATGAATGGAAGCTATGCTGAAAATCTGGTCCTTGGCTAGTAAGGTGGCACAAAGATGTTAATTTTTGCTTTTGAATTATTTAGGTTGTTTCTTGCATATTTAGTTATTGAATTTTGCATGATCATGTTGTTTGAATTTTCGTACTTACGGAACTCAAAACTTGAATTGTAGTAAGTCTCACATCAGAGCCTATTGGACTATTTCAAGTGCAAATCCAAAAGTGAGCCTTGGTTATTTCTGAAAATTTGGGCAACAAGTTATTTGACCTCTCAGATAATTTTAAACCTTGGGGTCGAAGGGAGTAAATGCACTGCAATGTAATTATAGATCTACTGAGACTTTGACCTGCTTTATTGTGTTCTACTCAGGCTCTGCTTTTACAGACAGAAAATACTTTGAAAAAGATGCCTTAGCACTGAAATTCCTTCAGGCCCAGCTCAAGTGCATAAGGGGAAACTCCTCAAGCACCCTTGCTCTACTAAGTTGTTGGAACCTTGTGCTTTCTGTACTACTTCCCTTATTATATTAAGTCCAAAGTGCAGCTCAACTATGATTCTTCTTTCTCTAGGCAAGGACCAATAGTATAAATTTAGCTACTCATTCATATCAGTCCTGCTCAGTCCCAACTCTTTCTTGCTGTGAAATTCCATATTGATTTGTTTTGGGTTTTTTTTTTTTTTTTTTTTTTCCCTCTGTGCTTCTTAAGGCATGAATTTATTATGATTCCCTGTCTCTGGTATCTTGTCTCTGCAGTTTCACAGTTTTACATGAGCATGTAAATTATTAGCTGTGAGGTACATGATCATTGCAAGGAGAAGCACACCAGTGGGTGGGAGAATTTTTGACTGATTTTTTCACTGATTTGTGGAACTCCTGAGTTTCTTTTTGAACTGCCTGATCTTCCATGACTCTTCAATCAAATCATGAAGAATACTTGCACCTCTTTTTGCTTTTATCCATTTTTAAACATATGCTGATTAATACATTTATATCTACCTAGAAAGTTCCTCAGTACTGCACTAAGAACAAAGTATAAATACAATTTTCTGCTATTTGTAGCACAAATGTAAAGTTTTGCGCTCAAAGACAATTTTCTCATAAAATTTTCCTGCAAAATTTTCATTTGTCAAAAATGGTGTTTTGATGAATTGAAACCTTTTGCAAAGGTCTGTCATTTCTTTCAAGTCTTAGAGGAGATGCTATCAATAAGGATGCTTCCTAGGGTTTTTGTTGATTGGTTTCAATTTTCCTGCTCTTTCTCTAGCCATCTTTTTTCACTGCCTGACAGGGACATTGGACAACTAGATCCAATCTTTCTGGGTTGCTGTGCCCATAATCTGGATTTCTCTGCTCCTTGGGATGTCCTTATGACCAAATGGCTCATTAGATAGGCTGTTTAATTGCCCTGCTCTTTCAGACTTGTGAGCCGAGTCCTATCTCTTTAATCAGGCTGTATCCTCCATCCTCAAAGTGACTGTACTGGGGCTGGCCTGACTCATGAGTTTGCCTGTTTGTAAGACCTGGGATTTCCCAGATCCTAATGCAGCTTGTGGATAGGATGCCTGGATGTTCAGTCATTAGAAAGCAGGGGAGTTTGCTGACCTCAAAGATGTCTGTGATTATGGGGGAAAGGAAGAACAACAGTTTTCTTCTGAGGGAAATCTTAAGAGTTGTTTATTTGTTTTTAAAATCTTAGGATTGTTTGGCTGTTTTTAAAATTAAGCAACAAGATTTATAAATACACAGTGTCAAACTTCTTTACAGATGATTGTAGTCAGCTGTTTTGTTGGCTGCTACCCTGATGCTGTTGGTGCTACCAGCTAAAATGTGGGAAAATAATTTCTTTTGAAGATCTGCAGGAATCCCTGTGCAAATGATAAATGATTATAGAAGCTTGATAGGAAAATCACTCAAAAAATATGAATCACATCTTAATTTTGTTCCTTGAAGAAATGCAAAATACAGTACTATGTCAAACTGATAACTGTATTTTGTAGTACAGAAATATACTATATTAGTATAAAATCAATGCTCCAGGTTGAAGACCAGTGTAAATTAGCACAGCTACACTGACCTAATTCAAGCCATATTGATTTACACTAGATATGAATCAGTCCTGCAAAACAGAGATTTAGCAGAAAATATGTAATACCTCAAGCTGAGTGAATATGTGGGAAAAAAAGATATGTACCCATCAAAGTGCTTTATCATTTGCCATGCTTACGTGAATGTCAAAATGTTAGCCAGTAGGCTTGCATCAGGAACTCTTCATTAATTTTCAAACAGATGTCTAGTAAAAGACCTGCCTGATTGATCCAATCTTTTTTTAAGGGTTGGACTGGCAACATGAGAAACTCTATTTCTTGGTGTACTGTTCTCATATTTTATCTTAACAGTAAAATATTTTCCTGTTCCTCTGAACTACAAGTACATGTCACTGACAATGTCAAGATATAGGGCTACTCCAACACAGTATTTCTTGCCTTGCTGAGTGCATGTAGCAACGGCCTTTGCCATAATAACTGAAACATACCTGATCTGGGAATCTAAAAGGATCTCCTCATTCACTGGAGAAGAGATAATTTGGAAAACCTTTAAATCTGAGTTAAGTCTTGTGGTGAATGAGGGGTATTAGTTAGGAAAATAGAAAGGATTTGAGATATTGCTTTTTGTCCCTGTCAGTGGATTTAAAAAAATACGATGGACACTTATATCAAAGGTGCTCAACAGAAACAGCAGTGAATTAATAATAAAACTTCATTGTGGAGATGCTCATACCTGAGATAGGTTAATGGTTTGCCTGGCAGGTGGGTTACATGCAGAAAAAGAAAAGGTAGATTATCATCAGAAGTTGCTTTCATTCCTCCTAACCTGGTGGCTTTTAAGTTCATGTTGCAGGGGTCTCTTGTATAGATAAGTATTTTGCTTTGGGCACACTAGATGTATTTGCTGTCTACATAACAAACACTCATTTCTATTAATTTATCTTCAGACTCCATGCTGTCAGCTTAATGGAGAATGGAAAACTTAAAGATCCTGTTTATTTCGACTCTAACAAGAAAAAAATGTACATATCTGACTTGCATTATATTAACATTGATGTGTAGTAGAGGTAAAATTTCAATTATTCCATTGTCAAATGAATAATTTCAAGTGCTTAGTTTTGTTTGCAAGGTACTTGGATGTTTGGGATTTTTTAAATAAAGGGAATTTTATTTTTCAAGCATGAGCATTTCTCAAATGAAATTGCAGTTTATTGAAGCTGTAGTTGCTTGATGAACATCATTAGAATGTTTAGAAAGTAGTTTTGAGGAGTTTTTAAAATGGCTTTTTAAATAAAACCAGCAGCATTTTTACGCTATATTTTAAAAAGGTTCAAGACAGAAGATTTAATTTGGATTTAATAATTTAAAAGGATTCAAAGACTTTGCCTTATTAAAACATTGAAGTTATGAATGAAAGAAGGAAAGTTAAGGAGGTTACCAACAGTGTGAATACTATGCAAGCATGTTATAATTAAATGTATCAATAATGTAGTGTCTTGATGCCTTTTTTTGGCAGTGAAACAGCTTTTTCTCCACCCCATACTTGGGATCTAACATGCTGTTAATGATATTGTGTCATCTGTAGATGTAATTAAGGATTTTCGTAAGACTTTTTATTTTTAAAAGGAGCTATTTGCACAGATCTGCTTCGTCTTCCACATACCCATGAGGCTCTCAGTGTTTTACTGAAAGCTCAAAAGGAAATCGAGTATGTGTACACGTGTCTTAGGTTTGTGCTTCTCAAGTGGCTGTCAAGGAAATCAGTGGAATTGTGAAAGCAGAGGAACAGTATGTTCTTGGTAGATTACAAAAATACAAGTTACAGTCCCACTAGTAAAACCAGTTTTTGAGCTTTGTGTCATGGAAGAGCTACATGCCTGTTTATGTATCCCTGTCTGTAGCTGTAGCTGTAGCTCTTTTTCAAGGTGAAACAGTGGTCTGGAGTAGACAGAATGGGTCTCAGTGGAAAGAGCAGTGGCGACTGCTTGATCTAACTGGCTTCTGCAAGAGCATCCATCCCAGGAGCACAGCCAGGGCACCAGCATGTCATCTCTGAGACGCAGGTCCCGCTGCTGCCGTGGCCAGTGCACATGGGCTGGCACACAGCCCTCTCCAGGGTGTTAACCAAGGCTAGGTGAGCCTGAGAAGGTCGTTCTAGCGAATTTTAAAATAAATATTCCCTCAAGAGTCTGGTGAGATATGAAAGAAATGTGTGAATGAAGTCCTCATGGGCGGCTGCAGACTGACAAGTTTGACCTCTTGGTGCTCCTTTTGATGTCTCTAAAGTGTCTTGGATTGGATTCCTTATCCCTGCCACATTTCTCACAGGCTGGGTGGAACCTGGAAGCTGCTTTAGAGGCCAAACTCATTTCCTTGTGAGTAACCTGCTGGGATGCTTTGCAGGTCATGAGGTTTCCTGTTGCAGAAGTTGGTTGCTTCCCATACTCACCTAACTTGACACTCATGGGATTTCTTGTTTAAATAATTTTCTAACACTGCTACTTTGCAGAAATACCACACAATTACTTCCTCTTCTTCAGCACAGAGGTGATCAGAGAATAAATGTTTGTTATGGTTTAACCTGGCAGTCATCTGAACAGCACACAGCTGCTAAAACACCATCCCAACCCCAATTGGATGGAGAAGGAAATGGAAGAAAAAACCTAGCAACAGTCATGGGTTGAAATAAAGCCAATTTAATTGTGCAAAATATAAACGGATAATAATAAGAATAATAATTATCACTGAGCCCTGGGGGGATCCCGCTAGGCAGAGCCACGGCCTTCTGAGAGCATCGCCACAGCCTGGGGCAGCAGGACAATGTGGGGAGCTCACACTCACCAGTTCATTCCTTAGCCTGGAGGATCCACTGACAAAGACCCACACGGAGTGGGAATCTGGTCGTTAGTTACCAAAGGGAGCGGGGTTTACAACAACCAAAAGAGAGAGGGCTGGGGCGGTACAATGCTTATGGATGGGTTGGGGAACCAATGAGGAGGGGCAGGAGGAGGGACCAAGGAGAAGGGGCCAATGGGGCATCAAACTGGGGAGAACATTCCAGAGAAATTCCATATAAGGACAAAAGGGGCTGGCAGGCCAACTGGGCGAATGTAATGAAAATAAATGTATATAAGGCCTTGGGGTGTCTTGGGGAAGAACTTGGGATCAGCCAAACTGTGGAGGATAACCCAGCCCTAGGAGCTGTGTGAGCAGTAGGCCCTTTCAGAATCCTGGTCAGCAGGAACACTGGCCTCCACAATAATAATAATAATAATAATAATAATAATAATAATAATAATAATAA
>JAHLSL010000012.1:612673-638038 GCA_025920805.1 Petroica traversi
TAATAATGATAATAATAATGATAATAATAATGATAATAATAATGATAGCAAAATAATAATAACAACAACAACAACAATAATGATGGTAATAATGATAAAAATAATTAGAATGTACAAAATGAGTGTTGCACAAAGCAATCACTCACTGCCTGCCAAAGTATACCCAACCAGTTTTGAAGAAATGCCCCTGACCAGCATTTCCTAATTTATTTACTGAGCATCCTGATATATGGTATGGAATATCTCTTGGGTCAGCTGAGGGTCAGCTGTCCTGGCTGTGTCCCTTCCCATCTCCTTGTGCACCCCCAGCCCACTCACTGCTGGCATGGTGTAAGAAGCAGGAAAGGTCCTGGCTCTGTGTACGTGCTGTTCAGAGACTAAAACATCCCTGTGTAATCAGCATTATTCTCATCCTAATTCTGAAACACAGCACTATACCAAACATTAGGAAGAAAATTAGCTCTATCCCAGCTGAAACCAGAACATGTAAAATATTTTGTTTGCTAGCTTTCAGAGCTGTAGTTTTTTGCTCTGCCAACTACAGCAAATGGAAACTATAATAAAAAGGGTTACTATTAGTCTCAAATAAGCATTTAATTTAATGAGCTAGTTACTGTATATTAATTAAATCTAAATATCTTATTGAAAGACTCTTTCTGAGATTTTTCCATGCCATCTGGTTAGCTTGTTTTAAGTGACAAAGGAAATAAGTAATTACATTTCTTATTAAATATATTTTAATGGGCATTTTTCAAGGTGTAGTGAAAGAACAGAGATTTTACTATCTAAGAGTAATTACTTGCATTAAGAGCTTATCTTCAGACTGTTGTAGTAATGTACCTTTTGTGTCACGCAGACAAGTGCAAAAGGCCAGCATCTTGCTTGTGTCATGACAGCCTTCGAATGAAAACCAGAGACCCAACACATATCTTCTAAAGCAGATTTCACATTTCTTTTTCCTATTGCTTCTGCTCAGTAAAACTAAGTCTGCCTTGCAAGGCTACAGCCTGTGAATTTCTGTGAATTTCTCATCAAGACGTCTACAATAGCGGAATATTAGAATAGAATCATTCTGGGGGCAGAGTAGACTAACTGGCCATTTCAACATTGCCCTCTCCTAGTGCTCCTACTGCAATTCACCTTTACATTGCCACTGCTGTCACCTCTCTCTACATATGGGACATATCTGTATTTCCCAGGATGTAATAAACCAAGGGCTCCACAAAAGAAGGAAACCTATTTTCTTTTTAAATTAGGTTATATAAGGTGCAGCTGAGAAACAAATAACTGAAATGATGACAGTATTTAGTGAAACGTTCTCTGCTGTTAGTTTAGCACTCTATGAAGTCTAGTGAAGAAGGAAATTTTTTTCTAAGTTTGTGAGAAAGGAAAAGTCTTTGTGAAGTCATACTGTTGCTTTTGTCAAAGCATGGATCTGCTTGTCATTAGGTATGGATAGCAGTAATTTTCACAAAAAACATCTCTTCAGCTTGGATTTAAATAAAATTTAGCCAATCAATTCTCTTTCAGTGATATGTTTAGTGACTGAAAGGAAATGAATGACAGTTGTACATGGTAATTAGGAAAAATGCCATTATCCATGTCTTTCAGGGCCGCCTTGGTCTGCAGCCACAGGTATTATGGCCAGTCTTTACAGGGAACAAATGACAAAAGTTAGATGCTGTCCCCAGGGGAAATTTTATTCCCTGCTCAAGCCACGATGGTGCCATAGGCAATGCTCAGAGTTATGTGCAACCTGCTGCTTAGTGTTGCCAGGTGGGAGCTGAGTAGTTTCAGTGAAAACCACCACTTTTCACTAGTGGAGGGATAGTGGTAAAACAGAACTTAAAAGAATTTGTCTTTTGTGCTATTCAGAAAGAAGAGTAGAAAGAAAAAGTGAGAAAATGTCACTGCAATACTATGACTGGCCAAAGAGAGGGGTTTTCCAGTTGCAAGAAACACTGGGGTAGTGTGTTAGGTTTGGTTCACAGTGATCTATTTTATTTACATGTGCTGTTTATAAGACTTACTTGGATTTGAAGAGTTGTTTAAATGAGTTTAGTGAAAGTCAAAACCTCACAAAAGTTAACGAACAGCTCTATAAAATGTGTAGATATTTTATCTAGCAGGAAGCAAGTTCAGATAAGAGTAGGCAGAAAATAATGAAAGCCCTCAAAGTCCACATTGATTAGCAATTGGATAATGATATAATTACAGATTCGATGGCAGGGTGCTTAACAGCCAGCATGATTGTCTCATAAAGTCTCCATGCAGAGGGATCTGCTGAACAGAATGTCCCTTCTCAAATCCATTTCAATACTCTTTGCTTTCCATTCTATGTGCAGGGAGTAGAACCATTTCGGTAGAAAAGGATGACTTTAGCACTAGTTTCTTAAGGCACAGCTTTTTGTAAATAATTATGAATTAATACTTGATTCATAAGCTATAGTTTTGATATAATTGTAAAGAAATAACAGTTCTCTAAGCAATGTATTAGTCACATAGGTGCCAGAACACAAAACATAGAAATAAACTTTGTAATGAAAAGTACATAATGTAAACCACAAAACTAATTTCTGCTTTTTTGTCTTTTTTTTTTTTTTTTTTCCCCCCCATTCTTTGTCATCTCTCCCCTGGAACACTTATTTTATCTTTCAGCCTCATGGTCCATATTTTCAGAATGTTAAAGGCAGCGGAACCATTACAGTTAGAGCATAAGAGCAAATCATCTATCAAATAATCTTATCCAGGCATCTTAAAATTCATTTTTCTGCCTGACCTCCCACTCTTCCTCCTTTTAAGAGGGGAACAGAAAGTCCCAGAGCTCTCACTTTAATTGCACCCGTTCCTTGTACTCTGCTTATTAGTTTCAGGAGACTCTAAATTTCCACCAATGAGTCAAACTTGCTGGCTTTTCTTTAACCTCGGTCATGCAGCTGTCATCCTGTAATTGCAGACTTCAAACTTAAGAGAAGACAGTGAAGCAACTGCAAAGGTGATTCTTTACAGGGCAAGAAATAAAGTGTGTTCTTACTTCAAATTAAACTAACCAGGTGAAGACAAGACAGTATGCATACTCTCAGGTTAAGGAGAAAGCCTGAGTAGAAGGAAACCTCTCTAACTCCTGTAAATTAGCCACAAAACCAGCTGGACTGCCTATTTGAGCACTCAATCTACTGATAAATTTGGAGATTAGTTACATGGGCAGAGACAAGAAAGGAAGTTATGAAATATTCCCATAGGAATTTACTTTGGGGCCAAGCCTCTAAGGACTGGTACCAAGAAAAGTGTTATTTGTTTCTATTTAAGAACACACCAATTTATATCCTGATTCATCAGTTTTCAAGGGCTAAGATTACTTTTTGGGTCCTGTTCTTGGATCTGTGTTTTTCTCAACTTGGTATGACTGCAGCTGGGAATTGGGACCAATTTTTTTAGGTCACAGCAGCCCAGCAAGTTCTTTTTTTTTAATAATTGTTATTATGATTACAGTTTATTATTTTGTTTTGTTTCAGATGCAGTTAGTTCCTATTTAACTGCAACTTGGAAGCCTGTATTTTCCCAAAGCAGCTATAACCCCTTGAGAGTGTAGAGCTCAGAGCAGCAGTCAGCAGTGTTTGTTTCTTGTGCATCACCCTCAGGGAAGCCAATGCTGTTACACCTCCTGTTTTCCTAGGAAATGATTTCCCCTGCAGCAGAAAGGAGCTGTGCTAGAGATGGGAAGTGTAATTTGTAGCATGCTGAGCCATCTTCCTTCAATATTGCCCTAGATATGGAGTTGTTTCTACAAGTTCACATCGTTTTGAAATGGGAATTTATGTAAGTGCCTAGTTCTTAGAAGAACTCAGCAGATATGTGCTGTATTTGTCTATGTGGAGTGAAATGTGACAGAGCTAGAGTGTAAGAAGGAGAATAAGCATGAGCAGCTCTTACAATCAGGCTCCTTGATCACTTTAGAAACTCTTCACTGACAATTCTGCAGCTCAGGAAATATTGGATGCTCAGCAATGACACCCTGTATGGAAATTAAGTGGTGTTGCGGACCCCAGAACACTAAGATTAGATAGCTCACCAAAGTGCTTGACTTAAGAACTTCCAATGTCTTGACTTAGCAAAGCCATGTTATGGCTTGCATGGGGGTCTTCCTGAGGTAATAATAATGTAAGAAAAATATAAGAATAAATAACAATACAAGAAAAAACAAGAACCACAGGTACTCAAATCAGAATTATTTACATTTCCCATTTTAATCAAAGACTGTCATATTCTAAGGCATCAAAAGTACTTAGGGAGAAGCCTAAGACTAAGGAAAAAGAATCTTGTGTGAGCAGATAGCTTCTTGTAGCCTCTGGTTTCCCCTCTCTCCACTATAAGTTGTGGGGGTTGTGCTTTGAAGTTCTGTGGTCACCTCAGTAGGCTCAGAAAATGTGTCAGGCACCTGTGGTGTGCTTCAGCACGGCCAGAGTCAGATCAGCCTGAAATATCTCAAGGAACAAGAATCATGTGACGTGAAGGATAAATGCTCAAAATACAGCTACAGAGCAATGGACTCAGAAGGCAGAAGGTGATAGGAGGGTAAAAATTGAAAAATTCCATATGGAGAAAAAGTAGAGATAAGAGCTCCTGCTACACCTGATCCATTTTTAATGAGGGAATCTTTAGCTGAGCTCTGAGGTATCCTGAAAGGAGGCACTAAGATAATTATGTTAGGTGACTTTTAGCAGTCGTAATCAATAATTCCTTTATATAACACTCGTGAAACTCACAGTGAGCTACTGAACTACTCATGTCATCAGGGTTAATAGAAAACCCACTTACAATGGACCTTCCTGGTTGGAGTTCCTTGATTGAAGTCCATTTAAAAATCTATCTAGGAGTTGAAAGTTCTAAATTAAAGACTTTCTTTGCTGGTCTAGGTGCTTCTCACTGCCACATGCCGGAGGCATTTTTCATTTGCCTAGGTGATTATATGCCCATTTTAATAAATATTCAATCATACAGTGAACAGCTTGGCGCTTGAATTTTTTTCTAGATTACTGTCAACTCAGTCAGCTTGAAGGGGCAACAGGTTATTTTCAACAGCTGGCAAGTTCTGGCAATAAATAAATAGTCCTGTTTTATTTACATATTTTCCTGATTTATTTACATATTTTTCATTTTGTTGTCTTTTACTGACTTATACATGATTGATTTTTATTTACAGCCTCTAGAGGTAATAATACCAAATAAAAAGAATGTGCTTCTATAAAGAGATAGAAGAGCTATATTACAGTACTTTGAAACATGCTGTAGTCCACAGAGCATATATGAATGAGAATTGAATATGAGGAGAGGGCGAGAGTGAGGCATCTCTCTTTCTGTCTGTACCTGTATATAAAGTCACTCTACATATGAAAACGTGATTGCAACAAAAGTAAGACTTTGATGTACCATATATTCTTTATTGAATTAGAAGAAAAACATGACCATGTTTTTGCAATGAGAATATTTCAAAAAGGAGGTGAAAAGCCTTGGAAGGTAATATTTGTGTAGTGGATAAACAAGAAGGAATAGCACTGAATAGAATAAAGGTGGTCACCCCTAGATACTAGACATGATACTAGACATTATGATACATGATTTTGTCCAGGATACAGGCAATTTGCCATGGGTAGCCATTTCTAAAACATTCACCTCCAGGACCTGAGTTCTGCTCACCTAATCCTGAAATAATTCTACTTCAAAAGAAGATCTCTTGCAATCTGATTTTGCCCTTGAAAGGCTGGACATATTTTTTTCTGCATTTGAAAGTAAAACTGTAAACATTGCAGTCACAAGGCTGGCAATAAGAACAGTTATTATTTCCTTCTTATCATCAGAAATTGCACCTGGATTGCTTGCAATTAAAAGAGACTTGCTAAGACCTTTACAAATTCTGGCTTAGAGAAGCAGCCAGTGAATGCCAGGGACTTGCAATGATATGATTTGATTATAAAAAAAAGCCAGTGAGTACAGGAGTGAGGTATCAGGGTGGGATGGGGCAGTGAGCTGGGAGGCAGGAACTGGGAAAAAGGAGCATGGCACTACTTCTGGGAGATGGTATTAAAAAATTCCCTAAGGGAAATGTGCACAATGCCATCACTCCTGGTTCTGTGCTCCACAACTTCTGTCAAGGGACTCTTCTTGAGCCAATGGACAGGGTTCTTTTGTCTGCCCTCCACTTCTGCCTTGGACCTAATACACAGCATTAAAATGTGGCCTCCCCTTTCTTGTCTCTCTTCACAGAGGATTAATGACTGGTTTCCTGCAGCTGCCAACTGTTGCTGTGCTGTCTGGCTCATCCTCACCTCCTCCTTCTGCACAGGATAGCCTTGAAATCTTCCCACAAAGAGGGATTTTCCGATGATGAGCGGTCATCTCTTTCAAGGATTGAAAGAAGAGAATGGTTACGATTAATGGGATACTTGGGGCTGGATGTAGAAGCCAGAGGTTGCTGGATCAGGAAGGATGGCATTAGAAAACAAACCGAAATAGGATCATGTTTTCTGCTGTGCTGTGTGTGAATATGTGGAGCAGAGAAGTAATTTTTACCTTCCTACTCTGAAAGCCAGATGAATGCCAGTTCAACATTTCACATTATTTGAAGAATCCTGGGATTCTGAAAATACAGTATCTAGAGCTAGCTGTACATGCTGTTTGTTTCCAGCATGCTGCTGTAGCTCTTCTTACCCCAGCACTAAAAACATGCTGCATAGCAGCTAGGTAGCCTTGTTTTAGACTGCTCATAAGCTCTATTGGACTTCCCAGTAGGGATGCACCACAGGGGCAGCTCAGCATGGCTGAGGAAGTTGTTGATCAAGCTTCTGGCTTTCTGTGCCATGGGACAACAGTGGCAGAGTGAGCCAAAAATTGAAATGCAGCACATCCAAAGGAGAAGCTGCCAAATATCCACCTGTTCTTCTAGTGAGGAAAAAGGAGACTTTTAGAAGGGGAAAATATTTGCTATTCAAAGATCAACAGCCTGCTATGCAAGTATCTCTGTACTTTTCATTTAGCTTAATGACAACCACGAAAAGCTGGCAAGCTTCTTTCTTCAACTTACTGAAGCATTGTGCTGGTACGTGGGAGTATTGGCTCTGTCAAGCATTGTGTGCTGTTTCATTTGTGAGTGAAAGAGGCTGCCTGCATTTTGAGGAATCACAGTGAAAACTATACTCAATTTGTGGCAGAATAATAAGGTGATCTATTGTACTGCTTATGGAAGTAGAAAATGAGCTCTGCTCTAGGTATATAATTTTCTACAGTGGAAATAACAGAAATATCAGTAGCTTAGAGATGCTCACATGTGCTGTGCCCCCCACAAAGGGTGTTTGCTTGTACACATATATACTTGAACTGGGAGGGGAAATATTAATCTCTGGCGTCATGGCCTTTAGCTGTGCAAGTCTTCTGCCTCTGGAGCAGAGGTTCTTGTGAGGTGTCAAATGTGGAGAGTTTATTTTGAAAGCTCAATGAACATTGCTCCACCCAAATTTCAGTTCTGGAGACCACAAAAACCTACATTTAAAAAAAAATTGAAGTAAAAAAGAAGTCTGGGTAGTCACATTAAAACAGCTGGATATTTTAATGTCTGTAATACAGTCCTCTGAGCCTGTGCTCTACCTATATTCCTCTAAAGAGTAGAAAGTGCTATTAATCAGGCTGTGATCTTAGCAGTAAGCCAATGGTGAGCAGAAAAATGCAGAAATATTTCTGTTATAACAGGTTATGGGAAGGAATGTGAGAAGATACTCCTTTAAACACTAAAAAGTAACACAAAATTTCTGTAACAAAAGGAGAAAAATATGTTGTAGAGGTGAAGAAAAAAGGTGTGTAGCTGGCAACATTTAAATGGTTTTTCTTTAAATACACCCATCCAAATTTGACTAATGACTCTGATCTGTAGAAACAGCTGCAGGTCTGAGCTCAGAAATGGCTGTCTTATTTCTCTGCCTACACTGTAATAATGTGTTTTTGGACAAAGTGATGTTCAGTTTAGAAAATTGCATAAGAGAGAGACGGGGAAAGAAATGAACAAAGAGCCAGTGTAAAAACTGTGTGAAAGTAATGCTTATGTCTTCTCTGTGACATAAGGTAATGGCTCTCCCTGATGTAATGGGCTAGAAGTTGTCATCTTGAATTTAAAGGATCAGAGCCGTGAAAGTAGAAAAACCCAGACCTACAGTATCAATAGCTAGCAAAATCTTCCTAAACTTCTGTAGGTAGTTAGCAGGATTTTCAAGATTGAATAAAGTTAATCCTGAGAAAAAAAGAAATAACTCTGGGCAGTAATATAAAATCATACTGGTAAATATCTGATGAAACAGGGGTATGAGTTACTGACCAGCAGAGCTCTCCAACCCAAAATAATTAATTTTTCTGATTTCCACCAAACAAGATTTTCACCACAACCTTTCACAGTCACTGCTGATTCAGAAGCGTCAAACTCTTAAGTCAGTCGTGTTTTGTCAATGCAAATAAAACAACATGTTGGTCTGTGTAAGGAGAAGCATGGCCAGGGAACCCAGAGAATTTATTGTTTGATTTTTCTCTATTACTGTTGATGCTGTTCTTGAAGACTGTCCAAATCTGGGTTTCCAACTAAAAATGGTAGTTGAAAAATGTGACAAGTTCAGGATAGGTAATCCAGAGAGGGACCAGAATGTCAGAGACCTCAAGCTCATGACCTCTGAGGAGACAAAAGGCAGCTGCCTGTGAAGAAAAGGAAGCTAAGAAGCTGTGATAGCCTGCATATGTCTGAATGCCAAAGATGGCAAAGCTAAACTTTTCTCAGTGGTAGCAGATTGCACAAAAAAATTACATAGACAGAGAATTTAAAGCTTGAGTGACCGGGTCATAAAAAAACCTTTTACACAAGTAGGGGGTGGTGGAGGTTTTAAAAAGTCAGCTATATCAAGCCTCGGCTGACCTGATTTCATATTGGTGATAGCACTGAGTCTTCAGGTTATCTCTGTAATAGATGTGAGATAAGAAATCCCTGTGACATGGTTCTGCTGTGCACTGGGAACGCAAGGGGCTGTAATGACATTTGTGTCAGGTACCCTCATTGAGAGGGGAAAGCAGCTACACATTTTTCATTATAAGGTCATTATAATATGTAAGCCTATTAAAGCCATGAGAACATGGATTTCTGATTCAGGTTATCAAATCCCAGCAATGAAGAATTCTGTCAGAGGGCATCTTTCACTTTACTTTGCCAGCCTTCTTTCTTGCTTTATATATATGACACATTTACCAAAATACCATCAATGGACTTTTTTTTTCTTTTAAAGAGTCAAATTTTAATACAAAGCAATTCCCTTGGATTTCAGCAGAAGCATGGGAAGCATCCAGTGAGAAATCCTAATAATTCTGTTTCTGAGGTGCTGATATCAGAAGATATCTTGCTTCACTCTCACTGATGATAATAAACTTTCAGATTTTTAAATAATTTATTTGATGCAGTTCTATGTTATCATGCTACATGGTGAGAATTGTTTGTAATTGCTTGCAAGCTGACTGAGTGGCTGAATTTTTGATGAGCACCCATTCATAATTTACAACACTGAAAAAGAAGAAAGACTAACTTTGCATTAATTTTCCCTATTTTTATTACATAGATTCACTGGGACCTAATTAAAACTCTATTAGATTAGAAAGCAAGAAACTGAACATGAGTTTGGAAGATTTTGGCGGATATAGTCCAATATTTCGTAAACAGCTGCATTATGGATTTCAATGGGACATTAATTATGTAGGGAGATTAACTTCCAGAAGTAATTAACATAATCACTCTTTGAAAAATTTATCCAGAAGTCTAATCATTAAATTATTTCATACAAATACTCCATGTTTGATGAAGACCAGGGAATTGAATGACTTGAGGGGTCCCCTTCCTGAGAGCTGACATTGAAACAGTGAAGGATATGAAGGAACACTTTCTGCCTCCTTTTTGTGAGTGTTCTGTCTCCTTTTCTGTACTGACTTTGAGACCCTCACAAGGTACAGTCCTGTTAGCAGGAAGCTGAAACTTGCCAGCAATTAAACTATATAGCAGGCTGTGATTCATGACGGTTATCTGAATCTCAGCTTTATTTACATAATTTTTAACCTGTCTACTTTCTTTTTAGGAAAAAAAAAAAGACATGCCTAATTGGCTGAGTTTTAAAAAAACAAGACACACAGTATCTTGCCCTCTTCTTGTGCCTTTGCCTTTCCTGACATGAAATGGAGGTCTCCTGTGAGAGGACTTGCAGCAGTGGCAAATTGTTGCATCCATCCCCTCTGCTTTGCTCCTATCACCATGGGAGTGATAGGAATAGATGGTGGTGTCAGACTTGCAGCAGCTCCTGTGTCATCAAATATTCCTCTAGTACAGAAAGGAACTAATCAAACCAAAGGAGGGTCACAGGATAGCTGCTTTTTATTTATTAAGTCTCCATCTCTGGTCGAAGTTTTTAGGAGCTCTCAGAGATGCAGGATTGCTTTATGTAATAATTTTATTTATAAGCCATGTATGCACAGTTGCTGTATATCTCTGCTATCTTGTTTAAATGCACTTACTGGGTTGAACATGGGCTTCTGGGGAGAAAAAACCCAACAGACAAGCAGAATAGCAAGGCAATAGTTTCAGGTGAGTCATCTCTCAATAACCATGCAGGTGAGGTAGCAAAATACTGGATCTGCCAAAAATAAAGGGGCCACTGGGGAGTTCTTGCTGGTTACAGTGGTTTTCTGAATTAGGCTTGGAAGCAGATCCTGGATGTAGGTAGCTCTGGGATGATGGCATGATGTGGATTTGACAGGAAATTTCTTATAGTGGGTTCAAACAAAGATGAATTGGAGAGGAGCACCCGAGGCTCAGTTCTGCGTTGAGAGGAGACCAAACCATGAGAAAGGCAGGTTTCTGTGGAGATGTAGTTTAAGGCACTTCTCAAAAATTGTGAGGAATGGTCAGGTGGCTTTCTGGCTATATCTGGAGCCAAAAGTGTATTATGAAGGACAGAGATTGTACTATAGGGACTACATATAGGGAATACTCACTGTCAGACTTCAACATCTACTTTCCATGTGATCATTTAAACTTAAACCTGTGTTAAGAAGGTAGAAAAGCTTGAATATGCAGGTTTTCTGTCTTGTGTGTTTTGTTCGCAAAAATTAAATGAGTAAAAAACATAAATTGAACTAAGTGTATTAATAGCACAATAAGAAACTAATTAGCAAATTGCTTAAGCTGACCTGATTAAACTAATGTTTTTTAATCTGTTTCATACCATAAACTGGAAAACCAGAGGGCATGCTTACTTATCAGCCTGTCAAATCCAGCATTAATGTAACTTAGTCACATTGATGGTATCAAAATATTTGTATTCTGGCAGATATTTTGTGTGTATATGCGTATACATAAATATATATACACAGAGTAATCTCTTGTGGAATAAATATAAAGATTACAGTGTTGATGGTGTGTAATGCAGAGTGCTCATCCCCCAAAATTGTCAAAAACAAGTCAGTGTTTCCTGACTAGCATAAACAAGGATACATGAAATATTCTGATGTAGTTTGAGGTAACAAAGCAAAGAAGAATCACCAGCAAAGAAGACACAAGTGGCTATTTCACAACACCAACAACATCTGTTGTGGCCTTCAAGGTTTACCTACTTGTGAGGTTTTAGACAATGACATCATGATAGGTAGGGTTGAATTCCCAGGGTTTTCCTAGAATTTAGGAATACTGAGTTTTTAAAATAATGTTGTGACATGCTGGATGTGAAAGGTAGCTGACTGCTTCACTTCGGGGCTGTGTCTTTCCCAGTGCAGGGTCTTCAGTTGTGTCAGCCTTTGAAAGGTGTTGGCAAAACCATTCACTTCAAAGTGGCTTTGGAGTGCAAGATTGACCTTTGAATAAGCACTTTGTTTTTATAGTGACCTAGAGAAAAAACTAAGGAATTTCAGGGTCAAAACTAGAATGTCCCGTGGAAATAGCTGGTGCCTCTAATGCCACTGAACCTTGTGGTTTTTTTTGTTTCCTTGTTGTTATTCTCTTCAGTGGTCCAGAGCTGTTTCATCTGCTGTTGGCTCAGTGAACAAGCGAGTGCTAAGAGGTCCTGTCTCTCTTCACTGAAGAGGAAGGTGCAATGCTTCCTTACTCTGGCAGAATAATGCAATCTAAGTGACAGTAAAGAGTGATTGTTGTCTAGTGCATCTCCCATCACTCAGCATGGCAACAGTTCTAATCTGAAAAAAAGAAAAAACAAATTCTGAAAGTACTAATCTTTCAATTAAAAACTTCAGTTACCTGAAACACTATTTTCTGTTGATATCTACCGGAATTTAATTGGGCTAAAACTTCCTTGAGGGAAAAGTCTAGAAAGGGACCACTTTAGGATTCCCACAGTCCAGTCACTGGTCTGAGGTAAGGTAACCAGAGATGCCTGGAATACCATAGGAACCCATTGTTATGCTATGCAACCATTACCTCTGTGACTGCAGAGTTACATATGCTAAACTAGTGCTATGCAAAAATAGACATAGCCCTACATGGGTTTTAGAGATATATTTTGATCTATATAATTTCCATTACAAGGACATTTATTCTTTTAGGGCCCTATTATGCAAATTACTATTCATACCATGAATTACCACATAATAGAATACATTGTTTTACTCTGTTTCAATGAATGAGCAAGTATCCAGGAGCAGGGCAGGAAATTCAAAGCATCTGAAAGAACAGATCAAATGGAATCTGTAACAACAAGATGCAGTAACTTTCCTCCAGGCTCTTCTCCAGTGGGATTGTTCCAGCTCTGTGTATTTCATATTTCTGCATATGTCTCTTAAGTCTAGCTAGGTGAGGGTAGCCATGTTTGTCTCTGTTTGGGTTTGCATTTGGTAGGGGGCTGATTGCTCTCTGCTATTGGATTTTGCTACATAAGGACCCCTTGCTTTCTATTTCTTCTGCACCCATTCTGATAGGTATTGTGCCAATATGCATTATGAGTTACATGAGTTATTTTCCATTCTTCTTTTCAGATTTTATCTTTGGCCTTTAACAATACAAGCTGCATAGTTTTTCAGAAGTTATTACTTAATGGAGTGTTTGGGGAAAGAATGGTGAGACAGTAGATAGATGAGTCAGTATACAGAGATCTTCAGGGCCAAAAGTCAAAAGGGGCTGTATTGAATAGATAGTAGACAGAGAAGTCTACTCATTTTAATTGCTTTGGATTTACTGATGTAGTACTGATGTAGGAAGATGTAGCGCTTTATAATGCATTAAGCAGAGAAGAGAATTTTGTGTTACTGGCTGTTAATTCAGTCCCTCATGGAAAATTTCTGCCAGAACAGGAACCTGTAGAATATGTAGAGTATTGCTTCATGTTCCTAAAATGTGCAATAAATCTCTGAGGTAACTAGTTAATTGTTTTAACTGCCAACTTCCATGAATTACATAAATCTAAATGGAATTCTAAATAAATATAGAAGAGGGAGGGACAGTCACCACTATTTTCCATTCAAAATTAATAGTTGACTCATAAAGCCCCAGGCACTATCTATGGTGATTAGTTAGGATTTCAGTGGTGGTGGGCTCAGGTAGTTGTGTGGTGGTTTGATGTTGGCTGGATGCCTGGTGCTCACCAATGCTGCTCTATCACTGCCCTTTTCAAGAGGTCAAGGGAGAGAAAATACCACAAAAGGCTCTTGGGTTGAGATAAGGGCAGGGAGAGATCTCTCACCAATTGCCATCACGAGTAAAACAGACTCTTCTTGGGGAAATTAACTGAATTTATTACCAATTAAATCTGAGTAGGAAAATGAGAAATAAACCAAATCTTAAAAACAACTTCCCCCCAACCCTTCCCTCCTTTCTGGGCTTAACTTTTCCTGATTCCCAGCCTTCTTTCCCTGAGCAGCACAGGGTGGCAAGGAGTAGGGGCTGCAGGGGAATGTTTGCTGCAGTTCCAGAAGCACCTCCTTGCCCTCCTTCTGCACTGATCTTGGAATCAGCAGAGATGTTCCTCTCATGCATTCTCTCTCCTCTCTTCTCTGGCCACAGTTTGCTTCTGCACAAAACTGTTTTTCCCCTTCTTAAATCTGCCATCCCAGAGGAGCTACCATCATTGCTGATGGGGCAAGACTTGGCCAGGGACAAGTCCATCTTCGAGCCAGCTGGCATTGGCTCCTTTGGGCATGGGGGAAGTTTCTAGCAGCTTCTCAGAAAAGCCACACCTGTAGCCCCCTCTGCCACCATAACCTTGCCACACAAACTCCATACAAAGTGCTTGCCCTACAATTAATATTTCCATTAATTGTCCTTTCATCAAGCCCTCTTAAGCATTTCTCTCAAGTCATTGGTCCATATATCTGCACTAACAGTAGTGTTTGCCTTTGCCTTGTGGATGGAGATTATGAAGTGCAAGATTGTGGCAGAAAATTCCTTTCAGTCAAGACATTAAACAGAGCCTTTCCTGCAGTATTTGTTGCATTAGCTATGCTTAGAAAGGGAAGAAGTACAAATGTAGTAGTAAATTTATCTACTGTAGTTGTTACATTTCAAGTATCTTATGGGGCCCCTGTAGATTTCTGAAATGTTATTAATTTTTGAAATTTCATATTGTTTTTTCATTGTCCTATAGCTCTGAGATCATGATATTAAAATAACAACAGTAATTTATATTAAAATGTAACAAAAGCTTATTTATTTTCCCTCAGGACATCTGATCATGTCCTGCAAAATTTGAGTCCTTTGTAGGAACACTTTTTCTGGAGACAATTTTATCAAATCAGATTTTTTGAATGGTTACAGCTGTTATCCTCCCCTAAAGAATGCATATTACCTTTGCCTTTTGTTTATAGCTCAATCTTGCTGACTTATAAAGACAGAGATTTTTTCCACCAGCTACTTCATTAGGTATCACACAGCTCCCCAAAACTTATATTTCCATAAGCATCTGCTCTGTGTGGTCTTGTATTTGAATTAGAAGAAATCTTGCATAAGAAGGTGATTTGCAGCTATCTGCTTCAGTCTCCTTTGAAAGGAATCAGGTCCTCATTGAATAAGGAATTTCAAACTCCCATTTGTGTGCAGAGACCAGAGAAAGTATGTACATTTTACTTTGAAGTTAGGACTAATGTTAATTTGTGTTTTTCCTGCAAGGGTTGACATGATTAGCCAAAAATCTTTGGTGCAGTTCATTACAAAATAAAATCCAGCTTCTGAATCACCAGGGAAGTCTCTGTGAGGCTTAGGATCTGGGTAAGACATGTGAGCATTTAAATGATTATCTCTCATTTTACACTCAGAACAAAACCCCTTTACTGGCATTTGAAGTGATGAAACAAGTCCCTTTGATAAAAGGAAGGCAGCTACTCCTATTATTTCTTTAACTTCTCCTTATCAAAGACTTTTTTTTTGCTTTTGTTTTTTTTTTTGTTATACGACAAAGACTGTGCTTCAAGATCTCAGTATTCATTGTTTTCACACTGGACTGAAAATAGCTCAGTGGTGATAATAATTCCTTCAAATCTCCCTCAATTTGCAGGACAAAGAAAGTTTTTTCTTCCTATCTACATGGGCTCTGAGTTAAGATTTAAGAGAAAAATATTTCATTTATTCTCATTATGTAAAGTTTGATTTTGTTGCAGAATAAATGGTAAAGCATGTAGATTTAAGTGAGACCTGTCTACATAGAGTATTCTCCAAAAAAAAAGTAAAAAAACCTCAAAAAAGGTACTGTTCTGGGGAAAATACGGTAGAAACATTTGTGCAATGGTCACAATTAATACACTTGTATTGTGTCTAAACTATTACAAATCTGAAACCCAGTAAGGTTTACAATACCTTTCCCTTGCAATACAGTTAAAGATACTGCAGAAGAGATTGTGTAAAAACTTTAGTGTATTTAATTTTACTTAATTTCTAAGGCTTTTGAAAAAACAATAAAAATATCTAGTCTTTTCATGTTAACTCCCAAGATAAGGAATATCAGGCACAGAGCTTGAATGCTTGCAAAGTGTACCTGTGGACAGGTGTAAAGTAGCTTCAGTTACATTTGCTCCGGAATGTCTGTACTTCTTTAACCCATTACTTTCAAAGGGAGTTGGAGAATAACAGCTCTGCTTTCTGGTGAAAACTGGGATGGAGCAATGTTGATACATACTAGATAAAAAAGACATTTGGGATGCTGGAAGTCTGGCTTCAGCAGGAGCTGATCATCCTCATTTCTGTGTCTTAGGCACTAATACATCTGTATGTGCCTATGCTTACACCTTAGGAACAGAACTCAGCCCTGTGGTTTTTGTTGGGAAATGTGCCTGTGCCCAGGGGCTCAGGTGGACAGCTGCCATGCTGCCCAGGGACCAGAGCTGGAGAAGCAAATAGTGCCAGCACAGCCGCAGCTTGCAACAGAACTGGAAGGTACTGCCAAAAATGCCTCAATCCCTCTGCCTGACTCACTGTTGACTACATATGGCTGCTTGTTATAGTCTGATAAAAACTTATTTTTGGTCGGAATCCTCTTTCTTTCAGAATATAATTATTTCTTCAGTTAGAGCAAATATGATCTACTAATGGTTGATATTTTAGCGCAGACCACTTTCTAATTAAAACAATTTCACCTCTATCTTTTGTTTGAGTATTTATGCAGATTTTCCAGGATTAGAAGGTGCATAGCAGGCATGGAACTTCTGGTCCCACCAAAGTGCAAGGCCTTTGGGGCACTGATATTAGCACAGCTGAGGCTCACCTCCACAGAGAGAGGGTGAATGATTGCAAGGTGAGTGAGACAGACCACTTCACCTCTGCAGCATCACAGTTCACTTGATGAAGTGATAATCCAGAAGCCTTCAGACTTGGGGAACATGCTCTGTATCCAGGAATTTAAAAGTCTAACACTGACTTGGACTACAGACACATCATCTGCGAAAAAACCCTCCAAGAAAACCTGTTTCAATTTTAATTGTCTTACATATTAGTTCTGTTTTGTATCACCACCTTTCTTTGGCCCCTGTGTTGTTCTTCCTAAACATTGTATTGCATTCTAAATTTTAAGAATAATAGTTTGCAAATAGGTATTTTAGGCAATTTGGGGCTAATATAAGAAGTGAAATAAAACTGTACCATCTTATTCACATAGGAGACATGTGAAAAATGAGACAAAAATAGGGAGAAAAAGAAAATTTAAAAAGTTAATAGGGAAGCAGACTGTTCACCTGAGATCAAAATTAATACATGTGAAATGGCTACTAAAACCAGGAATATGGATTGCAAATATGTATGTACCCAGCAAAACAGGGAGAGAAAGGTACACACAACAGGTTAAAAGGACAGGTCAGAGCCTGAGACACCAGGCAGATGCGGCAAGCAGAAAAGGGTGTCAGAGGTTTCCTAAATGGCTTTGAGAAAAATAGATTTAGTAGATAATCTATGCCATTTTTTTAACATGAAAGAAATATAATAGTATTTCTCAGAATCTAAATTTCACAAAGTAGATTTCAAATTCTGGTAACCTTAAATTGCAATTATATGTGAAATGAAGGAGAGCAAGGATGTTTGTCAAAGTAACTATATGGGTTTAGTTTGTACAATAACAAGTCCTTTGTGAATTATAGTGGAATACATAATATTGAACTTACATATTTGTCTTGGAAGGAGAACAAAATGTACAAGTCCAGTTTCAGTGCAACTGGAGAAACCATGCACACACAAAGATGAGGTGGGTACCCCTGCATGAAGTGTATAGGCAAGGTAGTACAAAAATTCAATGTTTATTCATATATTTGGTTTTAGATGTCAAGGATGACACTGACTTAGCTTACAAGGCAGGCCCATAACTGGTAAGTACAAAGAAATTTATTTACCTGTAAACTGTTCTTTAGCTTTCCTGAAATTGGTTTTCTCAACAGCATACACAGTTTGCCTCTGTCATTACCACTACTGGAGTTTTGCCTTTCACCTTAGGTTTATCCCCTTATCTCCAGGATTTGCTGGGACATGCAGCTTGAACAGGCAAAGTCTGTCAGCTAAGGTGAAAAAAAGTCTTTCCTCTTCCATCTCATTCTATTAATTTTGAGATATTTTAAGCACTAAAGAGAGTCAATACTACTCTCCTCCCCTTTTATTTGTACAGGTGAAATAATTAATAAGTTCATGTTGAAAAGAATTTCTAAAGACATTGCAGTGAAGAAGAAAGAATAAATTCTTAAAATGGTGCTAACCTCGACAGAGTAGCAGTAACCAGGTTGTTTGGTTACCACATAAACCAGTGGGTACACAGCCTAGGGAAGTTCAGACCTTTATGAAAGATTAAGTGCAATAGAAGAACTTCAGTCTGATTCCTGTTTGCAGAATGCAGTTATTTTAAGTAAGGTTAGACAAATCTTTAACAGCTGCAATCCACTCCCTGGATTTATTTCTTTTTATTGTCTGTATTCTTGCTGTCACAGAAGAGACAAAATAAAGCTATTTGAGTAGGATTTAATTTTTCTCATTAAAACCTACCTTGTTAGGAAGAGCTTTTGTGCACAGTGCCACAGTTTGTTCAGAGAGGTGGTGGAGTCTCCCTCACTGGAGATATTCAAGAACTTTTAGGACACAATCTTGTGCCATGGGCTCTAGAATGATCCTGCCAGAGCAGGGAGGTGGGACCAGATGTAGTCCCTTTCAACCTGATACTGTAATTGTGTGATATTTAGCACCTATGATGCTAAACATCTATGATCATAGGAGGACAAGTATTCCATAAGTGTGTAATTCAGATAGATTTTTATTCTGAAAAGGTGTCTATTGACTCTTTGCATCCTGATGTTTTGAATCTAAAGCTAAATCTAATTTAGAGCTTTTTTTTTTTTTTTTTCTGTGTAAAAACAAACCTTATGAGAATTTTGCAAGAGATATGTGGAGGTGGACATAAACAATATTTTTTAGGACTTTTATTGTGAAGAATTGTGAGGCTGAAATGAAAATGAGATTATTAATCAGGATTTTCCTGTTAACAACGTTCTGAGTATTCACTTGGAAAGGAAAGATACAAATTAAAAATACTAGGAAAAACACCTTATGACATAAGGAACTATATATCATAAAAATCAAACATGGCCTGGCCAAAGCCTAATTGCTGTACAGAACAGAAATATTACTTTTCTGATTTTCCAAGCATTTCTTACAAGTCACGGATGTTTGCAGAAAGTTAGGATCTCTTCACAGGAGTTCACTAACCAACAGGAAGATTAAATTCATCAGGAGTAGTATTCATATGTACCAGCTGGATTGGTACTTTTTCTGCTTGCAGTTAATAAGTCGAAGTCCCTCCAATTTCTCTTTACAGTCATGGAAAAAGAGGATTTTTAAATGCCTGCATCTTCTTGAGTCACGGGAGAAAACCAGTTGGATTTTAACATTGCCTGTAGGGAAGACTGTTAATGATTTTCTGAAGAGCACTAAGTTCCTCTTTCTCTCTCTCTCTCCCCCTCTCCTTCCTCTTTTTGGTTATTCCTTTAAACAGTGTAATTCATATTTTGTGCCTGTGCCTCTATATTTCTTCAGCAGCAGCACGGAGTTTACCCCACAGCCTCAGTGTTAGCTACAGACTCCTCTAGCTGAACCAGCTGGACTGTTTGGCACTTTCACAGGGCTGTGAAGATCTTTTAACCTTATGTTGCTGAAATACATATTCAAGAAATGAAATCCATTCTGAAATTCAAACCACCCTGGCACATATTAATAAAATTCTTCCCTAAGTTCCAAATGAATTTTTTCCCTTTGCATCTTAAAAAAAAAAAAAAAGCAATAAACATTTGCTCAACCATAAAAAGGTGGAATGAATGCAGTTAAGCCATTTAAATATCAATCATTTAGACAAACAAAACACACAAGTGCCCAAATGTTCAGCCAGTCAAGTTTATAACCACACAGAAAAGAATAAACTAGGAGTATTTTAATGGAAAATCAAGCTAATTTGTAGTCTGCTACAACACAGCACTAAGCTTCTTCAGTACACTGTGATTAGACATGGGTTGCAGTAAAATAGCTACCAAGAAGCCACAAACTCTGATGGTATTAGTGAGAAGTCTAACTTTCCCACAGCCACATATAGGAGAAACAATGGTCGTGAAGGGGGAGTGGTGTTAATACTGAAGCTTAATGGGGCAAGACATGTTCATCAGAGAAGCTGGCTTTGGATTAGCTCCAAACCTATAAAAATATGCCCAAGAACATATGGAATCTTACACAGAATTTGTCTCCTTATTCAAAAAAATGTAGTGCACTCACTGCAAAGTTGTTTGGGCATTTCAGTATCAAAGAATAACGATAAAGAAACCTGAAAACGTATTTCTTCAGAATCCGCTTGATGCCATCTGCAGCTAATGTACCAAATGCCATTTCTGAATGCTTTGCAGCCACAAGGTGACAAAGTAACTATCAGTGAGATAAGGCTTGTTCTGCTTAGAGCCCTTCTTGCAGATACAATAGGGAAGTGATAAATTACAGACTTCAATGATGTTTCTGGACGAAAGTAAAGGTTCGAGACAGTTACAGCTGAGATTAGCACTTTGAATAAGAGAGTGACAGGAGATGAAAGAAGACCAGAAGCCTGCAAGAAAGATCACAAGATGTAAAAGAAAAGACTCTAAAATATTCTGCTCATACAAATGCAAATGATCATGGAATAATGAACTGAGCACCTGCAGGACAAAATTAAGGCAAGAAAAAAAAATTTAAACTGGATAAATTAGCTGTTTTTAAATGACTTGAGTTTTTGCCGTGGTCTGTGAATGAAACCTTTTGTTTTCAAACAACATGAAAAGGTGAAAAGGAAAAGAAGGACATCCAGGGATGGAGGTGCATTTTTTCTTTCTCCAAGGATCTTGAACATTCTAAGCAAACCCACAAGATCCAGAGGCACCAATAGACTAAAACGAGTATCAAGGAAATAGCTTCTGAAATAGCTGTGGAGTGCTTGTAAAGATAGATGCAAGTTCTTGGCAGTGGACAGTTCTGTCTGATATATTCTACTTGCTCATTGTAAAAGCCTCAATGTCTGCATGGACATTTTGGGGACAATCTAACTGCCTTTTCCTTGCAATGATTTTGCTTTCAATATGAAGCTAACTTAAGCCATAAGCCAGCATGTTGATTTTGAAGTTGTGGGAGGTTTCCATATGTGAAGGACTGGTCTGTCAGTTACTTTAATATAAATTCTGCTAGTGCTTTGTAACACATCACAGTATTTGGTGCTACTGGTCTCAAATGTGTGGTATACAATCTTTCATTCAATGAGGTGGAGTCTATCATCAAATAATATTAACTTGGAGATTTACCTTGAATCTGTGGCTAGTGTGCTCTTGAAGTATTTAATAATAAAATGATCAGTTTTTCTCTCCAGTAATACATTGAACTTTTGTGTGGAAAGTCAGATTTTGTAGCTGTGCACTGGATGGAACAGTGGAAGCTTCAGAGTCTTATCTGCCTGTGCTTCCAAGGGAGATTCTTTCTACTTTAAGGATGTCAGTGCTTAAGAAGGAGCATAGAGAAATAGAGAAACTTGAGGCCCATCTGCTTTCCTGGCAGGAAGAATACATTAGATATCGTGTACCAACACAAACTGTTTTGGTTGAGTATACCAACCCAGCTTCCTACTTATTGATCTATTTGGTGTTGGTAAGTTATTCATTGCTTTGGAGGTTTTGGGGATATGTGAATTTTTGAGAAGGCTTTGCTGTATTTTTTCAGAGCCCTAGCAAGGAAAAGCTGCCATTGAAAAACAAAACTTAACTCTCCCTATTCCAGAGAGGACCTGGTAAATATGAACAGTCTACATTCAAAACACAGTGGTAAAAAAAAGACTCCCCCAGTTGTCACCACTTGGTAAGTAGAAGAGTTAGAAATAGGTCATGACTTTTGGATATTGGGATTTGACAGTATTGTTAAAGGTAAGGTGCACAATACATCTGCTAAGAGGAGAAATATCAGCTGGGGAAAATCTTAGGCTTTGAGACCAGGTTTTTTACATCAGTCTCAAAGTGAGTCTATGGCTGGAGAAATTTCAGGGATTTTGATTTCTAGTCCTGTGCCTTAACCACAAAACTTAAAATGTATGGCCCTAGGACATCTTGTCACCTTGAATCTCGGGGTTTTTGTCTGTTTTTGGGCATATGAAGATATTGAAAACTTTATTAATGCAAATAAAATGCTTTCAAAGGAAGATTGTGACCTTATGGTTTAATTATAGTTGTGAATATCTTTTCTCCAGATTATTGCATTTAATTTGGTCAGTGTGTTTTCAAACATAACTTGTTGCTCAATATTCTGTGTGAAGCTCTTGGAGATCCCATTTGTAATCCTTGGTTTTCTTACTCTACTACCTCACAGCTAAGAGATACTTGCCTTGAATAAGATGAACTGGTTAATGGAGAAATAAAAAGTAATCATGGCTGGGCCTGGGTTGAATAGTCAAGCAATCTTTGAGTCAAGGCTTGGAAAAAGAAAGCTTTTGATAATTTTTACTAATCTTGATGACTTCTGCTTGATTTCCAAATGTATGTAAATGTCAGATGTTGCAAGAATAATCACTGGCACTTGCTTGAGGATCTTGAAAAATTATTGATTGAATTATTGATTCCTTATTGACCTGCCAACAACAATACCTTTTCAATTTAGCTCTGCACAGACAAAAAAAAAAAAAAAGAAAAAAAAAAAAAGAAAAGAAGTGGTTACCTCATGTTGAGAAGACCACAGATCTCAGACATTAAGCCAGAAGCTGGACATTAATCATAGCCTCTTGTTGTTCCTACGCAGTTCCAGTAAAAAGCTGTTTTGCCAGCTTCCTAAGTGGTAATTTCAATGATAGAGGAATTCATAGGATTACCTTATCAGAATTTTTTCTTTTAGTCATACTTTTTCCATGTGTCAACCTATGAATGTGTTTTTTTTCTCCCCATCTGAAATGTGTCATCTCCCTCTAAAGCTTCTTTGAACAATTGTTTATAGATAGTGTCTTTGCACTCTAAATCCAACTTCTTGGTAAGATTTAACAAGGTCTAGAAGACCTAAGTGCAAATGGGAAAAAGGAAAGGATTCCAGGAAGCTTTCTATCATTTAGTGGTGTTTTGGGACCTTAGCACTGCTGTTATAAATAGAATCTATTTATTGGATATTCATGCCAGGATTAGTATTGAACTCAGAATTGATGGGAGTTGTTCTGTGCATAGGAGTCTGTAAGATTATAAAATCAGAACACTTGATCACAAAGAAATAAAAAATGCTCTTACATGAAAATGATATTGCTTACAAGTAGTGAAAAATGTAAGGTTTTCTTTAGCTTTGCAGAGATTGTTGAGCATTTATCAGGTTTTCCTCTATGCTTATTTATACTGAGACTTTGCAGCAGCAAATATTTAATTTATAGGAAAACATAATAAGAATGAGAAAAGAAGCTTTGGAAAACAAAAATAACTGTGGTTTTTTTATATATTTCCTCAATTAGCTACTGCCCTTATAAAACAGCCACTGCAATTCTGCTTCTTTGCTGCAATGAGGATGCTCTGGACTTACTTCTCACTGTCGCTTCTGCACAAGATGATTTAAAGTTTATTGACTTATTTGTGTAATTTCATGCTGGGAATCGACTTTATATCAGTGCTTGGGAATGTGTTTGGTAACTGTGAAAATATTCTTCCCACACCACTTCCTTGCTTGAATATGTAACACCATTAGAGACTGTAAAACAGAGGGCTGTGCTAGAAAGCGAAAGACAGGTTTATGGAAAGGAGACAGCACCAGATACCAGCTGTGAAGGCTCCCTTGTATCTGTCTTCTGCTCCTACTATAAAACTAATTCCTTTTCCAAAGGTGACAAGTAATTCACAGTCCTTACAAAAGACTCCTTTTTACTGACTCAAGAGTTTTCTTATAAAAGACATTTCTAAAAGAAATCATGACTATCTCACTAGATAACATGATTTGTTGCTAATCAGAATTTTGTGATACTACTAAGTGGATGTTCAGATATTCTTCCATATCTAGAAAGAAATTTTCACAGTTAATGAATCACAGAACAAGTCATTCAACAAGATAATTAGCCAGGTAATAATTACATTAATTTCAATAAAATAGAAAGGGCATAGTGGTGTCAGTTAAACTGCAATTCACTTGCACAAACCAATTCCTGCAATGACGAAAGAGCCAATATTTGCATTTGAACTCGCTGGATAAAGGATTGGTTTATAATTACACTATTTAACATATGCAGATTAGACTACAGAAAATTCTGTATTGAAACTCAATGGGAAGAAATGAAAATTCCATGTCTGAATATACAGTCTGACCTTATGATTACCAATGAGTTTCTCTGTGTGACAAAAATATAGCTCAAGCACTTTGAAGCCTCGAGCAATCTAAAGCATTACTCCAATAGAAGGGCTAGGCAACAAATTATCACTTGTCTCAAAAAGATGTGGAGCACTCTTAGCCTCTTAACACTACTGAGAAAGCGTCATTAGCTGAGAACTTTTCACTTTGAAAGTCAGAGGTAAAGCCCTCATTTATTTATGTGCACCCCTCAGCTCTTACATGACAGGCTGAGCATGAAGCATCTCAAGTTGATAGATTCAGACCCTGGTAGGATGGAGACTAAGCTAACACCACTGAGCTAATCTAGAGAGCTACAGCCAAGCTGATGAGAACCGTGACAAGAGCATTGTGTTGCCACTGTGAATAACCCAACAACTAATTTTCCTTCACGACCCCAACAAAGGAGTGCTTAACGTAAAACTTGCCCAGGAATGAATTGGCAACATCTCCAAAAAGCAAATGCTTGTGGGTCACATTCCTGCATGTATAGCTCCACATCAGAGCTGGGCCTATTCTTTGGAATTTTATCTTCCCAAAGAAACAGCAGCAAGGTCTTTAACCACCACTTCTGCATGGTGTTTTGCATTCCGAGCTTAAAAATTCCCACAGAGTCAGATGTGTTCAGAAAAGGCTCATCTGCACTGTGCCTGGTTTGATACCCGCTGGCTTGCTAATTATTAAGGAACTAAATGCCCATTTGGACTTCTCTTTATTTACTTTAAATGTAATGCATTCAACATTATCTGGTATCTCCTGTGCCTACTCAAAAACACATTAGTTGCAGCCATTTCATTTTTTTTTTTCACCATCTGTTAATACTGCAAGATTTTTGTGCTAGGGCCCATAGTTTTGGCATCACAGGCAAGGTGGCAGTGATACCTGTCACTGCTCTTCCCCAGCACATATCTCCATCCCACCACACAAGGTCTCTTTTTAGTTGTGTATGTGTATGTGTCCTGGGTTAGCCATATGACCTGTTTGTATCCCCAATCGTCCCC